>JAZDUA010000054.1:0-600000 GCA_038098605.1 Gryllus longicercus | reverse complement strand
TATACTATATACTATATACTATATACTATATACTATATACTATATACTATATACTATATACTATATACTATATACTATTCTTAATATTCTTCTTATTATTAGTATTATTATCATTATTGTTCCGGCACTGGTACCGTGTGGACGTGTTCTCGTGTACCTCCTGTTGCTCAGATTATCAAGAGTTGTTTAGTTTTTTTTGTGAAACCATAGTTCGTATTTTTTATCATCACCATCATGAATATGTGCAACTTATGTGAAGAAGAAATACCAGAAGACAGTATAAAATGCATGAGATGCCAAAGTATGTATCATTTCGGGTCGCGCTCAATATCGGAAAAGACCTACAGGGCGCATTGATAATTCTCATCCTAGAAATGAAGAGAGGCATCTAGAAAATGACCTCTTAAACTTGGACCACGATTTGTCACCGAGTATGGAGAAACTAATGCAAGAATTGATTAAACCCGTTCCGCATATGTCGGAGAAATTCGACGAGATATCTAAGAAACTAGATGAGAATATCAAAGAAAGCAAACTTCTGAAACAAGAAGTGAACATTCTGAAGGGAAACATGTCAAAAATATACGGAAATAGCCAATCTTTCAACAAAACTAAACAAAAGAGAGCAATAAAAGAAAAGAAAGTAGGTGGAAATCCACGGACTAAAAACAGCCGACAACGCCTCTCCCATGGAAGAGTATAAAGAAATTGCCAAAAAATAGGTGCCAATGAGGAATGTAAAGCGTCGCCAGCAGAAACAATACCAATGAAGAGAAATAAAATATTAGTTTTAAAGTTTCAGGAAGAAAATCAAAGGAATGTTTTTGGGAAGAAAGGTATTCAATGGTGGAATAATATGAACTAGGAGCAAAATTAAACGTTGAACGCATATATTTCAACGAAACCTTGACACCAGAAAATAGGAATCTATGAAAAGATCTGAGCATACAAGCCAGACTAAAAAATATTAAATATGTGTGGGTGAAAAATGGCTCAACATTAGTTAGAAAAGAAGACAATGGCAACGTAATTACAGCCACTAGTGTCAAGGACTTAGACAAATGTTAAATTTTGTTAGACTTGGATAAACTACTTTGACTACTTTGCAATGGATTGAAACACTAGTGACTTAAGAAATCATCAAGTGAACTTTAAAGCGTATGATAACATTGAACATTGACAAGAATTTGTCATAAAATCTGGTGAAGTTCATCTTACCCGAGGTAAATTGTCTGTTTTTCATATCAACATTCAGTCATTAAATAGACACTGGAATGAGCTTTTGGTCATCTTAAACAATAGCTCCTTTGATATCATTTGTGTAACAGAAGATAATCTAAATCCACAAGATGTAGAACTCTACTTCATAGCAGGGTATAAAAGAAGCTACTCGCTATGAGAAATTAAATCAGGAGGGGGAATACTAGTATTTTATAAAAGCAATCTAATACTCGATCATGTATACTGTATTGCACATCCATTTGAAGCCATAACGGGCACTATTAAAACAGACAAAAAATCAATTATTACAGAAATAATTATAATTTACAAACCACCCTACACAAACAACATATCCTTCCTTAAAAAATTGAAAACTTTAGTGGAAGCCTTTAACGACCATCCTGCACTCGTTATTGGTGACACCAATATCAATATAATAGAAAGAAACAAAACAGTAAATGAGTATGAGCTACTTCTATATGGTAATGGGTTTGTAAAAGTTATAGAAGACTTCACAAGAGAGGAAGTCATAGAAGGAATAGTTTAATCGACTACATCATTGTAAGGTCACAAGCTAAGGAAATATGGTCTACCACTCTTAAATACAAAATTTCTGATCATTACCCAACGGTCATTCAATATAACCCCAAAATAATAAACATTTTACAAATGAATAGAGACATCAAGAACACAACTGTTAAAATATATGTTAACAAATTAATTGATTACCTCATCAGGAACCATAATTGGAATGAATGTGAAGATGCAAATGCAGATAAGTTTGTAGAGAATATTGTGAACATTTTAAAAACAGCATATAGGAATTATACCAAAACAATAGAGAAAAGGATTCATAATAACTACAAATAAGAACATTAATAAAAATGGGTGACAGATAAACTAATAAATATTCTAAAAGAAAGGGACAGCTTATTTACGAAATGAAAGTCTAAGCCCAACAATGAAACATAGAAAAGAGCCTATAAACAATACAGGAACAAAGTCAACTATGAAATCAGAAATGCTAAGATAGAATATCATGACCGATACTTTAAAAACAAAGAAAACGATTGCAGAGGAATATGAAAGGAATAAGGAATATGAGGTGAACAACATGCTAAATAAGAAGACAGATAAATATATTGATAACAAATTGCTGATGGCATTTGGAAGCTGCTTCATAATTTATATACTTGTAAATAAGTTTGCTGACCATTTCATTCAACGAGTAGAAAACATAACAGAAAGCAATGTACAACAGAAAGCTATTCAACTCTTGCAACAATAACCAAGTGATGGATTATCATGAACAAATAACTGATTGCAGATTTTATTTACCTTGTACAAATGAAAAAGATTTGATCACGATTATAAAAAAGAAAATTAGCATCAAAAAAGTTCCAGGAATGATGGAATAAGAACAACAAATATTGTGAGCAATGTAGATGTACTAAGTGTAATATTAAGCAATCTAATAAACAACTGCATTAGAAGTGGAATATTTCCAGAAAGTTTAAAAAGCTCCATTATTAGGCCCATTTACAAAAGCGGAGAAATGAGTGATCTCAATTTCTATAGACCTATATCTATTATCCCTGTGTTCGAAAAAATACTTGAGAAATACATAATACAAAAACTCAATCGTTATATGAATAATAACTATTTAAAACACACAAAACAATATGGATTCCAGAAAGGTAAGGGAAAAGAAGATGCTCTGATCCAAGTCACTGATTATAGAAAAGGTAGCAAAAGATAAAGGAAAGGAGGTAATGGCAATATTCATTGAGTACTCCAAGGCATTTGACACGGTTAGTAACACAATTCTGTTGAAAGACTGCGAGAAATAAGCATTGAAGATCGGTTTTTAAGATTGTTTATAAGCTATCTAGAGCATAGAAAAATATTAATCAAAATAAACATATCTTACGTCATCCTAAAACTATCATACATGGAGTACAGAAAGGAAGTTGCTTAGGGCCAGCGATATTTTTCATATCTGCCAACAACATATTTAAAACCATAGATAACTGCAAATTTTACATGTATACAGATGCTGCTGCTCTTTTGTACTCTAACAGCGATATAAACAAATGTAAAGACCAACTACATACAGAATTTAACAACATTGTTAAATGGTCATATGAAAACAACTTGTATACTAATCCTGTGAAAACCAAAGTTATGCATTTCAAAACATGGAAAAACCTAAAACTTAAAATTAGGAAAATTAACTCTGCATGATTATCAATGCACAACCATTGGATGTAGTGATAAATGAATCATGATTGACTATGTAACAAATTACGCATATCTAGGAGTTGTTGTGGATGAGTGCTTGAGATAAAACGTGCACACAAATTACCTGTTCAACAAAATAAAAATGAAAGCTGGATGTATGTATTCAATTCAGACTTTTGTAAATGAACAAATTTTGAAAATTATATACACCTCTCTAATTGAATCATTACCGAGATATGGTGTTCAAGCCTGAGAGTGGTGCATGCCATACTTAAGCAAATTGAAAACAATGTGGGCTGAAGTATTAAAAATGGCTGAGAAGAGAAATCTCAATCAGTGGGAGCTGCGAGCATGCTACAACATTCTCACACCAAAAGGATTCTACATCTACCTCAATATAATTGGAACAATAATGTAATAAATTCAAAATTAATGCACCAAATGGGTGCAAGACAAGAAATCCAAAGTACCAAATACCAATAAAATACAACAATCATGGAAAAATAACTCTAAGTACCTGATACCTAAACTATACAGCCAGATACCCAAAGACATAAAATACCCAACGCCCAACCACAAAGACTAACAACAAAATTAAATCATGGCTGCATATAAACAAACCTTCGGTGACACAACCAACAAGAGTGTGTGTGGGACTCTATTGTCAATAAAAGAAAGAAACTAATAATGTGTGTATCAAACTAATACGATATACTGTTATTGCAAAATGTGTTGTGATTAATACAATTTGCATCATGTACAAATGACTATGGTAAGTCCAAAAATAAAGTACAAATATAAAATATTTAAATATTTGATTGGGTTGATAATCAACAACAATGTGTGCAGGAATAAAAGAAACAAGATAGGGATTCAGAAATAAAACTTTATTATGATAATATGTTTACTGTTAATGCCAGTATATATAGTGTGGACAATAATAATTTTAAATACCAGTAGCGAAAGATATAACATCATGTATTACGTATTACTAACATACATATTTATGTGTGTATATATGTGTATATGTAATTGTTATGTAAATACCAAAATGTCCAAAATGTGTAAATATATATGTAACATACACATACATATACATGTATATGTATATGTACATGTACATGTACATTTATGTATATGTACATGTACTTGTACATATATGTATATATTCTAACTAACCCACCTACACCCACAATTTACCACCTTCACAGTAGCACGCATGAACCATAAGCTGGTTATCAAGATTTTGCTCGTGAAGCGAGCTTAAAAATCTAGGGAGCAGGATCTTCAGGGTGCGAGAAAGGTTTGAACACTTGACACAATAAAATCACACAGATTGCACACAAACGAGCGTATAATTTACCCAAAAACGTTTAGTGGCATAAGTTCATGACAAAAATCAAGAATATAGAATCACACTTTTACTAAGAATGACCAAACACAAATAGAAACCTTTACAACACACACTCATATGAATGAACACATATAATTTACACCAAAATTGATACTCTGAAATAATTACCCTAATCTACACTGGGAATTCCCTTTGAAAATTAATTATATCTAAATTTATGCTATTCTAATTACATTGCACATGAAACCAAAATTTCAATTTACAATCTTCTGCTTCAAAATATTACATGCGAAGAACAAAATGTGTGCAAGTGCACTACTCTCATTTACAATTTAACTGTGTCTGAAAACAGCAGAATAATAAATGTCCTAAGTAGAATGTTTTATGCAGGCAATAGCGCATCAAAATGTCTCCTACTATAATACTGCAATTTGTTGCCACCCGTGTCCTCAATTTCTTAACACTTTCCTATACTAGTTTTTCCCTGCCGACGTGAACTTGACCTATTTTCCACGCCCTAACCGTTACCTCGTGGACTTCCCACTTTTGGCCTTGATGGTCGTGTGCTGGTCTCTGCGTCGACGTCGCTCGGTCCCAGCTTCTGCGTCGTAACAGACGGGATTCGCCTCTGCCGTCTACGCTGTCTTCTTGCGTCCTCTTCCGTTCTTCTTCCTAGTCGGCCTCTTCTTCCTCGACTGCTACAAGCGCCTCTGACTACGCCCACGTTGCGAAAATGTCCCTTGCACTTCACCGAATACTCGTGCAAGTTCCACGCTCGTTGCTACTTCTACTTTGCTAAACCAGAACTTTCAATGCTTCTCTCATAACGGGTAACTTTTACATTCCGTGTCGTTAATTGAAGAAACACTTTACTGAATCTGCACTATCTCGCGGACGACTGACTAGAACATCTGTTCGACGCCGAATACTCCTACCTAGTAGTCGTTGCAGCGGCAAACAATATCTAAACTAATGTTTAACGAAAGTGTTGACTCGGCGAGCGGTGATCAAAATGCAGCTTACTCGACGAATGGTGGAAAAAGAGAGCTTCCGCTTGCGGGTTCGCGTATTTATCGTCCGACACCTGGGGAAATTCTCAGTGGTGGGGCTACTTCCCCTCTCTCAACCCTTCACAAGGAAAACGTTGCTCGCAAGTTCGCCTTCGTTTAGTACGGGCAACGGATACCAGGCCGCGCGTTTAAGAACCTCTGCTTTCCGCGCCTGCTATCCTCGCTGCCAGTGGGTGTTCATACATACGAGACGGTGGTGTTATGGGGTTGCACAATCCTATAACGCCACAATATATATATATATATATATATATATATATATATATATATATATATATATATATATATATATACATATATATATAAATATATATACATATGTATGTGTATGTTTGTGTGTAAGCGTATGTAGATGTGTGTATATGCACATATACACAAACCGGTGTTAAATTGCTCACTCCATGTAAAATACTTGTATTAATTTGTTATTAAAATGTTTTACTGTAAAAATTGTTTTAATTATATATGAATTGTATGGGAACCAGATGATAAGTCTCTGATTTATCTAGTTAAGAAATTAATAAATTACAAAAATTATAATTATTATTAAGAAATATTATTATTAATAAAAATATTAATAATAATTTTATTAATATTTATATTCTAATACAACTGCTACTGCTACTGCTGCTAGTACTGCTGCTACTGCTACTGCTGCTACTACTGCTGCTACTGCTACTACTACTGCTCCTCCTCCTCCTCCTACTACTACTACTACTACTACTACTACTACTACTCCTACTCCTCCTACTCTTTCTCCTCCTACTCTTTCTCCTCCTCCTCCCACTACTACTACAATCACTAGTACTACCACTACTACTACCGCTACTACTACCACTACTACTACCACTACTACTACCACTACTACTACCGCTACTACTACCACTACTACTACCACTACTACTACTACCACTCCTCCTCCTCCTACTACTACTAATACTACTACTCCTACTACTACTAATACTCCTACTCCTACTCCTAATCCTACTCCTACTATTTCTCCTCGTCCTCGTCCTACTACTACCACTTCTACTACTATTACTACTACTACTACTACTACTGCTGCTGCTGCTACTCCTGCTGCTCCTGCCGCTACTGCTGGTGTTACTCCTGCCGCTACTGCTGAGAAACAGACAAAATCCAACCTTTGGGCTTCCTTCGGACCGAGGATATGGTTGCGTCCTCCGCAACGTTTCGTAAGAAACGTGTGATTGACCTAATTATCAATTCATTAGCTCACCATTGTTTGTATTAAATGATATGTGCAGAATCTATAAATATTTTATATATAGAAGGTGAAGTTGGCAAATGAATAATTTACATAAGATTATAGGTTTTTACGAATCCTAGAGGACGTTACGATACTTGTCTATGTGTCTATGTAAGGATTTAGATAAAGTATGAATGAATATAAATGTGTGTATTTTACATCGTCTGAAGATGGAGCAAAGCATATCTCCGAAACGTCATGAACAATCTGAACATAATAAAACAATATTTTAGCACCTGTTAATTTTCTGTTTTATTTAATTAAAATGAAGGAGATTGTTTAAAAAGTGGACCTATTATAATTAAACTCGTGAAATAAACATATCACGATGCTAAAACACTTGCGTTTATTCAATTCAGACTTGATTACGAAGCTGTTGTATACAGCTCAGCATCTGCACGACGTCTAAGAATTCTGGACCCAACATTGAACTTGGCAAGCAGACTAAGAGTTGGTGTCTTCAAATATAGACTGTGTCTTCTAGCTGAAGCGGGTCTCCTTGGATTTACGATGCAAACTATTGTTTATCACCGACACATATTCAACCTTCAGTGTTTCACCTAATCCAACAAACAAATACTTATACTACTATCAAAATCAGATATTTATATTGAGGCAAATAATCTATCTCATTCAATTGTTCGTCTGACATTAACCTACCAACACAAGTTCAGTCCGCCAAACACTAGGATCTGTGGTGTATCGTTCAGTGATCATGTCGACGTTTGAGCTTCAAAAATAATATTTGTGGCACGCTTTGTTTTTCATATTTATTCAAAAGGAAGCAGCTGTGGAAAGTTATTGTTTGCTGGTAGAAACATGGTGAACACTCTCCAGCGATGTGAACATGTTTCGACAATGTGGTGATTTTATGTGATGATGTGATGATTTTAATGTAAAAGACAGTGCGTGCTCTGGTAGACCACAAAAGTGCGAAGACCAGCAATTGGAGGAGTTATTGGATGATGATCAAACTGATATTCAATTGTCAAAATAATTAACTATGTGCAACTGAAACAGCAATTGGCAAAAGCATTGAATTTTTCACAAGACACAATCAACAGACCTTTACGAGCAATGGGGAAGATTAATGAACTCGGTAAATGGGTCCCACACGATTTGAATGAACGGCAAATGCACGACAAACGGCCGTCACACGCAGCAAATCTAATGAAAGGCACCTTGAAAACGCGTGGATGAGACATTCTTCCGCACCCGCACTACTCCGCCCTGGCATCATCTTACCTCTTCGCATCAACGGAGCACGTACTTCAACATCTACAAGAAAGTTGGATAATGGCTCGACGAATGCGGTTTGCCACAGAAGACAGGCAGTATTCCTGGCATGGTATTCATAACTTAACTGAAAGCTGGGGAAGCGTGTAGAAGAATATTGCCAATATTTTGACTAAACAAAAATCGAATTTCCCTTAAAAATTGAGTGTTTCCTTTACCATAAAAACTTGTGCATACACCTGTCAGCTAGTGCCTCCGGTCGCGGAAGCCTATGCTCTGTATTGAAATTAGTTCGCACGATGCTGACATATCGACTATTACTATCATTAATGACTCTCAAACAAAATAGATTCTCAACAAACTCACTGAAGCACAACATTCAAGAACGTTTCATTATCTTTAGTGAAAATGGAATTCAAATTAAACTTGTTTGGCTCCAGTCGTCATAAAGGCATTGACAGTGTTGCAAAAGCAGATATGGCTTCTAAATCTACAACAACGCGTCAAGTTCCGGAAAAATATCTATGAACACTGTTAAATGTTAAAAGAGAGTTAAGTGGTCTCTTTGTTAAACATTGAAACTAATGATGGAAATCCACATCGTCAAAACTTAATGTTGTTAGAAAATTAGTCACAGAAGAAGCCTTCCCAAAATTCAATATCAGCAGAAGACATCAAGTCATGCTTGCAAGATTAAGGATTGTAGATTTCAACATTAGTTACGATCACGTGATAATGATAACCAATCTTAAATCGTGTCCAAAGTGTGAAAATATATCAACATCACAACTCTTTCAAGAATGCCCTGGTCTATCAAATAACAGACGAACGACGGACAGACAAACAGAGAGACAAACAGACAGATAAACAGACTCACAGACAGATAAACAGACAGACAGATAAGCAGACAGACACAAACAAACAAATAATGTTGAATGCTCGAGTTCATGAATTCTTGGCAGTCCGGGTGACGCCGCGTCGTTGTCAGAGAGGCCGACGTTTCGCCTGTCATGTCGGAGGCTTCCTCAGGGAAATGACGTCACTAACAGGGTAAAATCGGACTCCCTGCCCACGACGCAGCGTTACTCGAACAGGCAAGAAGCCAAAGACAACATCTGTTTTATCAAGCCCCATCTATTTTCTAATGTGTTTCTTTAATAATTCACACCCCTTGCATGCTTGGACAATTATCCCCTTTTAATTATTAATGCAAAATTCTTAAAACTACTACAAAACTTGGTCTTCCTAGAATTACGAATTCAAAATGTCCCTCGTTTTATTTCTTCCCTTTTCTGTAGAACAACTGCATTCTTGAACGTAGCGATGTTCATTCTATTTCCATGTAGCCGCACTCATTTCAAAAACCAATGATGTCCATTTTGTCTACATTTTTTTAATTGTTTGATTATATTCCCATTCTCACTATGCATTATTTATACCATTTACTTCTTCTCAATGACGTTACCTCTCATAAATTAAACGTTATATTCACAAATGCTATCGCGGACAATCAAACAAAAGTGTAACTATTACTCCACCGGCACCTCGCCTTTTTTTCCAAAGCCTTCCCCCTAACAGTCTGTCTAAGGTGTTTATCTTGCACGCCCGTCAGCTGTCTCTTCCTGAGCGAGATCCTCCACAAACGTGTCCCTTTTCCCTCCTATTGCGCATATCTTTCGATGCCTCGCCCGCGAACTCATTTCTGATTGGTTCTTCACAATATTACATTGGATTTATTTATTACTTGATCCCTTTTTCCTAATATTTCTTGTAACTTATTTCCATATCCCCGGGAATTGCTCACATTTCCTTTCACGAATTGTAATATTAAATTATTATGTATTTCCCCCGTTATCACTTGTGTTGACATTCCCTGATAATGTTATTAACTATGATTTCCATTTTATCACCTCTCTCCCATTGTTGCGGTCATTCATATTTACATTTAATATACTTTTCCTGTTGTTATTTATCTATACGCGTGATAACCCAACACACTTATTAGTGTTGCCTGTCGTCATCAAACTCTCAGACTCTGAAATTACATTTTCGTCGAGAAAGATTAATTGCACGGGGGTACAGTGTATTTCTTTTTGGAACATGTTATTGCAATGTTAAATTGTTAATCTAAGAATACATTTGTAAGGAATACAATATTATACCTCTCTTGTATTTTTCACTTTTCTTCTTTTCTTTTACAGTTAGGCGATTTATCGAATCCAGAACTTCGAATACTGACAGACCAATTGGATAAAATTCGCCATGGAGGTTAGTAACTTTCCACTATGAGAATCAATTCTGCGCAGAAAGCAGCACACCCTTCCTGGAAAAGCACACCCTTCCTTACTTTCTGTTTTAAGATTGGTACATTTTCCAATTTTTTGAATATATATATATATATATATATATATATATATATATATATATATATACGTATATATATATACGTATATATATATACGTATATACGTATATATATATATACGTATGACGTACCTGGTAATGCCGATACTTTCACTGCAAGAGAATACTAAAGGAGGGTGTCTTTTTCGTGAATGGGTCCCTACGAGGAGTCGATATAGCATCGGGAAATTTAATTAGTAAATGTGGTACAATTATAAACAGGATTTATTCACAGACCAAATCTATTAATTACATGATTTATAACATCAATACACTTTGCCTTGGTACCAAGATCAGATTTAACATGAGTTTTTTATCATACCTTGGGGCCCCAACAAATACCTCCGTTGTTTGGATGGCGGTTCGCATCGGCAGGGGTCGCCGACCTTCGCAGCAGCTTGGCGCAGTCGGCGGCTGGTGGTGTAGCGGTCGCCTCGGCTGGCGGCCTCTTGAATCCCTCGGGCTCGGCTCCTGGTACTTCGGCGTCGCACTTCCCTCTAATTATCTTTCATCGTTTTGATATAACTAGCTAACACGCGGCCATTGCACGTGTCGGCGTCAGCTTCGCCACACACAGTTCTGGTATTGTTCTTACTGCGTCAAATAGCATAAGCGCGATTTACTGTTCTCCCAGCACTGATCTCTTATATTTATCACTTTCCCGGCCTCTACCTAATGTGCCTATTGTTCTTGCGTTGGTTAATATTCTATAACACCCGCCGCGTGCTTTCTTTGTCCGTGCGAAGCGGCGAGCTTCTCACAACACGTCCGTAGCCATCGGCAACTTCTCCTCGACTCTCGCCGGCCGGCAGCACGCCGGCCACATCCTTCGGCGACGGCCGACTCGACCCAACTGTGGTAACGGCTGAATCCCCTGCCGCTCCACGCTCGGTTCGTAACGGTCGTTCCCACGCTGTGTTCGCGGCAGCGACGGCGGCGGCGGCGGGCCTCCCCACTGCCGTACGTCGCGTCTGCCGCCTGTACTACGCAGTCCAAAATAAACTCTAATTTCTTATGCTAATGTTTCTAATTAACATAAGGAAACATTCTATGTTTCATCACCCCTCCTTCCCTTTTTCGGATTTTTCTTCCCTAAGAAAAATTCACTTCATCACCATCGTCTCTGCCGATAGTAGCGCCATCTTATTCACTACATGAAACGTTATATACACTAATTTCCCTAAATTTAAGTGTGTACATGATTGTTTAAACTAACACTAGAATACACTCTATTTACACTTCACTGTTGTCCTCGTTTATTGGACACTGTCTCAGACTGTTGACGTTATAGTGTCCTACCACTTCTTGTCTGTTATTTAACAGTCTGTCCACATTCTTGTCCGTTACTTTGTCTATGAAATATGGCCCCTCATATAGCAGAAAAAGTTTTGGGTATAATTTTAGGTTTGGGTTCGATACCCTGGGAACCCGTAGCAGTACCGATTGTCCCTCACTAAACTGGTAAGTCTTCTTCTTCGGTGTCGCCTTCTTTTCCTTTCCTGGTTCTCGTCTATTTTCTGTCAACAACTGCGACCACTGCTCTCTCTGTTGTGCATTCAGTATTTCTATCTTCTTCTTTGGAGTACCTGCGAATGTGCAGTCATACTTTACCACTGCCTTCTGATACCTTCCTAAATCGGCATGACTTGCTTTGCCCAATAGGTTGTGCGTAGTGATGGAAATCTGTCGCGTTATTACGCAAATTATTGCTTGGTAGTTCCTCGGGTTTATCTTGACGTTTGTTCGGGTTTCCTCGTTCCAATCTCGTACGAGAATTTTGTCATTAAATTTCTTCAAGAATTTAGGAAATACATTAAAAATTCCTGTCCATGTCCTGGCGTTTCCTTCTAAAGTTGGGTATGAGAACTGGATCCTGTGTCCTTCCACGTTGTTAATTAGTGCTAGATGCTGTTCTGCTGCTCGCATAACTGCGTCAGGGTTTTCCTTACCATCTTCCGAATATTTCAGCGATATTTTAAATATATATATATATATATATATATATATATATATATATATATATACAAACGCGGAGGGTTTCTATATTAAAACGCGATACATTTTTGTGTCGAATACATACATTTTGATTAGCGTGGTTACTGCGGCGAGTAACGGAAAAATCAGGGAACCGGTCAGGCGAGCAACGGACAACCATAGAGGAGAGATACAAAAATAGAGTGCGCGTGAACCTACTGCGCAGGTTTCAACATGCGGGGGCCGCAAGTCACGTGACTTTGGGACACCGGTAGTTTGTTTTGCGTTGTATTGCGTGTACCTTTGCGTGCTGTTTGTTATTTCTGGTGCTACAGCGTAATTATTTGGGTGCCTACAAGTTTAGCTAGGATCATCTGGAAATTTTTTTCAGCTGCATACGAAGCAAAGGCGGATTCAACAATAATCCTACTGCTAAGCATTTTGCTAGGGCTTACAAGCGATTACTGGTGCATCACCAGATTTCTTCTTCTGCCTTTGCAAATTGTGTTCCACAGGATGAAACAACTATATTAAATGTTAGTTCTCGCCAGTATGCAAGTGTGTCACAAGTGAATGATCCTTAACTGTGCGTTGAGGTGCCAATTGACCATATGTACTTGCCATCAGTATACAATCTTCAAACTAGATTGTCTCCCTATGTTGTGGACATTGTAACGTATATTAGAGGATTTGTAGTAAAAAAATGGAAATTTCACTTGCTTGTGTTGACTGTAAGATAGTTCTTTGCCGGACTGATCTTGACGAAGAATCATATTCCTTCATTCAGAGGAAGGATGATCATGGGCTGAAATACCCTTCTGCAGATGTTCTGCAAAATAACAGAAGTAGAAGTAAGAATACTTCAAGGGAGAGGTGACAGTTTTCAAAGGGCAGTTTACACTACAATTGTAAATAGATGTTTGAGAGAATTTGTAAATAATTCCGTTTTTTGTAATTTAACTTATCATATTATTGGTTAAGATGCCATGCTGAACCAAAAGATGTATTTGATTAAGGCAATATTATTTAAATGTATTGAAATTAGATTAAAACATATAGGAAGAGAAAAAAAACTTAAATTTACCAGAAAAATAGAATTAGATCAGTTAATAATAAAATTATTTTATTTAGAGGGCATTAATGTGTTTGTATTTATTGGTGTTAGTAATATATTATGTATTTACAGGTGTAAGTTATGCTTGTAGTGTTATTACTATTTTAGTGTTTATAGTTCGTATGATTGTAAGTATTTGATTTTTATTAGTAAATTCTTTGAAAATTATGTATTTCAGCTTCCGGGTCTAAGACCCCCATTTCGATCAGGTTTTTGTCCAATATCCCTGATCCATTGAGTTTAAATGTAGCTTCACTATGCGCACGTTTTGTTGAGCATTCCTTTTGCTTGTAGTGGTAGGAGTAAAGCCAATGTTATGATACTGTTTTGTCAGTAATACAAAAAAAATTAAAACCTGATTGTTTATCGATGCAAATAAATTTTGTATAATTTGGGAGGGAATATGTCTAATGGCTATAGTTGAAATGTTGGGAAGAGATTTTTGAGCTCAAGAAAATGTGTGCAGATGGTACTTCTCCGTATGTCACATACAGTATTTGATGTTTTTGACTAAATAAATCAAAATATATATCAAAATAAAAGTTTGTTTCCCCCCTCTACAAATCCTTGAAATATTTTGATAACTTGCTGTTATATGTCTGATGTGGATTATCAATAGCAGAATGTCTAGCATTGATTAGTGACAGAATCTTGGATTAATGCCTCCCATGGAGTTAATTTATATTACAAATATTTTTTTATTTATTTTCCTATGTAATAGAACTTGTAAAACAGGTGTAATGTGGTATGCGGTTCAGAGTGACAAGTTTGACAAAAATCGGAATTTTCATGCACTTAATTAAATAGAGCAGAATAACTTAAAGTAACTTTTCTGCTATAAGCAACAATTTTAGGGCTGTGTAATAAATGTGAAAATAACGCTAGAGTGTTAGATACTTATTAAAGTTAGTACGAGACGGGTGTATAACATATGCCTCCCAGCTATCCCAAAGTCACGTGACTCGGGCGCGAGAGACGTTGATACCCGGCCGGGCCTTCTGCGCACCCTGGCGCGCACTCTAGTATATCTCTACTCTATGCGGACAACACCAGGCGCGAGAAAGCACGAGAAGGCACGAGAAGACGCGAGAAGGCGGCGAGGCCGACATTTAGTGCGGGGAAACGCTTGAAGGTGAGCGGAAGGGCTGTGACGCGCTCGACAAATGCGTAGCAAATTGAAATTAAATTACGGAATAAACAGTATTTAGGAATGAACCCAAGAGTGCTAGTGACTGGTAGGCAATTGTGCAAATTTGTGGAAGTGAGATAAGTGCTAGAAACTGTGGTAGTATTATGAAACTAACAGTTCGCGTGGCCGGTGATGGTAATAGTTAGTGACCACGGGCGTGCATGAATGTGTAAGAGTGAATAAAGCTGAATTGAGAAGTTGTGAAGCCAGGGGGGAGCTGGGATAGCGAGCAAAAGGCTGACGGACAGTGGTAGTGGATATCGCACACTCGATTTGTATTATTCTCACAACGACCGGGGCTGGAGCCCAGGTGCCACAGTGTAACCGATGGGAAGAGCTGGGGAAAGGCGCTGGCCTCCGAGGGGAGGTTGACCACCCGACGGGCTCCGAGGCGAGCCGAAGGCCGCCGCCGCCGCCGCTGCCGGGAGAACATCCAAGAAGGAACGACCGATTCGTGGAACTTCAGGTATCGCGTAAATTTAAGCTCATTTGCATGTCTTGGTACCAAAACGAGAAATCACTTGACTGTAAATATTATTCTAATTTGTGTTCTCTTAGCAATAAATTGTTTATTTGTTTGAAAATTGATAATGGAGTTATCTTTCAATGCTTTTGCCAAACCCTAGAGGCCCATTCACGAGCAAAAATACCTGTCCCTTCAAAATTAATGTAGTGAACAGTACCGCTTTGCAGGTACGTCACAATATATATGTGATGTGATATTATTTCTTATGAATAAAATTAATTCTTAACGTAAGCCAACACAAATTTCGATTTTCTATTGTATTTAATACTTTTAAAAATATAGTAAACCGACCTAGTTCGATCAGAGCCCATCTCTGTAACAACGCTCTCTGGAAATCCTCTGAGGTTTCAAGTCCGGAAGGTGGAAAATATTTGATACTAGCCAAATTGCCGCTGTCTGAAAGAGGGGTTTCAGCGGGCAGTTTTCCGTTTTTTCTCCGATCAACAGCAGCCCAAAGCCGGATTCCCTAAAAAACGGAACACGGACCATTGTTTATTTCCTTGCCCTTCCTTGTTCTATCCTCTTTTCTTACACACATTTACACGCATTAAATACCCACATATGACGGGAAACCAGCTTAGAATTCGTCCCATGTAGGCAGTGCCCGCTGAGGAGCGATATCTGGAGGAGGGAATTTCCTGCAAGTCGACGTACAGGTGAGCACCGGTTCTCATCATCCAGTGGGAAAGAAACACCGCCGCTTCCCGGGATAAAACATTCACTACACTAACGGATCTAATGACCCTAGCAGTTCACGTGTCCGGAAACAAGAAATCGCAAACTAAGCCTTTCTGGTGAGCAGAGAACACCAATCTAGTGACAACGGCGCCCGGGTTTCAGAATAAAAAGCAAAATAATTAAAAGAAAAAGTATACATTCAAGGAGTAAATTACAAATGATTCCCGCGGCGCGTCGGGCGTTCAACAACTCTAGTGACCAACTTGTCGTTATCTCTGAGTTCTGCTCAGTGTGGGTGTTACCTCCAACGCCCGACAGTTCACCGCCGATCCGTTTTTGGACCTGTCGAGTTGGTTGTCGTAGCCTCTTGCACACCGTGCTGCCATGCAAGTCTGGGTCTTCCTCTCTTCTGTCTTTCTGTCGACACCCATTGCAGGACTAGTTTTGGCCATCTTTCGTCTGCCATTCGCATAACATGACCGTACAGACGATTTGCTTTTTCTCTATTTCGTCAAGGATAGATTTCTTTACATCCATTTTCTTTCTTATGTCGTCGTTCCTGATTCTGCCACGTCTGCTACAACAGCAACTTCTACGCCAGAAGTCCATTTCAAGGGCCAGCAGCTTCGTTTTTCTTTTTTCAATATCCCAAACTTCTGAACCGTATGTTCTAACACTAAGAGTGAGGAGTAAAGACGCCTTTTAGTAGTGTTAGTGCTGGTTTTGTTCCATAAGATAGAGTTTAAGTTATGCAAGAGGCTATGACAGCAAGAGAATTGCAAGATCTATGGAGAGGCATGGAGACTGAGTGCGGATAAACGGCGCCAGCTGTAGAGCAACTCCGTACTCCGTACTATAGTTGTTTTTGATTCTCTTCCGGAGATTCTATTTAAGAATTGGAATTTGGGTTTTGAAATACAGGCAAGTTTACGACTATTAATTAAAATGTTGTGAATCCATGACACAAAATCAAGTATTCTTCGATAAAAAAATTAACAAAGTAACACAGAGTACATTAACGAACGTGAATCTTGCGTTCATGAATGGTGCTGGATGTCACAGTCAAATTAATAAATGTTTTAAAAAATGACCCTTTTTAATTTTAATTATAAATTCATTTCTTTAGCAACACTAATTGCCTGGGCTATCAGCTGGTGCCGATTGGGTTCTTACGACCTTCACATAATTTTATACAATTTTAATTTTAACCACAATCAACATCTTCGTAAGCTTAGAATTATTTATAACTATCATTTGTTTACAAATTTTAATTAATGATGTCGACAATAAATTTTCACACAAAATAAGCTTTGATATCAACTATTAAAAAGGAACCATCATTAAAAACTCCTGTCTATTATATAGTCATACAATTCTGCGTTTATTTCTTATTTAAATCAATTCTTTACTTATTTAATTCCATCAGCTCTATAGTTTGCTGCTTAACTTTGCTATTAATAATTTGTTTATTAAACTTTATTATTCCTGCCTTCTTTCACACGGATACTCCCGCTTTTGCAACACGGAAGGGTGAATGGACTTTGCAGGCGCTGCTTTCCTCGCGGCCAGGAGCCCGCAGGCTCGTCGCATAGAGCTCGGTGTTGGCGTCGCTCGACTCTTTAACCGGCGGTACCTTTGCGGAGACCCTTCCTCCCTCTCGTGACCTCAATGCAAACCCTTCCTCCAAACACCTAGCAGATGCCGTACAGCTGGGGCCCAGCGTTGAGCTCGTCACTTCTCAGTCGAAAGTGCTTGTCCCTCGTTCCTTTCAACTTCACCTTTTCCATCAAAGATTGGAAGCTGCGCGTGCTTGGATCTTCTTCTTGGCCGTTAAAGTAGTGCTTCGCCACAGAGAGTTTTAGTTCACGGCGCGAATGCGTCCAAAATGATCACCCATATTACATAGTAGATTGCGGGCAATCGCTCACGTTGCACCCTTCGTAGTAAACATTGCTCCCTCGCACGAAGCCTCCGTCCGCTCGCAACACAGTTAGGTTCTATGTAGTCGATACCAAAAAAGCAGAATAGTTTATGTACTTAGTGCAATTCATACGCCATGTCTTCTGTCCATTACGTCGAACACCAGGATTTGCGCGAGGATTATTTCCTTTTACTTATGCGACATAATGGCCGAAAATAACAATTTTCAATACGACGGGTCGCACCACTTCGAACTGCCCGACGAATCTCTTCAACGAATTTCAGAAGTATAAATTTCGACTACTCTCTTTAACAATTGTTAACAGAGTTCAACTGCTTTCCTCGCGGCAGACTCCTATATTCCACGGGACAGAATATTTCGCCCAAGGAGTATATATCAGAGCCGGTACTCTTTGTTAAAAGGGAAAGCCTTATTTGCACAACTTCCGGTGCCGCCACATTGTTCTGTATAATTTCTATTCTGCGAACGAACAGCCTATGGCAAAGAGTGACCGGTAAATTTAAAATAAACCAGCAAAGCGTGAACTTTAAAATTTCACTCCCATAATTTTCAGTCCTTAGTTTATTTAAAAAATCACAATAATAATTATAAGGATTTTACGGAAGAAAAAATCAAATTAGGGCAGTAAAATCTAGTATTTATTGAGCATATTGACATAACACAATTTCAATAGAATTAACAATTTTGTATTACACAAGGCAATAAATACAGTACACCAGCTGAAATGCAAATTTACTGGCTTGTAGACATGTTAAATTAATGTGAATACTATGGAATATTACATTGTTACAGAGCATTATACATGAACAATACCAACAGTGTTGAAAATAAACAAATAAAAACATTATCGCACATTCGCCCAGGTAAAACAAATAGTTATGATACAGGTGCCATTTTATTTTGCGAGCTGGAAAGGTAGCATCACGAAGCCAATATTTCAGGTGCCCCAATCCTACGAGGAAAATAAAATCACTTTCACCATGTGTTTTTAAACAGTATTACTGCCTTTAATTTTATTTTAATCCAAGAATACAAATCACTTAACACATTCACTGCCCTATAGGTCATGCATGGTTGACAAAACGTAACACTCAATGGTTTTTAATGTCTGTGAACCACATGTGAGTCACAAACGTTTACAACTTAAAAGGCAAATATTTTCATGGAACTTGTCGTAGCTGCACAGTTTTTGGATTGCACTTGCTAGGACGGTCATAGAATTTTGAAAAACACCTGGACGTGTAGAAAAATATTTCAATTTTTGAGGAAATAACAACAAAATTATTATAATAAAGTCGTTCGGATCTGCAAATATATTTTGATGTTTTCATAGGGACAGGGAATGTGTTAATTATGAACTATGTTACATTAAGGTCAGTAGTACCTGAAGTATTTTGTTTTCTTTGTTGCTTTCGATATATTATCTGAACATTTGAGCATTTTCCCACTTTAAACACTAGTGTAAAAACATGAACTTTTAGCGTGCTATGCATGCTTTGAAAGATCTGCTTTTACAAGTTGCAGCCTAAAAATGTTTTTGGTAATCAATAAATATTTGACAAAATTAGTTCATTTAGCCATGCCTAACTTACTCATGCACAGTTCAGGGCCTGGCTATTCAAATATGGGATCCACTGTAAAACTATTCATTTTTAAAACAATGATTAACAAAGTGGAATGTAACAGGTCCAACAATGTTTATGCGCCACAATTTAAGTCTGAAAATGGATTCTCTAAGTTCAAATATTTGATTGCACCAGGAACCGAACACTTACTATCATTTAGGGTCATTTGTGAATGCTTCAGAAGCCATCTCTGGAAGAAGATCTGAAAAGCAAAAAATGCTGTTAAGAAAGATACTATGTCGTCAAATGAATATTCTGAAAACTAGTATATATCAAAAATAAAACTGTTTCCTCTAATCAAGCATCTAGAATTACGATATTAGTAAGCACAGAAATATCTTACACTTGCCATACACCGAAGCCACAGATTCATTTTCCAGAATGGCTTAGATCACCTGATCACTGGTACAAGGATCTGTAATCACCTAAGGCAAAAAATGTTTTTTATTTTCAATAATTTACACATAATTGATACTAATAACTGTATATTCAAAGGAAAAACTTACCAACATCCATAAGAACTTAAAGTGACATCTTAGATGAGTTTAAAAGATCTGAAAATGGAGACAAATATGAAATTTTGTTTCCATTGTAAAAATAATAAGTGAAAGTGATAATTAAGTTTCTTAAAGATTATAGCGAATACTTACCATTGACAAGGATAGCATATGCATCTGCCACACATGGTGTAGCAGCATACTGAACAGCTTAACAACCTGTATATAATAAACAACAAATTATTACCAATACATTATGCTTTCAATAGCATGCTTTTATTTGCATTTCACACACATACAAGAAACTTACCTTTCTTGCCTAAGATCTGAAAATTAAAAAGTCTGGTAAGAAAGTCTCCCATCGAACAATTTGGTAATTAAAATCACTATCAAAATCACTATCTGCAACAAAACAAAATTGTAAGCACATTTATAATCTCAAACAAATCTGTTCTACATAATTAGATGTTTCCGGGTTTGTAGGCCGTGGAACAACGGAGACGGGTCTGGTTAGGCGCACGCGGCTGATTGGGTCGCGTCAACGGCGCTCGCGCCTGATTGGGCCACGTCTGCGGTACTGGTTGGCTGCCGAGTTTTGGTCTTACGGAGTGCCGAGTACCATGTACTGTTTAATTTTTCTCCTTCTTGTCTGTTGAAATTGTTTTTGTGTCTGTAAATCTCGATGGCTTCCATTTGGAGTCTCTTGTAGGTGTGTGTGGTGGTGGAGAGAACATCCGTCGCTTCAAAGCGTAAGTCGGGTCCGCGTCCCGACAGCGCGTGATCGGCGACTGCTGACTTATCAGAATGTCCTAGACGGCAGTTCCTTTTGTGTTCTTTTATCTGAGTATTAAAGCTTCTCCCTGTAGTACCTATGTATACCGATCCGCAAGAGCAAGGAATTCTGTATACTCCAGCTAAAGACATGCGATCCTGGGGATCTTTGGCCGAACGTAATATGTTTCGGAGTTGTTGGGTAAGTAATACATTAAATGTTAATTAATATTACTTGGGATATTATTTTATTACATACTTTTTGGATGGTCGGTATAGTCTCTAATTGTATAGAAAGGGTTGTGCAGCAGAAAATATTTTACTTGGGTCTTAAACTTTTGCATCGAATTCAATCATTTAATGTCATCTGGCAAGGTGTTAAAAATAATGTACATGTATTATATGTGAATTTTTTGAAGTGAGCAGTTGATACTGTCATCTGATGAATACGTCGAGTGTTGTAGTTACAGACAACGGCGTTTGCTCAAAATATATGCCCGCCCTTGTTTTTGTGGTTTTTGAAAAAAAATCATGTATGAAGAGACAAGGTAATGGTAAAATACCTAGATTAAAATAAAGAGAGGCTTACAAGAATCACGTGGGTGGAATACGATTATTTGTACAATTCTTTTTTGTAATCTTAATGTCTTAAAGCTATAAGATGTATTTCCTCAGAATATTATGCCATATCTCAGGCGGAAATGAACATTCGCGAAATATACACAACGAGCAGTACGAAGGCTAACTGAATTTGAAAGAATTCTAAAAGCGTAGCGTAAAAAACTAAATTTAGTGTTCAATTCATTTAAATGGACGTTCCATTTAAGGTTTCGTAGAAGTGAAAGAACTTTAACATCGCAAAGGCACACCGTTCTCTTACAATGGAGTACAGAGCTGTTTATTTGAAATGGAAAACTGCATTGAAACCTTTTCCTTTTCATTTACTATTACTTTGTTATTACCGAACCAATTCGAAATATATGATATTGTACTATTTACGGTTTGTTTATTGCAAAGAATATTCGAATCAACCGTAAAGAGAACTGTTCTTCCGTTTCTAAATCGTCGAGGACATATCGTGTACGTATAGTAGGAAGAGAATAGGGCCTAAAATATATCCCCGCGGGACTTCGCATGCAATTGGCAATGAATCAGAAAGGTGTTGGAATTGGAAAGGTGTTGGAAATACCTTATTGGAATAATGTTCTATTATTCCAATAAGGTATTTCTACTCATGAGATTGAATTGAATTGCCCTTATTTTACGTGGCGAGACTCGGGCTATCAGGCCCGCTCTTCCGTCTGACCACGCAAATTTCGCTACGCTCCTTTCATCAACTAGCAGAGAAAGAAGGTATTTCTTGGGCGAAAAACAGGTGAGTCGAATTTAGCTCAGAGGCGTAATTTAGGCTTGAGGATCTTTTACACGCAAGTAAATCTACTAACATGGGAGAGCCGGCTGTACTTCCCCTCCGAAGGAAGGCGTACGAAGGATTTTATCTCCCTTAAAAATCCACGGCTTCGATCGGATTTGAACCCGCGAATGTGGGTACAATAGTCCGGTCCGCTAACTGTTACACCTGTTTAACTGTTAACAAATAAAAAAATGTATATATTCACGATCAATAAATGCTTGTTCTACCCTACTCACTGTTGTTCGTCTTGTCATTTTTCCCCCTCTTGTCACCACCGTGCAGGGAAAAACTCCTCTCCCCGCTCCCGTTTTTGCACCCCTTAGTTTTTTTCGTTTGCAGAGGTTGGTACATAGGGTAGGCAGGCTGTTGGGGGCCGTGACGTCACGACCTCCACGGAGCTGGCGGCGACGACGACCTTCGCACTTCCGCGGCCTTGCGGTCGCACCGGCTGTTGGGGCCGTGACGTCACGACATCCACGCAGCTGGCGGCGGCGACGACCTTCGCAAGGCCGCGGCCTTGCGGTCGCACCGGCTGTTGGCACCGGATGTTGACCACAGATGTAAACACCAGATGTTTATTGACGTCGAATGTTTTTGTTTACATCCGGTGACCACATCCGGCTGATAACAGACGGCCGATTCTGCATCACAGGATGTGTGACGTCATGGCAGCCATCTTGGTGATGCAGAATCGGCGTTTCACACTACTTCGCCGCTGTAAATAGAGATCGTTCTTTAAGGCACGAACATAAACAATCTAGGGCAATACCACGAAATCTATACGAAGGTAAGTTTGAAAGTAAAATGTTATGATCAATGACGTCAAAAGCTTTTAAAAGATCTAAAAATATTACAATAGGTGCTTCGTTTTGATCCACGCATGAGGCGACATCTTTAAGAAAAGAAAATATGGCTGTTTCCGTAGATTTTTATTTTCGAAACCCATGTTGGCAACCTGAAAACATGTCGTGTTTACTAAGAAATGTTTCCATTCGTACGTAAAAACGTCTCTCTAATATTTTTGAAAAAACCGACAAAACAGAAATTGGCCGATAATTTTGAATTCCGGTTTTTGAAAAGCGGCTTATCTCAGCTGTTTTAGAAGTCTATGGAAAAATTCCTGTGCACAAAAATACATTAAATATGTGAGTTAAAGGGTGTTTAATAGCAGGGGCGCAAACCTTTAACAAACAATCCGGAAATTCATCTAAACAGGACGAATATTTAGTTCAAGGTTGAAGAGACTAGCCACTGTTGCCGAATCGTTCACATTTCTATCGTTATCTTTTAAAACAACATTCTCTACAAGCTTTCTAATTGGTTTGGTCGAATTTTCCACTATATACCACATTGCTTTTGTTTTATAATTTGAATTCAAAATATCCTGATCATGTTTCATGATTTTAGCCTGCCGTGTGACTTTTCTTAACAATCATTGTATGTTTTCTTAACAATGTTGTATTTTTTAAAGTAGAGGAGGGAAACTCAAGGTACGTCATGATGCTTAGAATTTATAAGAAAGAATTCGTTCGTTTTTACATGATATTTTAACCCCTTGTGTTATAGAAGAATTGTTTTTCCGTGAAATATTAAATTTTCTTTTTTTGAAGAGGAAAGGAAGGGTTAATATGAAATGAAAGCGTTGAAAAAAAATGAATTATATTTATTGCTTGTATCAACAGTATTGTAAACCTCATACCATGACTCTTCCACCAAGTAATTTATGGATAATTTCAATGATCTATATTACATGTTCAGAGAACACTTCATGTACATAATTCTCTTTCAGTGAACCTCTTTCTTTCTTCCTTTTTCTTTTTCTCTTTCTCTTTCTTTATCATTATTTTTCTTTCTTTTTCTCTTTCTTTCTTTTTCTTTCTTTCTTTATTTATTGCAGAATGTAATTTACAAACTCCAGCTAGTTTTTCAAGCAGGCTAAAGAAACATACATTATAGTCCTTTTCGAGATTACTCGTACTTGTGGGACGTGGTCTCTCGCAGTTCATTTTGTTTGCTTTTTGTCTAGAATATTGTTGATTATTTTTCTTTGAAGTGTCAATGGCATACTGTATTTTTATATGATTAGTAGCAATAATTCAATTGCATCTTGTAATAACATATGTACATAAAAAAACTACTCGGTGGAACGACTAGGTGGAACAAATGAGACAGAATACCAATCTCTGTTCGGAGACTACAACCTCCACGAAAAAGTCGAAACTTGCCACGATCAGCGGTAGGTGCGGCGGCGTGCACCCGAACTTTCGAGCTAGTGCAGCACAAATTCCTTCTCAACTTCACTTCCACGTCCCAAGACACTGGCGCAGTAACCCCGTCTCCACTACACCTGCTTCCCCAAAACGCACTGTCCACAGCACCACTCGCGTTTACACCACCTCTCTCTCCGACGTTCCACACCCTTCTCCTCTCTCACCTCCCTACTCCCCCCACGCGCGCCACCATTAAAAATAAAAATACAGAATGCCATTGACACTTCAAAGCTCCATGTAGTGGGAGACACCCCTTTCTGCTGTTGATAAGGAGGCGCGCCGGCGGCTCTTGCTTTTGCCTGGCACGGTGGTAACGACAGCAGCGCTTGGTAAGGGAATGAAACGCGTTGTGCGGTTATATATATATATATATATATATATATATTGTGACGTACCTGGTTGGCGGTACTTTTCACTGCAATAAAATTTGGAAAGGACGGGTGTCTTGTCTCGTGAATGGGTCTCTTAAGGATTCGGCAACACATTGGCAAAACAAAGTTAGAATTTCGTCTGAACAAAAACACGATTTATTTTTAGAATCACATATTCAGTACATTACCTCAAATACAATTATTCCCTGTTTTGGTACCAAAACTCAGTTTACAATTTTAGATTTCACAATACCTCAGGCCCCGTGAATACATCGTTTGTTCTCTGATGATTTCCAACGGTCGCCGCAGTCGGTGACCTTCGATGCAGCTCGGCGCTCCTTCGGACGGTTGGTCAGGCGGGCTCCCGCGTCGTCGGCCCGCGGCGGCGGCGGCGCAAATCCCTCTGCTTTTACACCGACTGTTGTATGTGTCGTTCCACTCGAGTATGCACTGCTTCTAGTTTACCGTTCGTCTAGTCCTGGCAGTATATCTCGCTGCTCTATTGTAACCCGGTTCGCTGATTCTCCTCCACTTTCCTATCTACTACAATGCGAACACGTGGCCACCACCCGTGCCGGTATCAGCTACGCGATTTATAGTTTTGCCTCTTTTCTCCGCTGTTTCTGATACTATGAACACAATCATTAGCTTGCACTGTCCAACAGTTGCCAATACTACGTTTCACTCGCTTCCTGATAGTTTTTCTTTCACTAGCCCACTTATTTCAGTCCTCTTTACCGCGAGCACCAATATCGTACCGACCTCTCTCACGCTTTGTGTCACCCTCCTAACTGCCAACTCGCCAACTGCCAACGTCTCGCCCGCTCTCGTCGGCCCACGGCGGCGGATTCGTTCCCTAGTCCCCGTCCGTTGCTCGCCGATATGCCGCACAGTTCAAAATGGTCGTAATTATAATAACACGCTCTGTGTCTCTAATTAATTGGAGAAACGCTCCGCGTTTCATCACCCCCTCCCCCCCTTTTCGGATTTTTCTTGCCAAAAAAAATTCCAATACACAAATATGACCCCTGCCAACAGTTATAACAATCTTATACAATAAGTGATTCATCAAATACAATTGTTTTCATAAAATCGAATTGGTACATGATCGTTTTATGCTGAGACTTATGCTTATATATACAAGTGGACAAAAAAATTCTTACTCTCTAACTACTTATCCACTAAGGTACACCAATACATTTTCTCAAAATACTATAAAGTAGTACAAATTCAGTTCCACACAATAAAGACAACTCTAATAAACAATTTAGTTTTCTGTACAACACAAATAATATACCTTTGCCTAATCTTGAATGTTGTCCTCACTTGTAGGACATGGTCTCAAGTCGTGGAAATTATAATGTCCTATCACCTCTTGCCTATTGTACGGCGCTTTAGCCCCATTTTGACGACGGTGGTCTACTAAATAACTGTTGTAGGACATTGCTTCCAATTTGTCGAACGCATCCTGGTAGTTATCGTCCCATTTCCATCTACGACCTCTTCTTAAACTTTGGTCTAGCATGTCCATCACCTCTGCAAATTCTGGACAAAATCTTGCGTAGTAATTGCACGTGCTAATAAGTCGACGTACTTGCCTGACAGTTCTCGTCGGCGGTAATTTTCTAGTCTCTTCGTCCCCATATCGTTTGAAAAATCTGTCTTGAAATTCCTTCAATGACTCAGGAATTGCATCACATGTATAGGCCCACGTCCGGGCGTTCCCCTCCAACATTGAATATAGGACTTGGACTTGGCATCTTTCTGATATGTTCAACATTGCTAAGTATCATTCTGCTGCTCGCATAAATGCATGAGGGTTTTCCTTACCATCTCCCAAAAATTTCAGTGACTTTGGAGGCATAAATGGTGCTACCCCACCCTTGACACTCGGTGACACTTTCCACTCTTCTATCTGTTCAAACTCGGCTTGTAATAATACTTTCTCTTCGCACTCTTGTATATTTTCCTTGATTTCTTCTTCCATCATTCGCTCCAATTCTTCCGTTTTCACTTCCACTCTGCAAACATCATCCTCGGCTTCGATTTGGGCATCCACCATTTTGCCATCCGCTATCTTGATTTCTTCTTGAAGTTGGTTTGTCATCCCTCACTTTTATCATCCTGTGCAGCAACCCTAGCATCCATTTGTTGGTGTGATTGAATTTTTCAATTCCCCGTCCGATTTACTTAGCTGACACTCTGATTCCTTGTCCTGTTTCAAAAATCCATTGGCAAATAATTGGCCTCGAGCCTCCAGTCGATCAGCAACCCTGGACATTTCACTGTTGAGCGTTCCGATTTGTTTGTTCACAGATTCCATTTGCCCACTTATTTCCTCTATTAATTTGCTGTTCCGTTCTTCATTTTTCCTATCTAATTCTTCAAATGTCCTATTCAATCCCTCAATACACTTTCGACTCTGTTCTTCCCTCATTCTTGTCTGTTCTTCCAACTTCCGATTCAATTCTTCCCTCGTTCTTTTTTGTTCTTCCACTATCTTCCTATTCTGTTCCTCCGCTCTCCTGCTCTGCTTTCCTGCAAATCTCTTCTGTTCCTCTAATTTCCTGCTCCGTTCTTCGGCCCACTTCCTATTCTGTTCCTCCGCCTTCCTGCTCTGCTCTTCTGCGAATTTTTTCTGTTCATCTAATTTCCTGTTCTGTTCTTCGAATATCCCATTCAATTCTTCCCTCATCTTGCTCTGTCCTTCCAATATCTTCCTGCCGTGTTCTTTCAATATCTTCATCATCATCTGCATTAGATCTGGACGGGTATCTACTCGCCCCCCCTGATTTGGGTTTCCTGCTGCCTGGTTCATCGGCGTCGATGTAATTTTTACCTTTTCATTAAAACAATCTCCCGGCGTGTCATCTAGTTGCTTCCAATTGCACTCTCCCTGCTTTCCAAAAATATGCTTCCACCAATTCCTTCATCCGTATCATCTACTCGTCCCACCTTCTCGTCCTGATCCAACATTATGCATCGGGCCTCCATCTCGTTATCTTGAACCTCACTTTCGTCCCCAGCTGATCCGTAATGTTTACACAATCTTTCTACTTGCCTACTTCGACAATGGTACAATAATTACCCTACTAATTAACTGGGCCGAGCGCTGCAATAACTGCTCTTTGCTACTGTCCTAATACACTATTACTTCGGACATTGAATGATAAATGAGATATCCTCAATCACCACTTAATACACAAATACACTATTTCTGTAAAACATAATTTCCCAGACACATCAACATCACACAAGAATACCCTTCATGATACATAACACATCCACCAAATCAACCAATATATACTGCTAATAAATTCCTTTAAAACTATTAATAACATGACATTCAAAATTATTCAAATCCACTATCTGCTTTACACTAATTTGCATCTCTCTCAGTCAACTCCGTAACACAGACACCCAATTCAGTTTACCACCTTTGCAAAATTCCATCAACAATGATACATGGATATTCAAAATGCACATTTAAAATACTGCTAAAGAAACTTTACTGAACAATATCATTTCCATTAAATTTTTAACATTTCCTACCAACAACCAGTGAACACTGCACCTCTGAACATGTATTCAAAACAAGTGATATACACAACTTGCACAAACATCATCAAATACCTCTTGTGTTTTCATAAAAACAATTACTTCTATTTTCACAAATTCTTTGGTTTATACATGCCATAAAGAACCAAATTGAACAATGACACATGAATATTCAAGATACACATTTAAAATACTGCTAAAGAAACTTTACTGAACAATATCATTTCCTTTAAATTTTTAACATTTCCCCCCAACCATCAGTGAGTCTTGCACTTCTGTACATGTATTCAAGACCAGCAATATATACAACTTGCACAATCAACATCAAATACCTCTCGTGTTTTCATAAAAAAAAAACTTTTACTTCTATTTTTACAAATTCTTTGGTTTACATGCCATGAAAGAAACCAAATTGACACTGATCTGTATTACAAAATCTCAGAGGTTATGATACTCTTCATCACTGGAAATATGCACACTATTTGTTTACATAATCACAGTAAATACCCTGCAAATTGTTCTGAAACTACACTATTGCATTAACATTCTTGTTCAGAAGTCCCACTTTGTTCCATTGCCTATGGGTTGTTTTTATATCTGCTTAACTTGACATATGCACTAACCAAATTAACATTTACAAATACACACTGCATGTTATTATTGCCACAAATATTTTATAATCCCTCAATATGCATCTTCTGATCTTATTCATTCATCAGTAATAAATTTATGCTAATTATTTCCCAAATACTCAAGTACATATGCCCACTGATTTAAAATTATATAGTCACCAAGTAATTATTATATTTTCTTAAATCTCTCCACGTATATGCCAGTGCATATATTATTGCTCTTATTTCCCTCCAAGTCATAAATTCTTATACTGCCTGCAAATTATTTTCACATCCACTTTGATGCATAATTATATTAACATACACTTCACATACATAATATTTATATCCTCAATTCATTTTATATACACTATAACTTCCAATGTTTTGTCAAATTCCTTAGAGCCACATTTCTTAAATACACGAGTCCATACTGTTTGGGCGCCAGCTGTGACGTACCTGGTTGGCGGTACTTTTCACTGCAATAAAATTTGGAAAGGACGGGTGTCTTGTCTCGTGAATGGGTCTCTTAAGGATTCGGCAACACATTGGCAAAACAAAGTTAGAATTTCGTCTGAACAAAAACACGATTTATTTTTAGAATCGCAAATTCAGTACATTACCTCAAATACAATTATTCCCTGTTTTGGTACCAAAACTCAGTTTACAATTTTAGATTTCACAATACCTCAGGCCCCGTGAATACATCGTTTGTTCTCTGATTTCCAACGGCCGCCGCGGTCGGTGACCTTCGATGCAGCTCGGCGCTCCTTCGGACGGTTGGTCAGGCGGGCTCCCGCGTCGTCGGCCCGCGGCGGCGGCGGCGCAAATCCCTCTGCTTTTACACCGACTGTTGTATGTGTCGTTCCACTCGAGTATGCACTGCTTCTAGTTTACCGTTCGTCTAGTCCTGGCAGTATATCTCGCTGCTCTATTGTAACACGGTTCGCTGATTCTCCTCCACTTTCCTATCTACTACAATGCGAACACGTGGCCACCACCCGTGCCGGTATCAGCTACGCGATTTATAGTTTTGTCTCTTTTCTCCGCTGTTTCTGATACTATGAACACAATCATTAGCTTGCACTGTCCAACAGTTGCCAATACTACGTTTCACTCGCTTCCTGATAGTTTTTCTTTCACTAGCCCACTTATTTCAGTCCTCTTTACCGCGAGCACCAATATCGTACCGACCTCTCTCACGCTTTGTGTCACCCTCCTAACTGCCAACTCGCCAACTGCCAACGTCTCGCCCGCTCTCGTCGGCCCACGGCGGCGGATTCGTTCCCTAGTCCCCGTCCGTTGCTCACCGCTATGTCGCGCAGTTCAAAATGGTCGTAATTATAATAACACGCTCTGTGTCTCTAATTAATTGGAGAAACGCTCCGCGTTTCAATATATATATTCTTCAATATATTCTAACCCGTCCTTACCCCAGTAACGGTCTATCTTGAATGGCGGCACCGTTGAGCAGTAGCGGGTTATCAAGATTTGCTCGTGAAGCGAGCTTAAAATTCTCGGGACGCAAGATCTTCGGATGCGAGAAAGGTCTGAACCCTCGACACAAAAAACATAGCAATAGTTAAACAGGGTTTAATTGCTTTTAACCCGCTTCGTCTTTACAACACACACACAAATGAATAAACACATATAATTTACACCAAAAATTGAGACTCTGAAATGATTGCCCTAATCTCCACTGGGAATTCCCTTGGAAAACTAAATATATCTAAATCTATGATATTCTTTTTACATTGCACACTAACCAAAATTTTCAATTTACAATCTCCTGCTTCAAAATATCACATGCAAAGGCAAAGAATGTATGTAAGTGCACCACTCTCATTTACACTTTAACTGTGGCTGAAAATAACAGAATAACAAATGTCCTATGTAGAATATTTTACGCAGGCAATAGTGCATCAAAATGTCTTCTATTATGATACTGCAATTTGTTGCCACCCGTGTCCTCAATTTCTTAACACTTTCCTATACTAATTTTTCCCTGCCGACGTGAACTTGACCTATTTCTCGCGCCCTAACCGTTACCTCGTGGACTTCCCACTTTTGGCCTTGAGGGTCGTGCGCTGGTCTCTGCGTCGACGTCGCTCGGTCCCAGCTTCTGCGTCGTAAAGAGACGGGAGTCCGGCCTCTTCCGGTCTTCTTCCTCGTGCGCCTGGGTCCTCGGCCTCTTCTTCCTCCTCGTCTGCTACCGGTGCCTCTGACCGCGCCCACGTTGCAAAAATGTCCCTTGCACTTCACCGAATACTCGTGCAAGTTCCGCGCTCGTTCCTACTTCTACTTTGCTAAACCAGAGCTTTCAATGCTTCTCTCACAATGGGTAACGTTTACTTCCCGTGTCGTTAATTGAAGGAATACTTTACTGAATCTGCACTATCTCGCGGATGACTGACTAGAACGTCCGTTCGACGCCGAATACTCCTATCTAGTAGTCGTGGCAGCGGCGAACAATATCTGAGCTAATGTTAACGAACAGCTGCTCGGCGAGCGGTGGTAAAAGATCTGCTAGTTCGGCGAGCGGTGGCAAAAGAGAAGAGCTGCTTATTCGGCGAGTGGTGGCAAGAGAAGAGCTGCTTACTCGGCGAGTGGTGGCAAGAGAAGGCTCCCACTTGCGGGTTCGCGTATATATCGCCCGACGCCTGGGGAAATTGCAGTGGTGGGGTTGTTTCCCTCTCTCAACCCTCCACGAGGAAAAGGTTGCTCGCTAGTTCGCCACCGTCTAGTACGGGCAACGGATACCAGGCCGCGCGTTTAAGAGCCTCTGCTTCGCCGCGCCTGCTATCCTCGCTGTGGGTGTTCACACATACTAGACGGTGGCGTTATGGGGTTGCACAATCCCATGACGTCACATTATCTTATATATATATATATATATATATATATATATATATATATATATATATATATATTGTGACGTACCTGGTGATGACGGGATTTCACTGCAATATAACACTAAAGGAGGGTATCTTTTCCGTGAATGGGTCCCTGGATAAGTTGGTATAATATTGGGAAAGTTAATCAGAAATAGAAATACAATCATGAACAAGATTTATTTGCAAATCAAATTTGTTAATTACATGATCTGATAACATTTATACACTCTGCCTTGGTACCAAGATTAGGTGTAATATGCATTTATCATACCTTCGGGGCCCCGACCAAATACCTTCGATGCTCGTAGAACAGCTCGTATCGACAGGGTTGCCGACCTCCGCAGCAGCTGTGGGCCGTCGGCGGCTGATGGCGTGGCGGTCGTCCTGGGCTGGTGACCTTGCGACTCCTCCCCGACTCGGATCTTGATACCACGGCGTTGCACCCCTCTCGAATCACCTTCCGTCGATGGATTTAATTACTCAACCCGCACCTATCACGCGTACTGGTCTCAGTTCCGTACCACACAGTTTCGATAAGGTTTCCACTACACTAATTAATACCAGCGCGATCGATTGTTCTATCAACACGAATCTTTTATTCTAATGATACTCTCATTATCTACTTCACGTATTTACTGCTTCACAGTTACTAGTACTTTACGAACACATTGCATGTTCCCTTTTGTCCATGCGCTAACGGCGAGCTTTTCGCCACACGTCTGAACTCTTCGCCGCTCCGCTAACGTCTGTTCTCTTCGCAATTCTCCTAACGACTGCCCGCACGTGCTCGCTGCCCAGTTTGTAACTGACATTCTCACGCTGGCCTCCCGGCGGTGGCACCGGTGGCGGTAGCGACCGTTGCTCGCTCCCGTCGTTGTTCGCAGCGCTTGGCGTACGTACCGCGCAGTCCAAAATATATATTGATTACTTACACTAATGTTTTAATTAGTGTAAGGGAACACATTCTGTGTTTCAATATATACAAATGAATTGCTGTTCGTTAGTCTCGCTAAAACTCGAAAACGGCTGAACGGATTTATCTTATCTTGGTTTTCAAATGTTTGTGGAGGTCTAGAGAAGGTTTAAAAGTTGAGAAAAATTCGAATAATTGCCGGGAAAACCCTCAAAACAGCCCTTTTTTTACGAGCTGCGGAGCACTGTAAAAGCCAGAAATATCAGACGAGCCCACGCTCGCTCTTCCTGCCGCAAGACCGTACTCCATCAACACATCCCTGCCTGATAGCGTAGGCCGGAGCTCCGATGCGTGAAAATCGGCGCACCGCGGCTTGCCATCCGTCAGCAAGCGATAGATAAGAGCCGACTCGCGCCTCTGGAGGTCAAGCCAAAAGTATCCCGTTCCTACGGCTGGGTTGAAATGCTCTGGGAAACCTCTTTCCCATTCGTATTTAAAAGGTTAATCTGTCAAATTATCGAGAACTGGACTATCGATAGAGAACGGCTGAACGGATTTATCTTATCTTGGTTTTGAAATGTTCGTTTTGAAATGCATAAAGTTCAAATTCGCGTGCGCGTTGGAGGATCTAATGTGTGTGTGTGTGATATTTTGTGATAGTGACACTTTACTGCTAAATGAGCGAGAATTTCTCTCAATTTACGATGCCGAGGAGAAGACGACCTGGCTTAGGTCGTCGCAGTCAATCAAATGTGCGAAGAGCTACCTCACGTGCTAACCGCACTGATGACCAGAGAGACAGATCAAGAAAATAGTCGTATTGCTAAGTCAGAATTGCGTTCTTTATTGAGTGACAATGTAGTAGATAGGCTTAGAATACGAGTACGTGCACATCAAACACAACAACAGCTACCTAGACATAATGAAATTGAGCGAATCCGCAGACGCAGTGTGATTCTTGAGCTGCATTCCACTATGATCCGGAAATTGATTATTGTGCCGACAAATCAGTAACAATTGAGGAAAGGAAAATAATTTGTAAATATTGTAAGGCGTTAAAATACACTGGCGAATCTACTGGATTATGTTGTGCTGGAGGCAAAGTAAAATTGCCACAATTGGTCCCACCACCAGATTCTTTACGCTCTTTAGTTTCTGGGATTGGAAATGATTCTAAGCACTTCTTGGACAACATTCAGAAATATAACAGCTGTTTCCAGATGACATCATTTGGCGCTACACATATTATACAGGACAATTTCATGCCCACTTTCAAGGTATTATAACAGAATTTTTTTTATAATATTCAAGTTTGTACTAAAATATATATCGCAAATAATTAATGGACAAATTTTTAAAAATTACAGATACAAGGACAAATTTATCACTTACTGGGAACACGGTTACCACTACCTGATGCAGATCATCAATTTTTACAAATTTATTTTATGGGCAATTCAGATGCGGAAATTGATAATCGTTGTGCTCACAATCCAACAGTGAAGAGAACCATTGTCCAAGAAATACAAATGTTCCTTCATCAGAATAACAATTTAGTTAACATGTTCAAAATAGCATTGGATCGGATGCCATCTGATAGACATAATATTATCATTCGAGCTGACTAAACACCTACCGGTGAAACACAAGGAGGTTTTATTCACCTACCATTGATGAAGTGGCTGTTGTCATTGTGGGAGAAAATTTACAATCTAGAGATATTGTGCTTCATCGTCGGAATAGTAATTTAAAACGTGTATCTGAAACACACAGGAATTATGATGCACTACAATATCCTTTGATCTTTTGGCAGGGGGAAGATGGATGTCATTTTAATATCATTAACAGGTAAATAAATTGAACAAGATTAAATAATATTTTAAATTCAATTCATCTAAGTAACGATTTAAACATTTCTTATTTTTGATTGCAGGTGCTGAAACCAACAAAAAAGTTAGTGCTATGAATTTCTATTCATACAGATTCATGATCCGTCAAGGTGAAGTAAATCATATTTTGATGTGTCAACGACTTTTTCATCAGTTTGCAGTTGACATGTATGTCACACTTGAGACTGAACGATTGACATACATCCGTTTGAACCAACGACGGCTACGATCAGAGGATCATTCATCTCCGCGATGCTATAAATGCCGATGGCAATGTGAATAATGTAGGAAGAATGACAATTTTGCCAGCCACTTATATAGGAAGCCCTCGCCACATGCATGAATATGCTCATGAATCTATGTCATATGTTCGGCATTATGGCCGCCCAGACTTATTTGTTACATTCACATGTAACCCAAAATGGTCCGAAATCGAGAGGGAATTACTACATAGCCAAACACCAGTTGGGAGACATGACATAACTGCCAGAGTTTTGAAACAAAAATTAAAATCTCTCATGAATTTCTTAATACAGTATTGTGTGTATGGCCGAGTACGTTGTTGGATGTACTCTGTAGAATGGCAAAAGCGTGGATTGCCACATGCGCACATTTTAGTTTGGTTAGTGGACAAAATATGGGCAGATGAGATTGATTCCATAATTTCAGCTGAAATTCTAGATGAAATAGTTGAAATAATTGTAAAGGTTGTCATTGCCAACAAAAGTTTTTATTTCATTTCATGAAAGCTTTATTTCATGAAAGATGCCAACGATAACGCACCACAACACCTATGAAATAGTTGACCCAAAATTGCATGCAGTAGTTACCAAACACAAATTACATGGATCTTGCGGACTTTTCAACTATAATTCACCCTTTATGGTTGACGGCAAGTGTTCCAAGCGATACCCAAGAGACCTGCTTGCTGAAACCATAACGGGAAATGATGGATACCCATTGTATCGTCGGCGATCAGTTGCGGATAATTGGTGATCAGTAGTTGTGAAGGTAAGAGGACAAAATGTTGATGTAGATAATCGTTGGATTGTGCCGTACTCGCCAATATTGTCCAAAGCTTTTGAGACTCACATCAATGTGGAATCTTGTAACTCTGTGAAGTCGATAAGTACATATGTAAATATGTAAACAAAGGTAGTGATATGGCTGTCCAATGTAAATGCAAATGATGTGTAACCAATGCAAATGAAATATCACAGTACCAGATGGGTCGCTATGTAAGTAGCAACGAAGCAATTTGGCGTATCTTTTCATTTGCGATCCATGAAAGACACCCTACAGTAGTCCATTTGGCAGTCCATTTAGAAAATTGTCAACGAGTTTATTTTAACGAATCTAACGCGGCAGACAGGGCGGCACATCCACCGTCGACAACATTAACAACTTTCTTCACAGTCTGTCAAACTGATGATTTGGCTCGCACTTTGCTCTATGCTGACATGCCACGCTATTACACACGGAACGCCTCATCGAAATCGTTTCAGCGTCGAAAACAAGGTACACAAGTTGAAGGACATCCAAATGTATTTGCTTCAGACGCTGTGGTTCGCATCTACACAGTACATACAAATAACGATGAATGTTATTATTTGCGGTTGTTGTTGGTGAATGTTCGTGATCCGACATGGTTTAAACAATTGAGAACAATTAATGGACAGCAGTGTGCGATTTACCGTGAGGCGTGTCAACTATTTCATTTACTTTAGAATGAATCGCACTGCGATGATACGCTCAAGGATTCCGTAATATCTTCATCGCCAAATCAAATTCGTACATTGTTTGCGATTATCATATCGACATGTTTCTCTTCGAATCCAAAAGATTTATGGGTTAAGTATAGAGATGACATGTCTGAGGATGTTTTGCATCGTGTGCGTCGTCAAACTTTGAATCCTACACTACAAATGACTGAAGAAATTTACAATGAGAAATTGATCATGATAGAAGATATGTGTTTATTGATGGCAAATAAAGTATTGTCGTGTTTGGGAATGACAGACCCAAACGTCATATGCACGGTGCATTAAACCACGAGTTGCACAGAGAACAACAGTACGACATTGAAGCATTGGCCGAAACAGGTCGTACAAATGTTCCACAATTAAATCAACAACAAAGAATTGCGTACGACACTTTGATAGAAGCTGTGAACAGTGGATCTGGTGGAATTTATTTCCTTGATGCTCCCGGAGGAACCGGAAAAATATTTTTAATTTCATTGCTTTTGGCGAGGATCAGAAAATTGTTGCTCTAGCGTTGGCTTCATCTGGAATAGCAGCGACTCTGCTAGAAGGTGAGCGAACTGCACATTCTGCCTTGAAATTACCATTAAACATGCAAATCACCGAAACACCAATTTGCAACATCGCCAAAAATAGCGCAATGGCCAAGATCCTACAGGTATGCAAATTGATTGTTTGGGATGAATGCACAATGGCCCATAAGAGGTCACTGGAGGCACTGGATAGAACGTTGCAAGATCTTCGTGACAACCAAAATATTTTTGGTCGGTCCATTATTCTGTTGTCAGGTGATTTTCGTCAGTCTCTTCCAGTTATTCCCCGATCAACTGTTGCTGATGAACTAAATGCATACCTAAAATCATCGAATTTGTGGCAGTACGTAAAGACACTCCACTTAACAACTAACATGCGAGTATTTTTGCAACAAGATGAAACTGCAAATGTGTTTGCAAAACAGTTGTTAGACATTGGAAATAATAAAGTGTCAGTGGACACCTCGACCGGATTCATCACATTACCCACAGATTTTTGTCACATCACAGACTCAAAAGTGGAGCTTATTCAGCGTATTTTTTCAGATATAGTGCAAACGTTCAATAACCATAATTGGCTAGGTGAACGGGCAATATTGGCGGCGAAAAATAAAGATGTGGAGGATCTCAATGCGACCATTCAGAAGTTTCTTCCAGGAGAGTTGGTTTCCTTCAAATCAGTCGACACCGTTATGAACCAGGATGACGTAGTCAACTATCCCACGGAGTTTTTAAATTCACTGGAATTGCCTGGATTACCACCTCACAATTTGCAGTTAAAAGTAGGATCAGTTGTCATCATGATGCGTAACATTAATCAACATCGACTATGCAATGGAACAAGACTGGCTGTGAAAAAGCTGATGAATAACGTCATTGAGGCAACAATCATAAGAAGAAAATACAAAGGAGAGGATGTCTTGATCCCGCGGATACCGATGATTCCAACGGACATACCATTCCATTTTAAACGCTTACAATTTCCAGTACGTCTGGCCTTTGCGATGACCATAAATAAATCGCAAGGACAGTCGTTAGAAGTTTGTGGAATCAACTTAGATTTTCCCTGTTTCGCGCATTGACAATTATATGTCGCGTGTTCGCGCGTCGGAAAACCGTCTTCTTTGTTTATTTACGCACCACAAAACAAAAAATATAGTTTATGAGAAAGCTTCAAATTGATTAACAGACTGTATCATAACAGTGTGTGTCTGTAAATATAAAATTTAAACCTTATAAATAGCCAGTATTTCAGAAAAATCTCTGATTTGTAAGTAAGCAACATGATGTTACGAAAATAATAATAATAATAATAAAACTTCATGCTTTATTCAAAAAATGCATTTTTATTAAATACGGATTCGATTTGTTTGTTTTAAAATAATTTTATACAAAAGTTTAGGTCTTTTATTTATCGTTGAGGCAGTACGAAGTCTGCCGGGTCAGCTAGTATATATATATATATATATATATATATATATATATATATATATATATAGAGAGAGAGAGAGAGAGAGAGAGAGAGAGAGAGGGGGAGAGATATTTCAAAAATAAGGGGCATAATTTCATGTATGTATTCTCCATATGTAGACAATCAAAATTGCTAAAAGGCTTAAATTCACTGGATTTTTTTTCTTTCGGCTGGCCGTTCTCATTACAGAAGATGTTCAAAATTTCCTCCTATTTGAATAAAGCCCTCGCACCGGTGTCTCATTGACTTTTGAACACGATACCAAACTCCAAGCGTATTGCCTATGTCCTCGCAAGATGCCATAATTCGATTCCGAAGGGATTCCAAATTAGATTCCAAAGGGATTCAAATTCCTGATTTGAGTACGTGGTGAAATCGAACGCCAAACACAACTTTGAAAATAACCTTCGCCTCGACATGAACTGTCAGAGTGTCCTGTTAATGACTCCTTTCACGGCAATGACCTGAGGAAGGAAAAACGTTTCGGTGAATGTCAGTGTTTAGGCCATAACTCTGAAATTTTGAATTTCCGAACACATTTAATGAACTATTTTGATTGTCTGCAGATCGGGAATACATCTCTGAATTTATGCCTCCTAATTTTGAAACAACTTATACTATATATAGTGTGACCCATCTTACCCTGAATTCCTTTTTTGTAGGAACATGACAAATTTTTAAGCCGAAAAACACAAAATTTCTCTTTGAGATATAAAAATTATACTAGGGATCGTTTATGGGGGTAACAATATTGTGAAAATCATGTGTATGTAAAATTAGAATGGAATCTCATCAAATCAAAACAAATTTATTAATATCATTACTATTGTTAGAATCGTAAAACGCCTTATTGGATATCATATCACATGGAATAATGAAAATGTTATCATCAATTTCCTCTCTTAATGAATTATTAATCAAATATACTGGTTGGCACTACTGATTTGGAACTCAACGTGTGTAGTTACAGCTATGGCAAAAATAAACGGATTGTTCATCAAATAAATAACGAGGGCAGAAGCACATTACATCTATAGACACAGGTAAGTGTCATATCTCTGGAAAAATAAAGGCGAATCCGTCTTGTCTCCAATGCAAGAACAGTGAGCAGATGAAAATACCACTAAGTAACCGTTACAACATACAACCCGATACAACTGATCAATATACCAGCAAGCAACTGACATGAGACGTGCAAACATTATGGTGAGACACTAGCGCTCTTCATTGGCTCACAAATACTCCCTACAGTTTTCTTCGGGCATAGTCTAAACGGCGGGCCTATCTATCGCCTCCGAGCTCAACTATGCGTAGAAAACCCTTGATCGCATCGTGCCTGCGCGCAGGAACAATAAACCCGCCTCAAAAGAGAATATCGAAAGCGAAGACACCAGCACTACACTGTTAGCAGAAATCCGCAGGGAAATCAAAGAAATAAAGAAACAGGGAGAAGACTTCTGCACAGAAATCAGAAATGAACTGACAGAACTAAAAGATAAAATAAAAATAGTGGGAAGACAAAGTAATAATTAGTGTAGATTATCTAGAAACAAGGATTAAGACTATGAGTGGATGTAGAAAATCATTTCTACAAAGAAGGAAACTAGCGATAAGTATGCAGGCATAGAGCACCGAATAAATTTCCTAGAGTAAATGGAAGAAAAAAGTAAAAATACAAAAGAAGAACCATATCATTATAAAACCAAAGTAATCTCACTCTCAACATTTTAATTATGAAAAAAACAAACGCAAAAGGAATTTTGAATAAGGCAGGCGTAAACAAAACATTCGCAGATGCGTTCCATTAGAACAATACTCAAGCTGATGAAAATTAATCAAAGTAAAGATTAATGCTTTCGACGACAAGATGGAAGTAATGAGAAACAAAAGAGAGTTAAAAGGTCAAGAAATTTTCATTGAAAATGACATTACACGTCAAGAACGGGAAATACATACTACAGCAATACGCTGGAAAGCAAAAGAAGAAAAAGAGAAAGGGAAAGGACGACAACGCAAAACCATAGGGCCCAATTTGCGTTGGTGATGTCACGTTATGGATAGGGTGTAACATCCGAATCAGGCGAGACCTCAGCCTCAAGTACCGGTCGGAGCACAAGTTAAGATGAACTCAGAGATGGAGTTCTAAGCATAAGTCTAGTGCCGAAATGAAAATGTAAGTTAATGCTTGTGCGAGTCAAAAATGCAAGTCATTGCGAATTCAAGTTAGAAACGCAGAATATATCCCACCTAACTGCTCAGTATTGAATGCTATCCCTCCTGCGTATGAGAGTTATTACGCGGTATCTTTTGAACTTTCCTTTTTAGTGAAGAAATACTTTTTGACCGGTGCCGAGTGTTTTATGGTACTGGGCAGGGTGGGTCGACCTAAAAAAACAAGGCAACTGTCCTTTGAATATAAATAATATTTTGGCGGCGAACACTGGTCCCAACTGACCATAATTTAAATCATCAAACTTCGCGATTAGAGGTTAGTCCAATCACATTCTCTACAGATGTAGTTAGTGCATCATGTTCCAGCGTGACAAAGAAATTCCAACCATATGTCCTCATAAGATTGCGGTATCTGAACGTCGAAAAATACGCGAGAATTGTGAAGTAAGTTCTCGTCAGTAAAATTAGTGTTTTTAAACATTTTTGCTTGGATTTTTCTGTATTTCTGAGTGAATAATACATCTGAAGATAAGTTAAATATATGATAAGCTTACTTTTCTACATATTTTGAAAAGTAAGGGTTGTGTTCCGTAACCTTTCCACTTATCTCTTTTTTTACTTGTTGAGGTATATAACTTTTGTACCGCTTAGTACCGCTTTGTAATTTAGCTTGTCTGAAAGCCATAACTGTTCTCTATCAGTGTGCCAAATTGCAACTGCACGTATAGGCTCCTTTCTGTATTATCATAATGTAACAACTGTAGTGCGTAACTCGCCTGCCTCGATACGGCGTGCCATGGCCCGAGCCAGCCGGTCGACCGACCCACCTAGTCCAGAACTCGCCAACAACAGAAACATCAAAGATCAAATTAAAACACTTGTACCTTTTAATTTTTTTATTGGGGATAAAACATACAAATTAATTAACGAGTTGATATTTACGATAATTGACAGGAAAGTAAAAAATGCCATACTTGATACAGTATCCTCCATGCGTTGTTACATCTGCAAGTCTGCGGCGAAGGGTTTTAATAATATTGAGGCAATGGTTAATAAAGAAACCAATGACCATAACCTTTCTTTAGATATTTGTTATAGCTACATGCATGGACAGAATTTATGGAGTGATTTCTACACCTATCAAAATTGTAATTTGTACTGTTTGGAGGTTGCAAAACGATACGTAGAACTTTACCCGTAGTACCTTAGGCCGACATCGGTTCATGTGATTCATGAATTCACAGTAATTAAAGCTTTTCCATTGCCAATTGGGCAATTATCGGAAGATGCATAGGGAGCAGAAATAATGGTATCAGACGTTATCGTGAAAACTTCTCGAGGAAATATTTTCGAACGGAAACCATGCCACATGTCTTTTATCGTCTTCTGGTATCTTCAGATCGAGTGATTTCAAGTATACATGACAATAAAACAGTAAACGGTTAACCGTTAAGGTCCGAGGTTCTGAACCTATTCCATCCTTTGTATGAAATTTTTTAATACTCATTGTGTTCAATAAATAAACATTACCATTTAAACTCAATATTTACACTCAATTGCGTCAAATTTGTTCTTCTAAAATTTCGTTACATATTTTCAGAGGAAACAGCTTAATTTTCAAATATTCGATACCCACCATATTAGATCTATGATTTTGAATTTTTAAATTTGGACATCAGATTCGTAATTAGTAACTCCTAAAATACTTAAATAAACAGTTTCACAAAAATCTGCTTTACTTTTAAATAATTGTTTCGCCATATTACATCTACAATTTTGGATTTTTTCAATTTTGACTTAAAGTTCGTAATCGTCTACCTCCAAAACCATAATATATACATTTTCGTTAGTACTATACATAGCTTTTAATTATGGCCAGGTTTTGTTCAGTTGGAACCAATGTGCGTCGCGTCGTAGCGGCATAGATACTTGCATTTCGGGGTCGTCTGGCAAAAAAAAACAGATTCTCATGCAGTGGGTCCCCAAAGGGTCATAGAAAATCTGCCCGCACTCTATTGTCGTTCCACTCATGTGCTACCACTTCAGATGTCGGTTTCCAGGATATCTTCCCGAGACACTGGATCTAATTATCATGCACATCTGACCCTTTGTCGAGCGCCCTATAACTTTACGTACTATCTAACTATTTATCACTTTGTTCTTGTTCATGACGACATCCACTCGTCCATACAATTCTGATTTGGGCATTCATGTAATTACATTGCGTAAAACTTCGCTGCTTAAAAAACTGCTTTACTGTTGAAAAGTAGTCATCATTGTTCTAATAATTCTGCATCATACCAGGGAATAGTTATCTATCATTGCCACATACGCACCGCCACGCACTCATGTGGCGCTTGTTCATTATTGTATTCACTGGTACAGGTGTCCGATCATTTGTAACTGAAATCAGTCATGTTATCTAATCCTTTTATCGTCCTGGACACAACACATTCTCTGATATACTGTGTTCTTCCTGCTCGGTACTCGACGTCCAACTTCCAATTTTACAACTGCTGCCTCGATGCTTCTCGGCCGAATGTCGTAGTAGACCAGCTCGAATAGTTCTAGTCCGAATTTCGCAGTAGACGCACCTATCGCCCGCGCCGAACTTAGTGGACAATTCATTATGTTGCTCGGAATGCGAAACTTCTCTGTTGACAGATACTCCACTAAGGGTTCTATATGTTTATGAACAGATCTGTCGGTACGAGTAAGCCGGAGTTTTTACGAAAGAATTGCGCATCATAATAATTTTAAATTGTTTTGTAAACAACCGAAAAGTGTTGAAACATATCAAGAAAAAAGTTCTTGTAATAAAAGACTGAAACGATTAAACAGTAGTGGAAAGTGCCCAAAGCCGGGTCCTTCCTTTGTTTTCATTAACAACAAAAAATAATAAAAAAAACCCTAATGCCACACTAACAGTTACTTTCCCGCATTATTTCTAACTTTTGCAATTTTCGAAAATTCAAAAAGTCCAAAGAAAATGAGACCTACGCCATTGATAAACGGCATTTACAAAAGTGTAAAGAAAAACTTGGATCCGTTTTTGAGAATGTTTTTTTCCCAACAAATTGCATTAACTTCAAGAAAAATAACGAAAGCAACACTTAAAAAATAATTATTACATTTCTAAATCTCATTTAGTAAAACATTTTATTTTAGATACAAACTTCTTATTATCAATACAGTACTTTTGCGATGATACTTTTTTGCAATTTGCGAAAACACAGAGTCCGCCGAAAATGAGATTACAGCAATTTTTTACCCTCAAAACATACTCTAGATGATTTTCCTCGTACCAGTAGGGCAATTATTTACATTCAAAACCTAACTTTTATCCTTGGACATTTTTACAATTTATTTACTTTAACCATTATCATGTTTATATCCCGAGGTCTATCCGTCTTGAGAAATTTGTTTTTGTGGGTTGACCGGACCGCCTATACGGATAACGAAAATCAAAGAAATGTTCATTTATGATTTCTTTATTGTGTTCAGGAATTTTCCTTATTATAAATAATCATACCGCCGGTCAGATGGCCGAGATCGTTAAAGCAGTAGTGCCGTAGCGGTGTATGGCAAGAAGACCACGGGTTCGAGTCCCGCCTCGGGCATGGGTGTATGCCTATATGTGTGCCGTCATTTCATCCCTCACAATCATCTTCTCATCGTCCATACCCCCTGGGCAACTACCTTGGCGGGTAAAAATCTGAATTCAGCTAAAATTGCCTATACCCCTCCCCCGAAAAGATACTTACACCTGCTTAAGGAAGTAGTAGAATCAAGAAGTGTTCAGATTAATTGGAGAGTTTTTGAAGAAGAGTCACTATCCTCTCTGCTGTTGCTATTTACACAGTTGTCCAGCATCATCTGTTGGACAAGTATCACATTTGTTTCTCATGGATGATCTTAAAGTGTTTGCTAAGAATGAAACAATTCTCTCCCAAATGTTGTCTTAAATCGTTTTAGCAATGTCATCTCAATGAAGTTTGATCTAGACAAGTGTGCAAAAATCAGTTATAGGGAAGCGAATTGACTACGTCAGGGACCATTGAAGTTTACATGCACACTGTGATTCAAGATCTCGAGCTTGTAAAACTTACAAATATTATGTGGGCATTGAAGAATGTGAGAACATCTCGAACATCACAATGAAAGAGAGAATTCGCATGGAGTATACGAGAAGAGTGATATTTGTCCTGCAATCTGCTCTAACATTAGAGAATAACCAGGAATAAAATATCGACAATAGGTAGTTTTTGTGCTGCCTGTAGTCGAGTACAGTTCCGAACTAGTGAACTGGACTGAGGAAGCAATTCGAATCATGGATCGAAAAACCATAAAACTGTTTACAACGCATCATGTCGCTCACCCTCGAGCTGATGTACATGGATTTATGTGTCACGTACCGAAGGAGGAAGAGGCCTCAGAGAAATCAAAACCTCCTGGCACAATGCAAAAGGCGGGTTAAGAAAGTATGTAGTCAGTCATGAAGATGACCCTCTAATGAAGTAGGACATGAAATCTGACCGAAGAATGGAAGACACAGGCATTGTTAGTGTAGCAAGAAGCATTGCAGAGAGAATTATGCAAGACACGCAGAATAACACAGGCACAACTTCTCAAACTACTAAACATGAAATGTGAGATAGCGGTAAACCAACCCGATATTGATATTCGGGATTTGAAAATAAAATTATCTACCTGTAGATGTTGCTGTGTCATGCGATAAAAATATCATAACCAAGGAGGCAGAGTATCATCTCAAATACAAGAGATAAACCGAATATGTAAAACAAAACTCGTCCCCGTATTTACCGGTGATCCGAATTTGTTCTGCAAAATTTGTGTAAGAAGTTGGCTAACCTCCCAGATAATTCAAAAGACCGGGAAGTGCAAGAAATTGCTTTATTTGGAACAGCCCACATTTTGCGCAAAGCATTGTAGAGGCACCATAGTTCTTAGGAAACTACTCCTTAGGAAACTGGTTGCCACCATATCATAATATATATATATATATATATATATATATATATATATATATATATATATATATATAACATATAATCATAACATATTAGTCATGAACTAAAGGAATTATAACAGTAGGGAACGAAAACTTATTGTTCTTATACCTCCAGGATAAAAGTAGTTTATTCCAAAGGAAACGATCCCTCTAATTTCGAAACTCATTACAAAAAGATTGCATGCCGCAAGATCCAAAAGATACAAACATATTTAGTATTTGAAATAAACGAAATCCTTTATTCATTTCCACATTGTCACTCCGGATATATTCAAAATTTTATGAGCATGGTCCATAGGAGGCAGAAACAAGTTAAAATGGAATACCATTTTCGTGCAATAATATACATACATTAATATGGTTTGTTGGTATTCTCCACAACATTGGAAGAGCGAATGATAATGATTTGAGTTTTCCTTACAACCACTATCTAAGGTTCGTTGTACAGGTGACACAACACTGGCATTGAGCAGCCCACTGTTTGGTCTCATCGCAAACACGACAACCAAAGTAGTAGTAGTAGTAGTAGTAGTAGTAGTAGTAGTAGTAGTAGTAGTAGTAGTAGTAGTAGTAGTAGTAGTAGTAGTAGTAGTAGTAGTAGTAGTAGTAGTAGTAGTAGTAGTAGTAGTAGTAGTAGTAGTAGTAGTAGTAGTAGTAGTAGTAGTAGTAGTAGTAGTAGTAGTAGTAGTAGTAGTAGTAGTAGTAGTAGTAGTAGTAGTAGTAGTAGTAGTAGTAGTAGTAGTAGTAGTAGTAGTAGTAGTAGTAGTAGTAGTAGTAGTAGTAGTAGTAGTAGTAGTAGTAGTAGTAGTAGTAGTAGTAGTAGTAGTAGTAGTAGTAGTAGTAGTAGTAGTAGTAGTAGTAGTAGTAGTAGTAGTAGTAGTAGTAGTAGTAGTAGTAGTAGTAGTAGTAGTAGTAGTAGTAGTAGTAGTAGTAGTAGTAGTAGTAGTAGTAGTAGTAGTAGTAGTAGTAGTAGTAGTAGTAGTAGTAGTAGTAGTAGTAGTAGTAGTAGTAGTAGTAGTAGTAGTAGTAGTAGTAGTAGTAGTAGTAGTAGTAGTAGTAGTAGTAGTAGTAGTAGTAGTAGTAGTAGTAGTAGTAGTAGTAGTAGTAGTAGTAGTAGTAGTAGTAGTAGTAGTAGTAGTAGTAGTAGTAGTAGTAGTAGTAGTAGTAGTAGTAGTAGTAGTAGTAGTAGTAGTAGTAGTAGTAGTAGTAGTAGTAGTAGTAGTAGTAGTAGTAGTAGTAGTAGTAGTAGTAGTAGTAGTAGTAGTAGTAGTAGTAGTAGTAGTAGTAGTAGTAGTAGTAGTAGTAGTAGTAGTAGTAGTAGTAGTAGTAGTAGTAGTAGTAGTAGTAGTAGTAGTAGTAGTAGTAGTAGTAGTAGTAGTAGTAGTAGTAGTAGTAGTAGTAGTAGTAGTAGTAGTAGTAGTAGTAGTAGTAGTAGTAGTAGTAGTAGTAGTAGTAGTAGTAGTAGTAGTAGTAGTAGTAGTAGTAGTAGTAGTAGTAGTAGTAGTAGTAGTAGTAGTAGTAGTAGTAGTAGTAGTAGTAGTAGTAGTAGTAGTAGTAGTAGTAGTAGTAGTAGTAGTAGTAGTAGTAGTAGTAGTAGTAGTAGTAGTAGTAGTAGTAGTAGTAGTAGTAGTAGTAGTAGTAGTAGTAGTAGTAGTAGTAGTAGTAGTAGTAGTAGTAGTAGTAGTAGTAGTAGTAGTAGTAGTAGTAGTAGTAGTAGTAGTAGTAGTAGTAGTAGTAGTAGTAGTAGTAGTAGTAGTAGTAGTAGTAGTAGTAGTAGTAGTAGTAGTAGTAGTAGTAGTAGTAGTAGTAGTAGTAGTAGTAGTAGTAGTAGTAGTAGTAGTAGTAGTAGTAGTAGTAGTAGTAGTAGTAGTAGTAGTAGTAGTAGTAGTAGTAGTAGTAGTAGTAGTAGTAGTAGTAGTAGTAGTAGTAGTAGTAGTAGTAGTAGTAGTAGTAGTAGTAGTAGTAGTAGTAGTAGTAGTAGTAGTAGTAGTAGTAGTAGTAGTAGTAGTAGTAGTAGTAGTAGTAGTAGTAGTAGTAGTAGTAGTAGTAGTAGTAGTAGTAGTAGTAGTAGTAGTAGTAGTAGTAGTAGTAGTAGTAGTAGTAGTAGTAGTAGTAGTAGTAGTAGTAGTAGTAGTAGTAGTAGTAGTAGTAGTAGTAGTAGTAGTAGTAGTAGTAGTAGTAGTAGTAGTAGTAGTAGTAGTAGTAATAATATTTTTTGAGCTACGATTTCAATTGTGAATAACGAGTCAATATGATGTTTTGAGTGGAGAGAGCAAAGTTACATTACTGTTCAAGAGCAAACAAGAGGCCATCTCAGCTTTTGCTCAACGGACCAGGGAAACTGAAAAAAACTGGTCGAGATGGGGTCATTGCCCTAGGGATTATACTACAATACTTGCTACAGATAGATTAGGATATTATACAGTTGATAATTATTTTTAGTAGTAGATAATTTAACATTTCAAGATGTTATTATCATTTTAATGCTACTACTTATAGTATTATTATGTCATATATAAATATTATTAATATTACTTAATAATAATAATAATAATAATAATAATAATAATAATAATAATAATAATAATAATAATAATAATAATAATAATAATAATAATAATAATAATAATAATAATAATAATAATAATAATAAAACATTATATCAATTCTCTTAGCTACTACATAAAATTTAACACTATTAGTACATTCTATGTTTAAAACTTGAAATGGTGAGGAGGAGGACAAGAAGGAGGCAGGTTTTGACCGTTTTTTCTTTTTTTCTTTCAATTTGTACACGTAGTCCAATTGCGGCACCTAATGTGTTTAGCGAATCCAGAGAGAAACATAAATATTTTTGTCCGACATTGTCCTTCTACGTCACAGGATGCCATATGCCAGTTTTCTTTTCTTTGCTTCAGCTCAAAACAGTTAACATGAAACAGAAAGACAAACGGGATAAGAAAATCTTATTTATTTATATTTTTTAAGGGAAGTATTGTTGTGATTTCAATATTCCTTTACCCTTTAGAACATGTTAAGCAGGAAAGCTTTTCAATTTACTTTTAAATTTATGAATTGTGTTTATGCCTTTAATATCATTGCCTAATTTGTTGTAAAATGTTACGCCCTCTATTAAGGTACTTTTTGGATAAAGTGTAGTTTCAGAGTGGGGGACATATAGACTTTTGACGAGTGTTGTAGTTGCGTCCATCGGAATTTGAAGTTAAAGCGTTTATTTTCCATGAGAATTTTCGTTGTGAAGACTGCTATTTCTATTATATATGTACATGCACGGTAGAGGAAGAATCCTTAGTTTATTGAACAAGTGTTTGCAAGACTCCAGCTAATGAGTGCTGGTCATTGTTCGCAATATTATTTTTTGGATAATAAATGTGCGAGTGCTTTCAGGGGCATTTCCCCAGAATATTATTCCATATTTTAGGTGTGAGTGCACATTTGCAAAATACATTGTTCGAAGTGTCTCAATGTTGGAGCTTGACCTGAGGGTGTATAGGGCATAGCAAGATTTGGTGAGCTTCTTGTTAACATTTGAGATGTGGGCATTTCATTTCAGATTTTCTTGACTTGTTAGACCGAGGAAGGTAGTTTTATGAGATATCGTTACAGGGTTATTGTTTATGAGTAAATGCTGAGAGAAATTTTCTTTATATTGGAAATTCATGAAGTTTTGAGAGACTGTCTTACTGGAGTGAATGGAAAGTTTGTTGTCTTAAAACCATTTTACTAGTGCTTGCAAAGTTTTGTGAGTTTCTTTTTCTAATGATTGTTGTGTTTTTGCTTTGATGATTGTGTCTTTTGCAAACAAAATTATTTTGCTATTCCTTAAAGCCTGTCATTTATGTATATAAGGTATAGTACTGGCCTACGGATGGAGCCTTGCCTGACTTCCCAATTTATCATTTGAGGGCAGGAGTAGTACGAGATTTTTTTTCTTTAGTGTGCTGGAGGGCAACAATTTGGCTACGGTTTGATAAATATGATTTGATGCATTGGCCTGCAATGCCTCGAATCCCTATAATTTCTAGTTTTCTTAAAAGTATGTGATGGTCATTAATGCCAAAGGCTTTTGACAAATCTAAGAAAAGACCAATAGGAATTTCCTTCTGATTTAGTTTCTGATGTTATTTAAGAAGGAGTAGATCGCTGTGTCTGTGGATTTATTACTCTTGAAGCCATGTTGTGCATTTGTAAGGACATTATTTGCATTGAGAAACTGTTTGAGTCTATCATTGAGAAGCCTTTCCAGAATTTTTGAAAATCCGGATAACAGGGAGATAGGTCTGTGGTTCATTGGATCATAACTATTGCCCTTTTAATTTGGTTTAATTTTTGCTCTTTTGAATATATCTGGGAATATGCCTGATTTTAGATAGTAATTGCAGATATGCGAGAGTGGTAGCACTATACATGGAGCACTGTGTTTAATAAGAAAATTTGGAATGTTGTCCAGGCCTGCTGAGAATTTATTCTCCAATGATTTTAAAAATTTCAGAGAGGATGGTTTCATATAAAAATATGGAATTTACAATTTGTGTAACATTAGTGTTTGGTTGGTGTTTTTTATTGCTTAGAGAGTGTTGAGAGATCAACTTTTTACTAATTTGTAAAAAGTGTACATTGAATATATTAGCTATTTCTTGTGGGTCTCGTTCAGTTTGATTTTTGTAGTGGAGCTCTATATTTTTTCTGTTATTATTAGTTGGTGCTGTAATCTTTTTAATAATGTCTCACATAGCTTATACTTTATTACGTGCATTTGCAATGTACTTATCATTTGTCATAATTTTTGCTTGTTTGATTACTTTTTTTAGGATCGAATTATATGTTTGGTAATATGAAATGAAGTTTGAGTTACATTTGTTATTTGTTAGTGTTTTATACATGTTTTGTTTTTTTCACATAACACTTTGATGCCTGTGGTAATCCACGATTTATTTTTCTTATTTTGGATCTTTTTGCGTTTTTGAGGAAAAATGGCATTGAAATGTCTTAAGTAAATATTTATGAATGACTTAAACTTATCATTTGTATCAGTTGCCTTATATACTTAATTCCTGTTTTCGAATTTTAGTAATTTTAGAAATTTTATTATATTTTCTTGGGAATAGTTACGGATTTTTTGTAAGTTGCATGTTTTTTGTAAGTGCAAAACAATGGTTATTTGCATCTATTATTATTTGATCTATAGCACTGCTACTATTTTTGGATATTCGGGTTGGTGTATTTATGGTTGTTTGTAAGTTGTATGATTTTAGTAGATCTTTAAATAGATTTTCATTACTGAATTGTGTGAGACAATTTATATTGAAGTCACCGCAAAGAATAATTTTATATTGTCTGCGTTTTTGAAGTTTTGTGAGAATAACTTCCAAAATTTTTTAAAAGATTTTCAAATTCCCTGTAGGGCTGCGATAAGACCCATGTTTTTATTGTAGTTAAGTCAGTGATGGATATTTCAAAGTATTTCTCGTTGACAAGATGAGTGTGGCTGGTGTAGGGTACAAAACTAATAGTATCTTTAATAAAAATGCATGTCCCACCATATGCATGATGTGCGTTTTTAATATGCTGCTGTCTAGAGAGAAATATGGTATACATGTGTTATCTAATTGTTCTTTAACATTGTTCAGTACCATTGTTTTGTGAATCTTAATATTGAAATGTGGTGGAGTTTCTTCTCAAGTATCGGTTAGTTTATTTTTCAGTGACTACATTTTGGTGAAGAATGTGAAAATAGTTCTTATTTTTGTGTATTGTCTTCTTTCCTGCCGTTATTTCATGCTACAGGTTATACAAAGGAGTGGGTTTTCGGTTGCAACTAAAAGTATATGTACGGATGGGACGGGGAGTAGGAAGTGTGGAAGTAGGTGAAGGGGCTGAAGAGGAAAAGAAAGGTGAGGAGGTGGTTGGAAGAAGTGGAGTGGGCAGGAGAGGTGTGGGAGTAGTTTAAGGAACTGGTAGGGGTGAGGACTGGATGCTGGTGAAAGATGTGTAAGAGGGTTGTGGATGGGAAGGCGGAAGAATGAGTAGGAGATGGATGTGTGGGTGGCAGGGGCAGGGGTTACCAGTAGGTGCGAGATGAGCATGGCTCCTAGTTTTTGTTTACGTATCTGATTCATGTGGAGACCATGCCGAGTAAAATGTTTTCTTGAGAGGTTGTCAAGATCAACAAGTGTGATAGGTATCCCTCTCAAGTGCTGTCTTATATGATGGTTTGCAATCTTAATTTCATGGTTTATAGGAATGTTGTACCAGGGGGAAGAGGGGTCATGATTATATTTGTGTGTTTCGCAGTCTCTTGTATGTTTGTTAAGTGTTGAGGCTGCGAACTACTCGTATAAATTGTAGGGAGAGCAATTAGTAGAAGCTGCAACGAAATATCGCCTCTTACATCAATACGATAATCAAACATTCAGTAGAAACCAACAAGTGTTTTATAGGAGATTGAAAGGAGAAATTCAAAGCGTCCAGCTACCAGTGAAGTCAGCTGTTGAAGAATTCTGGGGAGGAATATGGTCAGCAGAAGGCCACTTTCATGACAGGACATCATAAATGAGTGATATTACGAATCCTTCTGATGCTATCAGACACATGGAAACTAGTGAAATCTCTATGGACATTTTACAGGCAACTATACGTAAGCTGAATAATTGAAAATGCCCTGGTGCTGATGGGCATCACAACATATGGTTCAAGAGATTCACATGTCTCCATGAAAAGATCTTGATACTTATCAATCATTGCCTGAAAAATCCGGAAGAACCTCCAGACAGCTTAAGTGAGGGAGTCACATACTTAAAAGCAAAAGCCAATGACACTACACATCCAGGGAATTACCGACCAATCACATGTCTTAATGCATTATACAATATCATGACAGGCTGTCTACATACGATCATCGAACAACATTGCATACAAAATAACATCATCTCGAAGACCCAAAAAGGCTGTTGCAAGGGCTCTTGGGGAAGTAAACAGTGTTATCATGTCTCAGGCATGTGGGAAACGAGTTACCTATATACATGTTTTATTGATTACAGAAAGGCTTTCGACATGGTCCCTCACGATTGGCTTATTCATGTCTTAAGAATATATGATATAAAATCTGTGATTGTAGAATTGCTCAAGACTGTGATGAACCACTGGTGCACGAAAATACACATGCATTCCAGGAACGAGAGAGTAGTCACGAAGAGTTTGAAGATCAAGCGAGGAATATTTCAAGGAGATAGCCTCAGTCCGTTTTGGTTCTGTCTGGCTATAAACCCACTGTCATATCTATTGGATAACACAAGAGTGGGATTTCAACTGAAAGGACAAGAGAAGTGTGTGATCACCCATCTGGCATACAAGGATACTAAAACTATACTCTGGCACATTACAGGGACGGAAGAAGCTAATATATATATATATATATATATATATATATATATATATATATATATATATATATATATACAGGGTGAGGCACCTAAGTTGGCCACAGCAAATATCTCCGAAACGGTTTGAGGTATCGGAATACAGTTTGCGCCAATTTGTAGCAGATGATGGGGGAAATAACACATATCGTTTTCGTGTATGTACCATTTTTAATTGCGAAGATATTGACGCAACTTTATTTTTTTAAATGGAAGTATATATTTTTTTCAGCAGCATTATAAAGGTCTCAAAGAGAGGAATACAATGATATAAATATTGTTAATATTTGAAGAGAGACTTTTGCAAAAATACATTATGTCACGTAGCACGTAATAGACGCGGATGCAACGTTCCTTAGACTTTTTCCTTGTTTACGGAAAGTGCGTTTGACATTGCTTGTAGCCAGATTCTATCTTTCTAACTTTCAACATCCGACCTCGCGTTCGCGAGTCAACACTGCCCACGGCTGAGGGTCGTGAAGTGATACCGACATGTAACCGTCCGAAAACCTGCAAGTGACAATTTTTATTAATTAAATTTAATAAAAAATCAAAAATTAATTTAGTTTGTCACAAATTTATCACGAGAATTGAATATTTTCTTTATTGTACTGTATACTATAAATGAGGCAGAAAGTAAAACATATTGTTCTTTTGTAATTAGAATGGCATACTAAAAATGTATTGAATTGTAGTAAACGTCTGGTGCGGGATCATTGATAATTTTATCATCGGGCCGTACTTCATTGAAGGAAAAATGACAGGTCAAGTATATTCTAAATTCCTCAAAGAGACCTTGCCAACGTTGCTACATGAAGTTCCTTTGGAGTTGCGTCTTGGCATGTGGTATCAGCACGACGGTTGCCCTGCACATTCTGCTGAAGTGTCAAGGGCAGTTCTAAATGAAACATTTGCAGGTCGCTGGATAGGAAGAGGTGGTGCGGTGAAATGGCCGCCTCGGTCACCCGATCTCACACCACTTGATTTCTTTCTGTGGGGAAATTTGAAAAATACTGTATACGCAAACATCCCTTCGACTCCAGAAGATATGAAGAGGCGCATTACAGAAGCTTGCGGCAAGATAACGCAAGAAACGTTCCAATCCGTGCGTCGGTCGCTGGAAAGGAGACTGCAAATGTGTATTGCCGTGAACGGTAAACATATTGAGCACGTGACGTGAAGACTACCCCGCGTTCTATTTTATGGAATGTAAATTTCTTTTATGCGTGCTAAAGGTCTTATTTTTATCAATACTGTGTTTCATTGTTTTGCTCTCTTGTATTTAAGTTCTTATGTTACTGCACTGGCTTGAAGCATACCAAACTTATTCTGTGTAAATAACTTGCTGTCAAAGGAATAAAATTTGTATTCCACAATGCAGGATGTCCCGTATTGTTCAGTCAATTAAGATAATCAGAAAACGACCGAATTTACACTTTACTTGGACGCACTCATAAAATGTAAATTTGGTATTTGATTGTCTTAAATTATTACGTTGTTGCATTCCTATGTTCCTCTTCCTAACATATAATTCATAATGTATTTTTTACTGCAATAGATGTAGTATGCTGGTAGTTTTAGAAAGTACTACCATTCAATACATTTTTAGTATGCCATTCTAATTACAAAAGAACAATATGTTTTACTTTCTGCCTCATTTATATTATACAGTACAATAAAGAAAATATTCAATTCTCGTCATAAATTTGTGACAAACTAAATTAATTTTTGATTTTTTATTAAATTTAATTAATAAAAATTGTCACTTGCAGGTTTTCGGACGGTTACACGTCGGTATCACTTCACGACCCTCAGCCGTGGGCAGTGTTGACTCGCGAACGCGAGGTCGGATGTTGAAAGTTAGAAAGATAGAATCTGGCTACAAGCAATGTCAAACGCACTTTCCATAAACAAGGAAAAAGTCTAAGGAACGTGTGCATCCGCGTCTATTACGTGCTACGTGACATAATGTATTTTTGCAAAAGTCTCTCTTCAAATATTAACAATATTTATATCATTGTATTCCTCTCTTTGAGACCTTTATAATGCTGCTGAAAAAAATATATACTTCCATTTAAAAAAATAAAGTTGCGTCAATATCTTCGCAATTAAAAATGGTACATACACGAAAACGATATGTGTTATTTCCCCCATCATCTGCTACAAATTGGCGCAAACTGTATTCCGATACCTCAAACCGTTTCGGAGATATTTGCTGTGGCCAACTTAGGTGCCTCACCCTGTATATATATATATATATATATATATATATATATATATATATATATATATATATATATATATATATCACTGAAAGATTCTCTAGTCATATAGGCATGCAGTATTCAGACGGGAAAGCTCACGCACAGTACAGAGCACGAAACTGCATCAAGAGAGTAATCACAGCATTGGGAATGGATGACTTTTATAAGTATCTGGGGATTCAACAAAATAAAATGATCATTCACAGTCAGATAAAAGAGGAGTTAAAAACAGAGTTTACCAATAGATTGAATACCATACTCAAGACCTCCCTCAACTCTCGTAACTTTACAACTGCAATTAATGCATATGCCATACCTGTGATTACCTACTCATTAGGCATTATAAAATGGACCAGAACCGATTTGGACTCACAGGAGAGAACTGTTAGGGTCCAAATGACTCGTTTCAAATGTCACCATCCGAAAAGTTCTATTCAAAGAATAACACTACCAAGGAAACTAGGAGGTAGGGGAATTTTAAAGATTGGTAATCTCCATGCAAAACTGCTGACAAACATGAGAGAGTATTTCAATGAGAAAGCATTGTCATCTCAGCTACACAGAGTAATACAGCAAGTAGACGAGAACTATACACCCCTCAACCTTAAACAGCAAAATGTATCACTCGAGCAATCAACACAAGCCCAGGAGTTAAAACAATGGAAACCAAAACACTTCATGGTAGATATCCTACAGAAATAGCCAAATCAAATGTCGACGTCTGCTTATCGTACAAGTGGCTTAAAATAGGGTATCTGTATCCCGAGACTGAAGGATTTTTTATCGCAATCCAGGATCTGGTAATTGCGACAAGAAATTACCTCAAACACATTATTAAAGACCCCGAAGTGCCTTCTGATATCTTCAGGGCTTGTGGTGTTGGCCAAAAAACGATCCAGCACATCACTACGAGTTGCAGTATGCTGGCCCCAACGGATTATAAACAGAGGCACGATATGGTGGCACGAATCATCCACGCCAAACTTGCAAGAAAATGTGGAATTCCTGGTGAATTTGATACACAAAGTGTCATCGAGAACGACATCTATAAGCTATACTGGGACCGAAGTGTATTGACAGACAGAACAGTCCCTCATAACAGGCCGGATATAATACTGTGGGATACATCTAAAAGGAAAGTATGGATGATAGACATAGCAGTTGTAGACACCAACAACCTCTACACAACATACGAAAAGAAAATTCAAAAGTACAGAGAACTAACACAAGTTGTAAAGAAGCAGTGGCATGTCTTGGACGTGGAGATTGTACCGATTGTCCTCTCAGCAACAGGTGTAATACCTATTGCTCTCAAGCACTCTCTGAATAAATTGGGGATCGAGACGAACATTATTATCATTCTGCAGAAAGCTGTGATCCTGAGCACGTGTTATTTAGTTAGATTTATGGGTCCTTAAATAAATATTTATGTCAAGAATTGTTTTACTGTTTAATGTATAAATTAAATTAAGTGTTCATACTTGTAGAATTGTTTGCCTTTTAATTAGCTCTTAAAATTAATTCGCTTGTAAAACTATTGTATTATGGAGATCATGCTTTGATAAAAATACCTGTGTGACTCCTGAAACATGTACCAGAAAGCTGTGAAAAGAAACAACAACAACAACAACAACAACAATAATAATAATAATAATAATAATAATAACCAGGGGGGTTACTGGTCCCCTACCGGCTGCCTCTTCAAGGTGGCGGATAGAGGAACGTTCGCCAGATATGGGGAGTGTGGGGAGTGTCGAGGAAATAAAATACCCGGGGAAGACCAGAACCAGCCCCCATCTCCCAGAGATTCTGGATGTTGCAGTGAAGACTAGTAAAGCCGCGGTGTCGTCTACCAATGGGGCTGCTCCAGACGAGGTAATGTGTCAGCCCCTTACTGCAATGACCTCGCAAAACGTACAGAGGAGCGTAGAGAACATTGATCGGGCAACACAACTAAGCGGCCCATCCTCTGCAGGAACACACTGAGAGAATAAAATGGGCTTGAAAAATGAATATAGATATAATGCGTACATTTTATTTTGTAAATCAGTGCCAAGACAAACCGCTCCCAGGAAATAGGCACCATGCCGAATATAGCAGATAACCTCCATTGCTACACATGATTGAGCAGAATGTAATTGACAGATTACAATAATCAAGCACAGCTATATAACTGAGATCGAATTAGGAAACATAAGGGACGTTGGATACCTACTTCATCATTTATTGGTAATGGTTTCTTGTAGTCTGGTTCGTTTGGAAAAGTTGGAGTGACATGAGGCTTGAGAAGTTTAAAAGTGTTTGTAGCTAGTTCTTCGATATAATTACTAACTGAAATATTCCCTGGTGAAGAACTGTCATAGATTAACTGATTGTTGTTTGAAACTGAGAATGTTTCATTATTTCCTTGAACAATTGATTTACACGTTTGTTGATAATAATTTGGCCCTAGCTTTTGAAGATCGTTATATCTATATATTTCATTACTGATACTTGGTTTACTAATACTGGTACGTGGTGTTAATTTGCGACTGTTTACAATCATATGCTCATAATATTATGGTAGATAAATTTGATGTCTTCTTATGACTCGTTTAATGTTTGCGAAGGCTTTGTCGAATGGTAGAAAGAGTGCGCAGGAACACGAACATGAACATCATGCAGATATTTAAGGATTAGATACGGAACTACCGTTGTTCCTTTCAACTGGACAGACATCTATAATACCTCCCTTCAATATTGACATTGCAGGGCTATAGAATCGATTACATAGGAGTGTGTCGTACTCTAGCGGCAAGAAGGGAACGTAACGGATTGGATGGAAGAACGATATTACCCCAAGAGTTATATCGTTCTTCAACTCAATAAAATAATAGGCAGCCTCGTAAATGCAAACACATTGTGTTAGTTTTACTGTTCGTCTATTCATTAGGAAGTGCCACGTTTAAAAGTGATTTTTGCTGTCTAATAAAAAACTGAATTTTGGAGTTGTTCGGTTTCGCCACTCATTGATTCAATTTTATTTTATTTTTTAAATTCTTGTAGTAAGTTTTAAAACATCATGTCAGCAATGCTGAGATGACTCCTACTGCTAGTTCCGATTTTCTCTTTAAACACCGAATCGTCTCGTTTAAATATTCAGAATCAGTATTAATCTTCAGTATTTTGCAAGGAACAAACGTAAGCAGTTTCTCCGATTTGTTTAAAAACTCCCTGGTTCTCTATACTACCTTCTGTTCACAGAAATTGGTCATATTGAGAAACTATATAATTCTTCGATGTTTGCTTTTCTATATTGCCTTACTATCATTCCTTTCGCCTTAGATCACCTAATCACGTTTTCTTGTACTTTTACCATCACTGCATTGTGGTAGCTAAAGTCCTGAAAAACTTCTCACGCCAGGAACATTTCCGCAGGGCTGATAAGGAAAATGTACAAACTTGCATTCAGCTGCGTGGGTTTGTCGACGATCTGTGTTAATTCCTGCTCGCATACCAGTCGATTTACCCGCTTTTGTATTTTCCTTTAGTATACCTCTCCTTCGTAGTTAAGTCACCAGCGACAAGAATAGAACTGCCGTATCTGTTTTCCACACAGTTACCGATTGCATCCACAATTTCATAACCATCGTTTAGTGTCTGTAAAATCAATAATTTTCACCAAATTTTTTAGTTCGTCAATTTCCATTCCTATAATTTCAAAGTCGATACTAAAGCAATTTTTCCTAACTACTAATGTGTTGAAGCAGCCGTAACGTAAAAATTTCCGAATTCGCTGTCTCATCTATTAACCACGATTCTGTTTCTATCATATCTGGATCGCATGTATAAACTAGGTTTCAAAAGTCAATGGCTTTATTAATTAAACAACGACAGTTTACAAAACCGCTCACTACCTGGATATATATGGCTTCTGTTTTTTCTTCATTTCTTCTTACGCCTGTTTCGAGGTCGATTCGCAGAGGTCGGCACTCGACGGTTGGGTTCTCGCTTTAACGCTTGGTAATTGTGGAACAATTTCTGCTAGTTTTGTTGATTGAAAATATTTATTTCTTTTTGAAAATTCTGCTAACCAGTCTTCTCCAGCAATTTCTTTTACTAACCATGAATTTGGAAGTTCAACATTATTTGCAATAGCTGTTGTATAGGCGAGTTTGCAGCAGTTTTTTAATGACAAGCCGTAAAACATTTTGCATCCAGCAATCACTTTCTCTTGGACTTAAGAAAATATATGCTTATGAGTGTAGTTTGATTTGAGTTCAACTTCTGCACCACAAAGTGATTTTATCTTATTTACCTCTAGACACCACGTTCATCAGCTGCACTTGTAATGCTTCAAGCCTGCGAGGCTTACGAAACGGTACAATGATGAAATGCATGCGTATTAAATATATAAAATTAAGTATGGGTAGCTTGCACGAACATTACTCCCCGGCAGAAAACGTATGGTTTTCGACTAAGAAAAGTATGAGAAGGTAAACTAGGGTAGTAAGGAATAAGGGAGTCTATGATAATTTATAAGTAGTGAAGTTAATGCAGTTGATAGTAATCTTAATGATCGTATGTGTTCTCCAGATAGTATTTAATATTTGGATTTTTTTCAAGATTTGGTGCAAACATAATCAAGTAAATAAGATTTTAATTAATGCTGTTTCGGGTACTTGTATTTTCTGAATGCTTAGTATTTAAATATAAAGCGGTTCTTTTAAATTTAGGATTATTGATGTATTAAAATTTTTTGAATGCGAAATCAGTATTTGTTTAGGTATTATTAACTGTTTTAATTTTTTATTTATTCACAAGATATTTTACTTATGTATTGCTATATGCTCTGATGTGTCTTTGTTAGTGTTATTAGCCCTAAGATTTTTTATCTCATAAATTTTTCGTTTTTTAAAAAATGATGTGAATACGAGTATAATCAACTATGATATGCTTACAGGTGTTTCCCCTTCTGCAGGGTGCATAGATGACAAAAGACAAAAAAGGGTTGAAATAGTAAAATTTATATAAAATACTATGATTTTCACATAACTTTAACACTAGGGTATCCTTTTGTTTTTGGACAATCAAAGTATATTTTTTTCAAAAAATGTTTATTTTCCACATATCCTGGAACACAACGTTTCGCCTAATATCCATATGAAAAATGTGTTCCACAATATTTGAAAAATAAATACATTTTTTGGAAATTTTGTACTTTGCGTAAAAAGAAAAAAAGATACCGTAGTGTTAAAGTTACTAAAAGTAGTAGTCATATACCGTTTCTAATCGATTACAGGTGAAGAAGTTGAACTTCGTCGATTGTCAATTCGTGGGTTGCTGCCAGATACAGACTACTACATGACGTACGACGGATCTACGACTATGCCGGCGTGCCATGAGACTGTTACTTGGGTCATTCTCAACAAACCTATCTATATCACGAAGCAACAGGTATGTGATATTTGGCATATTATAAACTTGATTTAATATTATAAAACTACCGAAATTTTTCATGTTTCTTTGCAGAATTGAATATTACATAACTATTTAATGGTTCATATATTTAGGAATTTTTTATAGGCATTTTCTGCACTTAGGGTTAAAAATCTTTAGTTTTTTGTTTGTTTTTTTGTGTTTTGGAGGTTTTGACAAGAGCACATATTTAAAAATGTTTACTACTTGCGTTGTTTTCCACGGGGTCATAGATGTTCACCTCTTTTTTATTACTTTTAAGAAATTAGTTTAATCTTTTTATGTTGTTCCAAACGTACAACTCTTCTCTTCAGCGACAAATACTAAAGAAAGATTACAAGCGTTTATGGAGAAATCTGAAAACTCTATGAAAACACTTGAATTTCAACGATGCGACTGCGTATTGTAGCGGTTGCGAATTGTTTTGTAAACATCCGGTAAACGTTCAAAGACGAAACTGTTACTTAAGAGTTACGAAAAGTTCTAATAATATAATTTCTTAACAACAAAGCATTAACTCCTCACCCAAACAGAAATCGAGAAAAATCTGCTCACCCATTGATATGCAACTGTTAATGAAAATTTTAAGTATTAACGATTAAATGCGCACCCTAATTCTATAAATAAAACAATACCTTTAATTCAATTTTTTTAATTTTTTTTCTATTTTCATTATTTTTTCTTAATTTCATTAGTTTCGTTTTTCTATTGTGACTTTATTCTAAACTCTGCACAAACAATTCAAATCTTTGTTATTTTTAAATATATCGTTTTAAATATAGGTCATTTGTGGTATATTATTTTAATTTTTTTCAGATTTGTAAAGAATTTGAGAATTCTATATTGTAAGAAATATTGGAAACACTATTTCGTGCTACATAAAACAATTAACGGTTGTAAAATATAGAACCTATTACGTTACTGTCAATCTTACATTTTTTTGGCTGCAGATTGAAGATTTCCAATTCTGTGAATGGTAAAAAATGTTCATTTTTTCTTTCTTGTAAAATCACGTGTTGATAGAAATTGATTTGATACGGTGATGACCAGTAGTTCTATCGATGTTTTGGTTGAGATCTTTAGAAAGATGTAGCATCATTTGTACACGTTATTCGTTAAAACTAATCTTCAACAAAGTGTATTGTTTTGCATTGTTGAAAGGTGCTTTATTTAGAAGAAAAATGCAATTCCGAGGGAACGTCCAGTGTATTGTAAAAAAAGAGTCAGTATTATAATTTTGTCTATTGTATAATTTGTAGACATTTTATATGTAGAGTCTACTCCAGATTCATATTTTAGTACATATTAAAACAATGTTTTACGTTTAATTTTTATACTCTTCAATTTTTATATTATGTCGATGGATTACACTGAAAACACATCTGTTTTTTTAGATTTGGGAACGTACACACCCATAATGACTACCTAGTAACAAATATTACTTTTTAGTCTATTGATTTTGGTTAAAGTCGACCAAAAAGCACTCCGATTTATACTTATGAAAAGTTCCAGCAATTGAATGCGTTGCAGCGTTGAATAGGCGCACTGTTAATCAGTGCAGCACTGTTAAAGAGTGCAACACGACGCTCACATTCTTCTTTAAGGAGTCATAACGGAAGTCCACACAATTGAGCACAATACTATTTAACGATTTTACTTTCTCACTTTACGAAGTACGAAAGCTATGTAATCGTGCACCGAAAAACGGAGAATTTTCGGCAGAAATGCTGTTATTGCCAAGCCCTGGTAACGAAAAAGGGGTTAAATTCCGTTGGTAAATATAGAGAAAAAATTATTTTAACACTTGGTGGAAATTTCTCATAAAATCGAATGTGCAATACTGTCAGCCAGAATCCATGTTTTGTGGGATACCGAATTATTGATTGATACCAAATAATCGATTGACATCGAATTATCGATTGATGACAAACTTTCTCTCTGTCCGTCTGTGGTCTACGCTAGCGCCTAAACTGTTCAGCCGACTTTTTCGAAATTGGCATTTCCCAAACGATAGGAATGAATTCAAGGCTTTGGGAGTTTCAAATGGTAATTTTGATGTTTATGCTGCTTTACAAGAAGCTTCAGAAAGAGTTTCAAAATTTTCTCAGAAACGGCGCCAACGTTATTTATTAAACTTTGTTTTCGGATAGATTAAAGGGCGCTTAGGAGAATGCTGCAGGTCTGATGTTCATTAAAATCTAAGATATTTTGACAATTGCAAAAGTGCAACACTTTTGGGTGACCTCCTTGACTTCAATATTGAAGACAGACTTTTTTTCTTAATGGTCTATTACTCAAAGACAGATCTTTGAAAGTAAGCCTCCACTTCCAATTCAGATGGATCAAGGAATATTAGTTTTAGAGAAAATCGGCTAAACTATTTAGGTGCTAACGTTGACAGACGGCCATTTTGTCTTCAATCTATTTTTCGATATCAAGGACCAACAAAACATGGATACTTCTAAGTCAAATTATTCATTCTCTTACAAACTCAATCCTTCAATCAATTAAATTATATTATCCATAAAAACATGCCTATAAGTAGTGCCACTCATTCCTCACTTCGTCTTATTTCATGGAAAGCAAACGGTTTTAAACCTAATATTCATATGCTGGCTCACTTTTTGCATAATAATAAAATACAAGTATATTGCATTCAGGAAACTCATCTTTACCCATCGATGAAAATTTATATTCCAGGCTATGTTTTATATCGCTAAGACCGACCGCGAAAACGGTGCAGCGGTGGGGCCGCCATATTTGTAAAAAAATTCCGTAACACATCATCAGCTTCCTTTAAATATAAATAATGCTTCCAACAATATTAGTGTGGCTATTCAGCAGAAATGTCAATCTACCCTAATAATCACTTGAATTTACAAGCCCCCTAATATTCCATACAGATCAGGTGATATTGATACCTTATTTTCCTCCCGTCAACCGACATTGGAATGCTGACCACGTTGCTTGTGGAAGTAGACTAAACGTACCTGCTGGTAATCTGTTGCTAGCAGACGTACAAAGATTAAATCTGGCTGTACATGCCCCTGATACACCCAGCTACTATCCCTGCCGCGCGTCAGTTGAAGAAGATATACTAGATTTTGGCGTTTCTAACAACTTTAGTTGTAACATTCAAGTCGAGACTCATATCGCCCTGCAATCCGATTGCCCCGTAGTTTTCTCACTCGACACAACCCCAGAAGAAATTCGCCCCGCTTCTTCTACCTCCACTGCCATTACTCCAAACTACGCAGAAATTGACAGCGCCATTGACTCACTTACTCATACTATATTAGATGCCCTCGACTTAACGGACCCCACAGCCCATCAACGCACTTCGCTTCCAGCAATACCATCTGTAGTCAAAAAACTAATCGAGCATAAAATATATATTCGTAATAACTGGTTGCGAAATCGATCTCCTCCCTTAAAATTGTATTTAAACCTCCTAACTAAAATTGAGAAACATTATTGGTGTCCATCCACGCGCAAAAGATTCATCTTCAAACACAAACGGCAAACCCATATGATCATACACAGTGGAATATAAAACGATGTCATTTGCACAAACCTACCAACCTACCCACCATTGTTACTTCAACTTGAGAAGTGTTGGGTAATTATGTTGGGTAATTATTTTGCATCAACCTTTACTTCTTACCCTTCTCAAAATTGGCACTACGATAATCATACTATAGTCATATCATAGTATATTGAAGAAGAAATTGCACGACCAGAAATAACGGTTCCTGAATGCCCTAAATATATTTCACCATCAGAAATCATCAAGTATCTTTCACTAACAGCCTCGAAATTATCAAATGGCCATGATCTAATATCAACTCTTTTATTAAAATGCCTTCCCAAAAAAGTAATCGTACATATTACAGCAATATTTAATGCCGCTTTGAGACAAACGTACTTCTCTGATAAATGAAAACACGCCCACATTATTTCCTTTCTAAAGCAAGGGAAAGTTGAAAATCATCTAACTAGCTATGTCCTGATTAGTTTGCTACCTACAATGCTAAAGCTATTTGAAAAATGTATACTCTCTAGGCTTAATCTCAGGGCAGTCAATGCATCACATCATATTTACAAAACATCATATTTACCTCATCAGTTTGGATTCCAACCCCTTTTGTCCACGTATCATCCAACCATGTATCACGCCTAACTTAAGATATCATCGAAGGATTTCATGGCCATAAGCATACCGTAGCAGTTTTTGTAGACGTAGCTAAATCTTTCGATGCCATCTGGCACCCAAGGTTAATTTTCAAACTTCGCAGTGTAGATACTCCACTATATCTTTCACGCATCATTGAAAGTTTTCTTTCCAACCGAACATTTTCTGTGAGGCTCTCTTCACACCTTTCACCATCAAAGCAGGAGTACCTCAAGGATCCACCCTCTCCCCCAATTTATTTAATGTTTACACTTCCAATATACCAATCACCCAAAATACTGCAATAGCTCTATTTGCTGGTGATACAGTACTTTACTCCTCAACTTGCAATCTTCAATCTGCCGTGAATTATCTGAAGCTTCACCTCACATTATTTTCCAACTGGGCCAAAAATGGCACATTGATATAAATCCTAATGAAAGTTTGGCAAAAATATTTACCCCGTCGTAGACCAGATGTCCCTCCAAATCTCATATACCAATCTCAAAACATCACCTGGCTCCCTCCCAAGAATATCAAATATAATATCAAATATCTAGGAGTTCTGTTCGATAAAAGGCTTACATAGCGGCAAAATATAAAACACCGAATAGCGCTAGCGACTAGTTGTGTCCATCAATTATATACGCTTTTAAAAAAATCATCCCCTCACAACTACATTTGCTACGAGTATTCAGCGATTGAAAAGAAAGTTGCCAAGAGAAATTTTCGATCCCCCATAGACATAAACGGAGGAGTGTTTTCCCATTATAAACTACTGTATAAAACCACTGTACTGTCTAATATCTAAAATTAAATTTCTGTTTAATCTTTTTGTTCCGTTCTCAAATGATTCTTGTATATAAATATTATTAATGTATCTATCGTATGCGGCTGCAGAGGGCCAATGGCCTAGATAGAATAAAAAAACCTTGGACACTATGTAACCACGATTTAGAGGATTTTTTCTCTCTATTTATCAACTGGATTTATGCACTATTTCGTTACCAGGGCCCGACAAAAATGTTTCTTTCAAAAATTCACCTTTTTCCGTCGCACGATTACATAAATGTTTCTTACGAAGCATCTTCGTTAGTGCGGGGGAGAAATATTCAAAACCATTAGGGATATCACCATAAAAGGGAACTCAGTTGGCCCCATTCCCATGGGTAGTGCCTATAATGCATTTAAATTTCATGTTCGTTTTTTAGTTAAATCGCGTAATACAAATGGACAGACAGACAAATAATTTGACGAGTGATACCTTTTAGTAGTGGAAAAATAAAGTTGAAAAAGTGTTTAAAAGTTAAACATTCGAAAATCACTTTTCAAGTTATTTATCTGTATTGTTTGTGTTTGTGAATAGAAGTGCTTGAAATGGTTTTCGATTAAATTCTTAGTACTTTTCTGAAACAACACATTCACGAGAGATAAGTTACAAATTAAAAGCCCTGGGCGTGAATCAAACCCGCGACCATTGGCACCATACACGCCATTCAATCACCTCGGTTTTCCGTGTCAAACAAAGAGATTACACATTTATAGTATTCATAAAACTTCATTGTCTCAGTTCCCGGATGAAAAATTGAGAAAATGTGAAAAAATATCATTTGGGTGACAAAACAAGGCAACTGAGAAGGCATAATCGAAAAGCTAGTTCAGTTTAAAGAGATTAGAAAACTAGGGTGATAAAGTCTGTGCAATTTTATAGCACCGCCACTTTTTTACCCTCCTTTGTTACATACTAGAACAAAATCAATGAATAAACTTCATGTGATATTTGAGAAAATACTTTTTTTAGAAATTGCATAATTTTTAATCGTGAATTTCGCAAAAACTAGTTTGAAAACAAAATGTACAAGACCGCGTCTAGGCCAACTCGGACGACGCGTGCATCCGGCTTCAGCAGGGGCAAGTTCCTTTATCTGCGTGGGGGAATCAGCATTTCAGTTGAATCTCATTTTTTATCCCCTACGGTTGTTAGCCTCGAGGGTATGGATGATGAGACGATGACAGTGCGGGATGAAAGGACGGCACACACATGTAGACATGCACAAATACACCCATGCCCGAGGCCGGACTCCAACCCGCGATCTTCTGGTCCTCTTCTGGTCCGAGATCGCTACTGCTCTATCGATCTCGGCTTATCTTCACCGGCACAATACTTTTACGAAAGAGCTGATTTTATATTTTGTTTAAAACAAAACTCAATATCTCAAATTTTGTAGTTTTTAATCCTTTTCTTGGCAAAGAAATTCTTACTGGAGAAAAAAATTATTTAAGGTATATTATTTACCTTTGAGGTGAATATAAAGAGAAAATAGTATTTTGATTCTCATATTGGGATTCTAGGTTCGAGAATTTTTCTGCATCTCACAAGATACGTTGCCAAGTTCCCTTAGTAATATGTGATAATCTTGTAAGATACATTGTCAATAATACGTACATTTATTATGAGAATGTACAGTATATCATTAATATTTAGTTCTTTATAAAGTATGTTGTACTTCATTTGTCATAAAAGTCGTCATTTTTATAAGAAATCATATAATTACTTCTAAATATATAACTGCATGGCAAATATTTAGATACTTATCGATAATTATTAGTATATAATTATAAATAATAATAATATGTAAGTATTTTTAATATTTTATTTAATATTATATATTAAATATTTATTATATTTAATAGTAATAATATAATAAGTAAATAATATAATATATAATATATTGTTATATTATACATAATATGTCAATATATTAATAATAATATTAATAAATATTCTTCATTATTAATAATCAAATTATAGTTAATTACAAATTATTAAATATTTATAAATTATAACATTTCTGATATAATTATAAACATAATATCACATGACTTATTATATATTTGTACATTTATTTTAGGTACAAAAAATTTGAGAAATCCCCTTACTGTATAAATCATCAGAATGCTTCATGTTGTATTATCGAAGTCAATATTCTTTTTTACCATATACTTTTGTTGGAATCTGACAATGTATCTCTACAGATGCTGTGATTTAAATCCGTTTAAGATTTAATTTCATTGACAAAGTTATATTTATGGGAAGAAGTGCTGGAGACATCCTCCAGTCAGACAGCTCGCGCCAAAAAGTGTTTTGTTTCATCTCTTGCTCTTAATCACTGGTTTGAATAATCTGCAGCACTGCATTATATACTTGGAAGATGTTGTAAATAAGACATAGACTACCAAATCAGAACAGTTTCCTTATTATAATAATTAATAATTCGTCACAAAACCTATGTATTCCACAAGATACGTTGCCAAGTTATGGGTTAAATGTGACCATTTTGCAATTTTCGAAAACACTGCTGAAATTGGTGCTAGTACCATATTTTACATCATTTGTTAAATATGAGCAGAAAATTTTGAGTTTTTTTTAAAGAAAAATACCTATATTTGGCGCAAAATTCAAAGAAACTACACACATTTTCGAAAAATTGAAAATGAACTTTTTGCAACTTCCAGAAAAACAGAACTACAGCAGAAAATGGTACAAACACCATATTTTTGCCGTCCATTATTACATATGAGGAGAAAAAATTGGAGCGATTTTTGAATAAAAAGTTAAATTGTTGTTGAATTGCCTATACTTCGCGAAAAATAAAACAAAAACTTATAGCTGGTCTGATGATGGTATAATGGCTGATATAATGAAAAAAAACTATTTTCAAACAAATGAACATCATCTTATTTCAAAATCTGCTATTAAGAATTATGTTTCATTAACCTTGCTATACTCTTCAAATTTACTAGTGCTGTACTGTTCGCGTCTATATGACCCGACAAGTTATTTCACACACTGGAGTGGATTAAATTAAAAAAAATGATAAATCAATATTTTTACTACTTGAAATATGAATGTACTACATTAGGAAATATACTAACACTTTTTTTACATTTTTTTATGATTTTTACTACAATTTGGACAAAAATAATTTGCATGTTACTTGCAAATTGTTTTTTGCATATACCACACAAAATACATGTTTTATTGTCATCATTTGATGCACAAAATTTACATTGAACTCGTTTGGTGTTTTTTGCTTTTTTTTCATTTTTATTTCACAATTTGTTCGATTTGGAATTATTGGCAAAATTTTTAACGCATAAATGATGACATACATATAAAGACATGGGGGAAGATGCACCCTTTGGAGCATCTTCTGAATTCAAACATTAATTTGAGTATTACATTAAAATATGTTTTTTGTGACAAGTCTATATGTTAAATCTATCGGTTTATTTTTATTTAATCTGTGTGTTTCTTCACCGTTGTCCAGGATGTTGACGGCAAAGTGATTAGGGTGAACTTGGAGTCTATCTTGGTATTTTCTGCTGATTGGTATTTCACTTTTTGTACACAGTTGGAACCTGTAGGTCTTTATTTGGAGTTTTATTAGAAATGTACCATGGTGCATTAGATAGGATTCTGAGGATGTTGGACTGAAATCTTTGTAAGACTTCTAAATTGGATTGACTGTCAGTGCCCCATAGTTGGATGCTATAAGAGCATATTGGAATAAGGATGGCTTTGTACATAAGTATTTTATTTTACTTTGTTTCGATATGTTTTGTCCATGTGAGTCTCCGGTCTAATTGCATGCCCAAGTATTTAACAGATTCTGTTTGTGGTAGGTACGTATTCATATTGACAGGGGGCAATTATTCTTTCTTAGAGTGAATGTTACTTGAACAGATTTTGTTCGGTTTGGTTTTAAACGCCAGATATTGAACAAGGATGATATTTTATTGAGGTGATTTTCCAGAAGTTTTGATGCTTCTTTTGAATAGTCATTGGATACCATAATTGCTGTATCGTCTGCATATTTTGCAGTCATGATGCCATCTGCTTGCGGTAGACCAGCTATAAATAGTAGAAACTGCATATTTGAAACGGTTTTTAATAAACATTTGTTTCGTAAATTTCAAACGCAAATTATGCAAAAACTACTCGTTTTTTCAAAAAATTTATCATGACGTTTTTTAAAGGTGTAATTTTGTACAACGAAAATACCCGAAAATGGAACTAGCGCCATATTTATTACTGTCCCTTACTACGTATGTGCAGAACATTTTAAGAAAAAACATTGTAGCGACTTTTGAAAACAAATTCGTAAATTTCAAGCGCAAATTACACAAAAACTACTAACTTTTACAAAAAATGTACATGACCTTTTTTAAAGACTACACTATTTTTGTATAACAGACTTTGTCTGAGCCAAGAACCTCTATCATCATTTTTGTAGTTTTAAGTTTTTTTACAATTTTCGAAAAATCGGGGATATCACCAAAAATGACACCTACACCGCTGGATGTTCTCTTGAACATCTTTGGCACTATTAAACAACAAATTTTAATCAAAAAATTTGGGGTGTTTTTTTGAAAACTTTGAGCATTTCTGAGGGATTTTATGTAAAGTACCCCCTCAAAAATTGAAACATCGGTTTAAAAATCCAGTAACCGTGAATCAGCCAGATCGATTGAGACGGACGGATAGACGGACGTTTTTCCGTTAAACGAATTTTCGGTATCATGAAACCACAAAACATTGATTCTGAGTACACCACGTGTTGGAGGATTTTTTCTCCTAAATTTAGCAACAGGATTTATCCACTTTTTCGTTACCACAGCGCGATTAGAATACTTTTTCTGGCGAAAATTCGTTTTCCGCCGCACGATTACATAACTTTCTCTTCTTACAAAGAATTTGTAAGGCGAAAAAGTAATAATGATTTATGAACCGTCAGCGATATCTAAGTTGGATACATGACAAGTGTTCACTTTGTATTTCAATTTATGTAGATACATATTCATTATTTTACTTAAATGAGTTCATACAGGTGTACAGACCTCAACAATTCATTTGACGAGACATATATTTTACAAATTCAATGAGAGGTGTGAAAATTCTTTAAAAGTTAAAAATTCGAAAACCACATTCAGATACTTCTAATATATTTACCTTCATTAATATTATTGGTGATTAGAATTGCTTCACATCGTTTTCAATTAAGTTAGTGGAATCCTCAATTATATCCTGAGGCCACACATAATTGTCAAAAATAACAATTCTCTGACATACTCAAACCAGCCATCCTTCCCTCCGAAGAGCAGGGACCGTACCCACCAATTCTACCACCACAGTCGTAAGGTTAGGACATGAAATGAATACTTTTTTAATACTAATACGTGTATAGTTGTTTCTCTTCTAGAATTACGGAGCCGAATAATTAAGAAATGTGAAAAAAATGTTTTTTGGGAGACAAAATGAAAGCAGCGGTGAAGAGAATGAGGCTTGTCGCAAAAGTTCGTCAAGAGTAAAGAGATTAGAAAAGTAACTAGGTCAAGAAAGTCTGTCCCGTTCTACGGCACCACTGTTTATTTATTTATTTATTTATTTATTTATTTATTTATTTATTTATTTATTTATTTATTTATTTATTTATTTATTTATTTATTTATTTATTTATTTATTTATTTATTTATTTATTTATTTATTTATTTATTTATTTATTTATTTATTTATTTATTTATTTATTTATTTATTTATTTATTTATTTATTTATTTATTTATTTATTTATTTATTTATTTATTTATTTATTTATTTATTTATTTATTTATTTATTTATTTATTTATTTATTTATTTGTCAAAAACTGTGTATGACGTGCTATGGGGAGAAGTTAATTTGAAGTTACATTTATGTCCAGAAGCAAAACAAGTGACCATCTCAGTATTTGCTCGAGGATCAGGGAAACTGGACGAAAACCTGATCGTGGTGGAGGTCATTGACCCAGAAGCTGAAGTACAATATTTGTTACAGGTTCTTTACAATTATACAATCCAAACGACATATAATACATTGAATATCATTTTAAAAATTAATATTACTTTCCTTTTGGATGCTCAGTATAGTCTCTAACTGTATAGAAACTGTTGTGCGACAGAAAAGATTTTACTTGGGACTTACATTTTTGTATCGAATTTAATCGTTTAATGTCATCTGGCAAGGTGGTGTAAAATAATATACGTGTATTATATGTGAATTTTTTGTAGTGGGCTATTGATACTGTTACCTGATGAATGTGATTACTACGTCGAGTGTTGTAGTTACAGACAACGGCGTTTGCTGAAAATACATTCCCGCCCGTAAGTAAGTAATTTTTGACAAAAACCACTGATTCATATATTAAGAGACAAGGTAATGGTAAAATACGTAGATTAATAAAGAGAGGCTTATAAGAATCATGTGGGTGTGATTTACTAATTATTCGTACAAGTGGTTTTTGTAATCTAAATGTCTGGGAGCTATAAGATGTATTTCCCCAGAATATTATGTCATATCTCAGGCGGGAATGAACATTTGCGAAACATACACAACGAGCAGTATGAAATGCTGACTGAATGTAAAAGAATTCTGAAAGCATATCATAAAGAACTTAATTTAGTGTTCAATTCATTAAAATGGACGATTTAATGAATCGATTTAGTTTGTCTGAATTGAAAGACCTAAAAATTTTGTTACCTTAACATCAGTCAATGGCACGTCGTTCATTTTCAGTGAAGTGTCGAGCTGTTTATTTGAAATGGAGAACTACATTGAAACACTTTCTTAATGTACACTTGTCGTAAATCATATGTAAATTAACATCAATATTATTTCAGCGTACTATTTTCCCTATGAAACATTCTAAGTAATTACAGATTTGCCATCATTATTGCTTATTCAGCATGTCTGTTCTCTTTATCCGTTTCACAACTCCTACCTTTGATAGAAGACAGTCGGCGTCTTCATTCCGGCAACGATGCGTTTATGTTCTGAAGGAAGATTCTGAGTGGAATCCATTCCACGAACGATCCGTCGCGGCCGATCAATTTGTTATTTTCTGAATGTTCGAGGTAGTTGAGGGTGTAATATAACATCCGTGTGGCGTAATGCAATGATCTTCGCTCTTCAGCGCTGAGGATCGGCACGTTCCTCATGGTAGTGGTGACGCCAGGATGGGGTATACTGTCGACCATGACCTAGTTGCTGTCGTAGCAAATTTCCGAAAATAAAAATGCAGTGGACGGTGCTATGGAGTTATTAATGAATTCGGCTGCCGCAGGCACACCTCCACTTGTCTTGATCGCCTTTACTTCGATAATGATAAATAACTCTCTCGGTACAGTGAAGGTGTCTTTGTCATTAATCATACCGCGAATATCATCGTTTGCTTCATACCGTTCGTATACGGTGTGTAATGATGATAAAAGTTTTCCATCGTTGGGAATTTGACGAAAAAGGACGTCTAAGGGATAGTCTTTTATACGGTCGGTGGCAGGATTAGATTTTTTGTCTTTTCATCTTCTCTGAGAACGTAGACTTGCGTTACAGCGATTGGCGTGTGTTAGGACAGAGTACAGTGTGCCTCGGACGACGCACGAGGTGCGAAGTAACAGCGTCACGACAAGATAGGTATCACTTCTCAGTGGAACGAGTTGCCTTTGGTCGTTCTATAGTCTTATCGTTATATCAACAATCCAGTTGCGAGGGACGCGATGAAAAACTCTCTCCGAAGGACCGACTCGAAAATGGAAGACAGTCGCTTGTGAATATGGAAATGGCGAAGAATGTAAGTTCTTCGATTAATATACCCGCTCTCGACAATGTTGCATGTGACGAGAACGTTAATGTCTTTGACGAGCGTGACGTTCTTCGTCGGAGAAGACGTACGCGCTCGACGAAGAGATAATGCGTTAAACCCAACAGGGGACCAACAGAGCCCTGAAAAGAAGAGGTGATGCGGAATTTTTGTGTATTCTCGTCTCCGTCGAACATAAAAAAATATTTTTTCTTGCAATTGCTTCTCGGAGAATCGAGAAGACTTCAAAGTTATTGATCCCGTAGCCCGTTGATAATATCATGACGTAAATATCATATTATTCCACCCCTGTCATTGTGGATTAGATCACTCTTCTGTCGTCTTCGACCTCCAACGCTTCTCCCAGCCTTCACTATAGAAACGTATAAGAAACATTTTTATTCTAATGAAAGATCTTAAGTTGCGTCGTGTTGTGAAATAAGAGGCTATTTTGTTTCTAGAAGTAACTGTGGGAAGAATTAGAATAGTTTTGCGTAGCAGAACAGTTTAAAGGCGGCTCACACATTCGGCATTCGCCAAGCAGCGCTACTGCTCACCCAATCCCGAACAGCTGGTGTGTTCAGCAAATGTTCGCTCCTTTTGATGTGTCCTAAAGAATAACACGCAGTGGGTAGGGCGAAGACCGAATGTTCGGCGCTCGGTGAATCGCAAGTTACCCGTCCACGCTTTCGCCGAGCGGTTGCTCGGTATCGCACATTTAGTAAGTGTTCAATCATTTCTTGAGAAACAGAACTAGTCTCGACGAGAAAAGTCACTCTTGTGAACTATAAAAATTTTATTTAGTAAATCGTAGGAACTGTAACCTGCATCATTCACGAACGCCAAACCCTGACAAAGAGTGCTTAGGAATAGTGTTGGTGTCTTGGACTCAGTGAGGAGAAAATCGGACGAAGACAGAAGACGGAAGACTCGCGGTTACGTGCTGAGGGGCGACGCAAGAAAATCCGTGTATGGCTTGCATCTGACCTTGCGGTAACAGCAGCGACGCGCTCGATGAAGGCGACGACGCCGGACCCGCGACTCGACCTATGCTGGTGAACTAGCTGCGGCAGCAGAAGATGGCGGAACGCTAAGTATTACGAGATTTAGTTTTTCTGCGTTTACCTCATCAAATAATGCACACACATTTAGGTCAGTCACATAACTTTAGCACATCCTATAAGTTTTCAACGGTGCAATATTCACGGTAGTGCACGAGGGAATGGGGCTAATTAATACTTGTATTCATTTCTATTTTATCACTTATATTTTCAGAGATATTTGAGGGAACTTTGTTTTTCAAATGGAACTATATATATTTTCAGTCTATCACGGCGAACGTAAAAAGACAAATCCAATTATATACATACTGACACATGTCATATAATCATTTTTTAGTAATTTTGATTTTATGCAAGTAGTGTTTAACGGGTACTTTGAATGAAACTGTCCGCCACAGGTCACTCAGCGCTCCCTGCTCGCAGCGCTGCTAGTTCGTGCCCGGTGAAGGAAAGGGATATTGCAATGAGCCGCAATATATATATATATATATATATATATATATATATATATATATATATGTGTGTGTGTATATATATAACACAGCGCGCCCCTTGCGTCACACTCTTTTAAAATAACTCCAAGCGAAGGGTGCTTTTAAGCACAATCCGTCTTGCGCAGCTGCGCGCGCCACCAGCCAAGGATTCCCCGGCGTTAGTCCGCCTCCGAAAAACACCCCCACGATCGTTTGTATTTGGCAATAGGAGATTGACTCCCGGAACAATCGTATTAAGGGATTCCGGTGCAGCTCGCCCAGCTAATCCCTAAGGGGCAATAAACGATGAAGCTTCGTAGAACGTGTGTCGAGTTTCGTAGGCACTAGATGGAGAACAATAAAACAAAATTACATGCTAAGAAGTGAAGGTTCCAAAGATGAGGGGTCCCCTTAATCCAATCACAGAGCTCGGGTGATAGAATGTTCTGGAAACTTGAACAAGCCAATGAAAAGTTTCGCGTAACGCATGTGACAGAGCTCACGCTTCTTGCGAAATGGGTTGGACGGGAATCAGGTAAGCTAAAGGATCACATTATGATTGGAGAAAGAATCTCGACAGCGATCGGTCGGCTTTTAGAGATACCATAGTTCTTGACTTAACGGCATTAAGAAGTAGTACATGATTTAACGGCGACAACAGCTATCCAACGGACGATCGCTGTTCTTCACACTATCCGACCAGCCCTCACTCAGCATAAGAATTTATTCCGGATGGCGGACTGGTAGGATCAACGCCCTAAACTTATCCGAGAGGGTGTGCAGCCCGACCATTCGGCTGTAAAACACAAAATGTGGTCCAGGCGACGTGTGACGACCTGCGACCCACGCATCAAAACCGACTCTTCATTTCGCGGACGGCCACGGATGATCTCCCGCCCACCTAATGTAGGACATCCGCGAGCGCTCCTGCCGACTACAGGGGATTCTTATGGCGTTTCAACGGGTCCTCCACAGTAGCCGCCCCGTATTGGACGTGTAATCCTTTTGGGATGAAATAGCAACATCACATTCATCACCATCCTGTAAGTGAATTCACGCCCATAGTTATTGAGAGATAGTTTACCGATAATAAACGTGTCCCCGCCATTTCGGTCGGGTAGTACCACAAAGAAATATAGCCTGTGTATTACTTGTAGCTACTCAGCCAAATGCACCCCTTCCCAGGGCGCTCACCCCTGAGATGCTCATAGCCGGTGACCGGATAGCAGGTAAGATTCCTTACGCTTGGCGCCCTTTAAATAAATTCAGCGCGTGCGCCCTGCTATCTGAGAGTGACCGTCGCACCTTAAGTGTGACGGCTATTCCACCCCTTTATAATAACTCTCAGGTTGCATTACAATATATATATATATATATATATATATATATATATATATATATATATATATATATATATATATATATATATATAGTGATGAACACAAGTGTCTACCCCACACGAGTGTTCGCACCACACGCCCACACATCAAGAAAACGCCTTTGGTAGACCGGGTAAGCGAGATCGTGGGAAAAGGGCGTACAATACTATTGCGCACGATGTCCGCGGCACAGCGCAGGAATATAACGTAGAAGCCGTCAGAGTGGAGAGGGGGAGATGACGCGCACTACCCCTATAGTGAGGGCGAATAAATAGGCGAGCTGACGATCAGTCACTCTCTTTCGTTCCCGTTCGCCGAGCCATCAGCACACTTATCTGTTTTTGACGGCCGATCTAGCAACAACTTTGCCGAGTCAGTAGGTAAGAGTGTTCGACAGTTGATAGACGCCTAGATAGCTGTCCACGAACATTGTCTGAATTTTTCTGGAAGAAAGTTTTTCTTCAAACGTGACGCAGAGAGCTAATCTAGAATGTATCAGTTACTGTGGAGCTAAGGGCAGTACAATAGGGCCATAGTTGGTGCTAAGATCGAGTGAATTTCAATCAGCGGCGGAATTTGGGACAGTGCGAGCGAGAGCTACTCGTACTCCCGAGCGCGAGCACGACATACGCTCGAGTTGTTCAGTGCCGTGCAAGAAACATTCGCACGCGAGCGTAAACGAAACGTTGAGGGTGACGAAGTAGACGAGGACAAAAGAAGCCGGGAAAACGCGACGCAGAAGACGTTACAAAAGGCGATATAGAAGGCGACGCCAAGAGGGCAGCGAGATGTCGCCGGCGATCCGTGGCACGTGATCGGCTGCACGGAGGCTGAAGCGCTTCAAGGTCGAGGGTTGGAGCACGGAGGACGAAGCTGCAGGAGGTAACGGAAGCGCCGAAATTTAGGTCAAAGTCACCGTGTCCAGGGAGAGCTTGTTAACCAGGAAATTGTGAGGGAAAGAAGCATACAGGAGGCATCGGCATTTGCGCGTGGCGATGCGTGGCGATGGTTTTGCGCGCGACGATGGTGTAACGGTTAGCGTTTCGGACTGTTGTACCCAAGTTGGCGGGTTAAAACCCGATCGAAGCCGTGGATTTTTAAGGGCGAAAAAATCCTTCGTACGCCTTCCTTCGGAGGGGAAGTAAAATAAAGCCTGCTGTCCCATGTGAGATTTACTTGCATGTAAAAGATCCTCCAGCCTAAATGACGCCTCTGAGCTAAATTCAAATCGCCTGTTTCTCGCCCAAGAAATACCTCCTTTCTCTGCTAGTTGGTGAAAGGAGCGTAGCGAAATTTGCGTGGTCTGACGGAAGAGAAGGCCCAATGGCCTGAGTTTCACCACGTAAAATAAGGCAGTAATTCAATTTAATCTGAGTATTATTCACAGTATCATTCTTACCATTTTAAAAGCACTATTGCCTACGAGACTGTAAATACATCAATATTAATTTATGTTGTTCGTGGCCACAGCGAAACTCTTGTGGAAAGTGTGATGCATCGGCATACGTTTTTTGAGGTAACGTTATTTGAATGGAGTGTTAAATTGTACATTATATCATTGGATAATCTAAATAGGAATTGTAGTAAATTTAGAGTAACAACGGGAATTCCCAGTTATCATTGCTTCTTGTTTCATTGAAAGGGTTTGTATTTTTTGTGCTATTATGTTTCATTTCGATTTTGGTGTGATTTTTTAACAAACGAAAAGGGTTTTACGATTATTAAACCCTGTGTCTTCAATGCTGCACTGTTCACTACATTTATTTTGAGGTGACAGGTGTCTTTGCTCGTGAATGGGCCTCTAGGGTTTGGCAAAAGCATTGAAAGAAAATCTCAACTATCAGTTTTCAAACAAATAAACAATTTATTACTAAGAGAACACAAATTAGTACATTTGCAATCAAGTAATTTCTCGTCTTTTTTTGGTACCAAAACATACATGTGTGCTCAAATTTACGCGATACCTTAAGTTCCACGAACCGATCGTTCCTTCGTGGATGTTCCCCCGGCGGCGGCGATCGGCGGCTTTCGGCTCGCCTCGGAGTCAGTCGGGTGGTCGACCTTCGCTCGGAGGCCCGCGCCTCCCCCCAGCTCTTCGCAAAGGTTACACGATGGCACCTTGGCTCCAGCTCCGGTCGTTGTGAGGGTAGTTCAGATCGGGTGTGCGATACCCACTATCACTGTCCGTCAGCCTTTTGTTCGTTATCCCAGCTCCCCCTGGCTTCACAACTTCTCAGTTTAACTTTATTCAGTCTTACGCAGTCACGTATGCACGGGGTCACTAACTATTACCATCACCTACCACGCGGTCTGTTAGTTTCACTATATTACCACAGTTTCCAGCTCTTATTACATTTACATTTATTAGAACTGCAATTGGGTATAACCCGGTGGCAGTTAATGACAATAATTGCAAAAATTACAACACTTACATTAATAATAATAATACTATAAATGATAATAATAATAATAATAATAATAATAATAATAATAATAATAATAATAATAATACCGCACAATACAGTACAAGACGAAAGGCAGCATTGAAAAGTGCATTGGTCACGTTCACCGCACTTCACTTCACTTCACTACACTACACTTTTTTACTTTAAATTACACTGACCAGCACTTCACAGCACTTCACCGCACTTCACCGCACTTCACAGCACTTACTTATTTAATATCTTGTTCTAATTTGTTTCTAAAACTTCGGACACTGAGAGGAAAAGCTTTGAAAACTGCTGCAGGCAAACTGTTCCAATCTCTAATTGTTCTGTTACAAAAGGAAAACTTCCCAAGATCTGAATTTTGTTTCCTTTCTCTAATTTTGTGGGTGTGATCGCTTCGGCCGAAATAATTTGGTTTTTCTAGTCTAATCTGAATTTCCTTCCAAGCTGGTTGACCTACGTACGTTTTATAAAGAGCGCAAAGCCTCGCCTTTGTTCTTCTCGTTTCTAGAGGTTCCCATGACTTTTTTGTTGCGTTACTTCTATAGGTAAACTTATTCGCTTTTCTCTGTATTCTATCCAGATTTTTCCGGTGCGCCTTTCTGTATGGATCCCAACACGCAACTCCGTATTCCATGAGAGGGCGAACCAGTGTAAGATATGCTAATTCTTTGGCGTTTGCAGAACTTTTCTTTAGTATTCGCATTACAAAATGCAAAGACTTCCACGTTTTTCTTACAGTCTGATTTATATGCATCTCCCACCCTAATTTACTATCTAGATGCCTAAATACTTGCATGATGAGACTCTTGGGATGATAACCTCACCTAAACGATAGTCTGGTTCCTCATAATTTCGTCCCCGCCCGAACGTTATTGTTTTGCTTTTAGATCCATTAATTCCCATGTCATTTTTTTTCAGCCCAATCACGTAAATGCTCTAAATCCTGCTGTAATATTTGTTCGTCAGCACTATCTTTGATTTTTCGGTATATAACACAATCGTCTGCAAATAAACGCACCTTTGATTGAATGTTCACATGGAGATCGTTCACATACGCTAAGAAGAGTAATGGCCCTAACACACTTCCCTGTGGAACCCCTGAAGTAACATTCCCTGTAGTCGAAAACTGATTGCCAATTCGAACTTTTTGTTTTCTGTCCCTAAGAAATTCGCTTATCCACCTCACAACTCTAGCATCAACTCCCGAGGTTAATACTTTCCTAATAAGTAAATTATGCGGTACCACGTCGAATGCTTTCGCGAAGTCGATTACTACTGCATCCACCCTCCCACCCGCGTCAACTACGTCAGCTATATCTTGAAAAAGAGAAACAATTTGACTTTCGCACGAATGTTCACTTCTAAACCCATGCTGTCCGTGGAAAATCCAGTTCGCCTTCTCCCATTCGCGACGAATGTACCCGGCTATTAAATGCTCCATTATTTTGCATACTACTGATGTGAGGGATACAGGTCTATAATTACATACTTTCGTTTTATCACCATTTTTGAAAATTGGAACCACTATAGCTGCCTTCCAATCGTCTGGTAAACTTGCATTATTAATGGAAATATTGAATAATCTTAACAAATAGGGCAATATCGCCTCACCACCGAGTTTAATAAAATCTGTGGAGATACCGTCTGGCCCGCGTGATTTACCGTTTTCCAGTGATTTTATACGATTGCGGAGTTCCCATGCGTGGAGTTTAAATTGGTTTTTTACTGGAAAATAATGAACTTGCTCCTGCGCCCGTTCTGGTTTGAATACCGATACGAAATACGCGTTGAACGCATTTGCTTTTGCCTGGTCGTCGTGCAGTGGCTCGTTATCTGTGACTCGAATTTCCTGAATTTCTTCCTTATTCCCCCGGCGTCTGCGGACATATTTGTAAAAGCTTGACCAATTATTTCGTCCCGTCTCCAACATTTTTCTTAAAAATAATTCATGAGCAATTTTCTTTTCTTTTTCTAATTCCTTGTAGTATTTTTTAAACGTTATCATGTCTGCAATGCTGCGATGTCTCCTATTAAATGTTAGTCTAACTTTTCTCTTTAAACGTCGTATTGCCCCGTTAAAATATTCAGGATCAGAATTACTTTTCAGTATTTTGCAAGGAACGTACGTATCTAAAGCGGTTTCTACGATTGTTTTAAAAGCTCCCCATTGCTCCTCTATTCCCCCTTCTGTTCTTAGAAAATTATCGTATTTTTCTCTTAAGAAACTACGTAGTCCTTCAATGTTCGCTTTTTATCCCACTTCAAGTTCGCACTATTGCCTACCGGTCACTATCACACTTAGTCCACTCTTCAATACTGTTTAATCCGTAATTTAACTTCTATTTGCTTCCTATTCAATGAGCGCGTCAAAACCTCTCCGCTCTCCTTCAAGCTTTTCTCCGCACTAACTGTCGGTCTCGCCGCCTTCTCGCGCCTGGTGTTGTCCGTTGCTCGCCGCCGTAACCGCGCAATTCAAAATGTATGTATTTGACCAAAAATGTACCGCGTTTTAATTTATTTACAGAAACGCTCTGCGTTTCTATATATATATATATATATATATATATATATATATATATATATTATGATGTACCTTCAGTGCGGTGCGCGGGACAGGTGTCTTGGTTCGTGAACGGGCCTCTGAAGGTTTGACAGAAACATTGGAAAATCTCCATCATCATTTTTGTTTAAACAAACAAACACTTTATTACCAAAATCACAAATTTCATACATCAACTCCGGTTTGATCAATCCCCGTTTTGGTAACAAAACTATACCTATGAGCTCAGATTAAACAATACCTTGAATGCAATAAACCATTAGTTTTTCTCGGATGCTCCCGAGCGGCCATGCCGATCGATGACTTTCGGCGCGACTCGGCGTCCTTCGGACGGTTGACCTTCGCTGGGATACCAGGGGCTCCAGCCTTTTACAACGTATACACAACGACACCTCTGTTTCGACCCCGTCGTGAATGTATTTCGGGTCGGGCATGCACTAACACCGATATTACCTATCCTTCCATCTATCCTTCGTTGGTTATATCAGTTCTCCCTTGCCGCACGACCTACCAGTTCTACTTGGTGTACCTTCTCACATTCACGTACACACTTGGCAACTTTTCCCTGTCGTTACCGGCCATGCGGTCGGTAGTTTTTTTTCCTTGTCACAACATTTCTCGAAACCTATTTCTACTCTTCAAGCTTTCACTACTTTTTAACTGCCACAATCATACTTAATCCACTTCCTAATAGCTTCTCTTCTGTTATTTAACTTCACTTATTTTCCTTTACTCGCCGCATCATCACCATGTACAGAGACGCAACACGTTTCTGATTATCGGAACATTTGAATTACGCGCGAAATAAAACATCATGGAAAGAACCGCCGCCGTAGAAAACGCCATAGTTCAGCAGCAAAGTATTGGATAAACAGTGCATCAGTAAACGGACATATGCATAAAGGACTAGACGTGAATGAATAATACATTTGGTACAATTATGGTGTATGGATGTCGCCCTAGTATAACAAGCCGGGCGAATCACACGTGGAGCCCGTGCGTGAAGTCCTGCATGTGATCCGATTATGAATATTAAGAAGGCAGATTCGAGAAGAGATGCGAGAAGAAGGGGCTATTGAATTGGCGGCGCGGGACATCACGTCGCGCGGTGGCATGGTGTGGCAGCGCAGTTCACAGGCGAGCATTTCTGCACGGCGTGGCCGGAGGCGGTTTGAAGGACGGGAGGGGACGAGGCGCGAAGCATCATAATCGGCCGGTAACGAGGAAGAACGTCGGATGATGACGAACTTGTAAGATTATTGCCTGTTGGGGATTATTGTTTCCATAGTGTAATCAGATCTGTCGAGTGTAGATTAGGGGGGGGTGAGAAGTTGACAAAGTGCGTAAGGGGTAGGATGTAGGAGTGCCTGCAATTTTTGGAAAATTAAGTTATGGCTAGAACAGAGTAATGGTTAACTGATAAAGTAGAAAGTGTTTATCTTGTTCACATAAAGGTGTAAGAATGCAATGCGTAATTATTTTCGCATTATTAAATTATTATTTGTAGGAGCGAACTCCTACAAATTCTGTTAGTTGAAAGTTGAAAGAGAACACACGAGCATTAACAGTGTGTGCGAATCTAGTAACGAATAAAGCTAGGAATATTACATAACGTGTTTATAACAGAAATCACTTTTTGTGTGAAGACTAAATAAATTATTATAAAAAGATACATTATTTTAACCAGAGTCACGGGTAACTTGTTGATATCTAATTACCATTTAGCAGAGCGTCATCAGTAATTATTAAAATTCTTTACAGTATTGTGTTTCGTGTAAGCGAAGTGTTTGTAATAAATGATTCAGTTGTCTATGTTTTCATGTCTGGCTTCCAATGCTTATCATCCCCACCCACATGCACAGCCACCAGCATGAACATCTGCCCCTTAGACCCTCATATCACATACAACAATTAATTTGTTTTGGTGAGCCAACCATTATAATATACATGTAGGAGAGGCCACACGGTAGGAGGTGCTGTGTAGCCAGTGCAACTACATACGAGATCAGAGTGGGTTTCAAGTGATTGTTTTCTTTTGAGGTGAATGAAAGGTAATATACAGTTGAAACGAATTGAGATTGAATCTTTGTACAAGTAAATTAAGTGAGTTTGAAGTAACCCGTAGACCAACGAAAATTTATTCAGTTTCTGGTTGTTCTTTTTTTCTGATGCCCGTGAGTGGCCCGAATTTAGAGGTAGCGGCTCGTTGGCCATGCTGGTTGACTGATGGCGAAATGGTAAGCGAAATAGAAGCAAGCGCTGTCGTTAGGTGTGCCTAGAGCGAGTGTTGATGCCCTCGTCCGTTCTTGTAGACAGAAAACAGAAATACCCGGTTACGTCTTAGTACAGTTGTAGTAGTAGAACACAGTTGTAGGCTAATGCCTTATTTATTATTTTATTTAATAGGTAATTATTACAAACAAATTAGCTTACTTGATCCTATGTGGCTAGGCCGAAGGCCTTTAAGCCATTACAATACCTACATCCTTTCGCGTTCTAAACTTTCGAATTCTGGTATTCACCCCAAATGGTCTCTCCATCGCATCAAAGCCGCGGAAAAGAGACCATAAGGTACGGCTCAGGAAAAAAAACCCTGAAGGGGGAAAACCTGTCGTCAGAAGCCGAGTACATTCTAATCTATTTGACGTTTATTTTAATTATTTATTTTCTGGCGCGGGCGTCCCGCCGTCTCCTTCCAGAGCTTGGCCTCCTCAGCACCTGAAATCAAACAGCGCCACAGAAGATCGTCCGCACCAGCGCCTCTGCCCTTACATTTTCGATCCCCCCTTCCCTTCACCCCCTAATGTGCTTATTACTATGCCAGTTTTATTTTATTTATTATATTGACCTGTTACTTACCAATTGACTATGACTTATTTCTTAACTGTTTACTAACTTAACATAAAATTACTGATTAACTTACATATTGTTAGCTTATTGACTTATTTATTTCTCTCCAGTCTAGGCTCCACTCAAGCTAACCGGTGTTGTTTTCCCACTCTATAATTTCAGTTTCCCTAATGGTCCGAACCTTTCCTAAAAATGTTCCTAATTCTTTCATGAATTTAGACCTTTTATCACCTAAAATGTTTTGGGCGAGCGTTACGTTCCTGTTTAGGAAGTAGTAATTTCCCATTCCCATCCATTTTTTTCTCCATGATTCGGTTGCACAGCAAATTAAGAGGATGTGAATCCAGTCTTCCCCATCACCGCAAAGCACACAGATGCCATTACCACTTGCGTCCTTTAGTCTACGCTGCATCCATCCCCCAACCCTGAGCCAAGCGTATCCCCCTCTTGCGTCCTTTCCGAGAGTATGAACGTAACTTTCGCAGCCCCATAACGGATGGATTTGAGCTGCTAGCGAACGTTTTTCAGCCGTTGCTGCCCAGATCTCTTGCCTTTTAATATCCGCAAGTCTATTGGAAATCAGCCGTTCTATCTCACGGGTTCCCCTATCTCCCACCATTTCCGGAGAGATGTCTCCCAACCCTGCGCGGTCAAGTAGCCGTTTAATTTTGTACGCCCAGTAGCGATGGTCGCTTCCCTGCCATTGCACTCTAAAGCACCTATGTATAAGTGTGTCACCCTGTTCATCTGCTAATTTAATCCAAAGTTTAATAGATTTCATTTTAAAATCTCTCCAAATTCCTATACTACCGACCTCTCTTAAGACTCCGGCATTTGCTGCGCATCTAGAAACTCCTAGAATTAATTTGAAATAATCTGTTTCGATACTTTCTAGTCGATCTATTCTATCCACTCCCCAGATTTCTGCCCCATAGTTCATAGCTGGGAGAACTAACGATTTGAACATTGTATCGCATACTTTTACCGGCAATTCTGGAACCCTGCGCACTGCGCAAACGATTTCTTTGAGCGCAATTCTTCCTTTGCTGTGAGCCGTCAATATGTGATTATTCCATCCCCCAGTCATGGAAAATTTTGCACCAAGATATGTAAATGTTTTGACGCGGTCAATTTCGTCCCTAGCGTAGTACCATTTCTCTTTGCTACCCCAGATAAACCCATTCTTGAAGACTACTACTTTCGTTTTTTGAATATTTACTTTTAGTCCCCATGTCTCACTATACCGTTCTAGAATATTTAAACTCTTCTGTAAGCCCTCAATCGTCTCCGAACATAAGACTAAATCATCCGCATATAGTAGTCCGGGAATTTTGAAGCCATCAATTACCGGAGCCGCTGTATCCGCTTCCTGTACCCACGTCAATACATCATTTATAAACAAGATAAACAGCAGCGGTGAAAGAGGACACCCCTGTCTTACTCCTACTGTCGATTTTATTTTTTGCGTTATACTTCCGTCACCGCACCTGACGCAGAAATTTACTTCCTTATACATGCTCTGCAACACGTTTAAAACTTTACGTGAGACGCCAAGCTCATTTAGTTTTCGCCATAAAGCTCCCCTATCAATAGAGTCAAAAGCCTTTTCAAAATCCACAAAACTGCAATATAAGTGGCCCCGTTTACGCGCCAGCGCCTGTTTTACTAGGGTATCTAACACAAATATATTGTCGGTTGTCGCGAAGCCTCTCCTAAAGCCTGCTTGCAATTCTGATATTTTACCGTACTTTTCCGCCCATTCACTCAGTCGCCCATTGAGTATTTTACAGAACAGTTTGCTCAGCGCTGGCAAAAGACTAATTCCGCGATAATTTTGTGGGCAATTCGCATCCCCTTTATTTTTAAAAATCGGTTGGAGGATAGCTGTACTCCACGTTTGTGGATACGAGCCGGAATCAGCAATTGCATTAAATAACTTCATAATACTTTCTGGGTCTATGTGCCACATTCCGAAATAAATTTTGTCGGAATGCCGTCCGCGCCGCCTGCCTTCTTATTATTCATTGTTAGAATAGCCCTATTTACTTCAGTCCAGGTTAGAGGTTCGTCTAATTCAGGCACACTCCGGTCAGTGAAAATACCTTGCCCTGTTTCAATGGTCTCTACTGTGAACGTCCGTGAAAAATATTGCAACCACGCGTCTGCTGAAATTTCATTACTGGAATTTATTTTATTACGCAAAGATCTGATAACGTCCCAAATTGATTCACTATAATCGTTTCTTAGAATTACCTGTATTCTTGCTGCCTCACTATCCTGCCAATATTTCTTTGATTTCTTAATTGTGGCCTCGTACTGCCTACGTAATAACAAATAACTGTTTCTTGCTTCTTCCGTTCCCCTGTTTCTGAAATTCCTTAAGGCTATTATAGTTTCGAATGCCTAATTTCGTAAGTGGGCTGCATTGACGTCTATTACTTCTGGCAGAAGTTCTTAGCAGCAGTAGCGAAGTTGTATTACTCTATAATTGTTTGAGAAGGTCTGTGACTGTCAGTTATAGTTGGTGATGACAGTTGTGTTTGTCCAACAGTAGTATGAAAGATGGTCTGAAAGTTGTGCTTGTTTCTTACAGTAGTGTCAGCTTGGCAGTTGGTGTCGCGTGGGAGCAAAATTGCCGTATTTAATGTAGCGAATGTTTTCGAGTCCAGGAATGGGAGTGTCACATGGTATTAGCAGCTAGCGTATAGAATGCAGGTGCCCGCGATATTTTCTTGCTATTTGTTGGCACCTTCGGCCCGGGGAGAGGGACGGGGAGTGGGGAAAAGATCTCTTTTGCCCACACTAATTCATAAAATTATTTGCCCCCTCTTCCCACAAGCACTCTCTCTCCTCCTCTAAACCACAAATGCAATGTTCTCTTAGTGAAGATATCCAAATAAGAAATTTAAAAAATAGTGAAGGGTTGTTCAGAGACCCGCATTTGCCTGAGAATGACCAAGTAAAATCATTGTATGTAACATTGTACCCGTCCAAAACCCGAAAGACAAACGTCGAACGGGAAGAAAATAAATTAAAAAAGAAATATTCGTGACCATCTGTCAGGTACTGGGATGAATGGCTGGCTGCGCGATTGCGCGCCGGGGGGGGGCAGATACAGTCCTTTGCTAATGCCGCCTCCGATGGCCGGGACACCGCCGAGCGGCGGGGGGTGCCGCCGGAGCTTGTGCACTGCGAACGTGCTTGGGCAGGGGTGCTGGAGCCGTGACAGAGGCTCGCGCAAACACACTCTGTGTAAATTACTTTATTTCCCATTTGTGCTGCATCCTGGTAGCGATCGCGCGATTGAATGTGTACATATAAACTCTATATGAACGACGAGTTTTTTTCCTATCACGAGCTGAGTATACTAGATTACCGGAACTCTTTACACTCTTTGAATTTCGTTGAAGAATTTTGAAAAACCTTATTTGGAGTGACAGCCTATTTCAGTCATTACGCACTGAAGAGTGACAAACATATAAATGGATGAGATCCAGAGTGTTCTACGTTCATTTTACTGAATTGTTCATGACAGATATGTAAAGTTTTTGTATGTATCGGGTAAGTATGGAATGGGTTATTATGGAATGAGTTTATTGCATGCTAAGAAAGTGGAATATACAATTTTGATTTATTCTCACATGCAAACAGGGAGATAGAACAAAATGCAAGGGCACTTTTGTTACAAATTTGGACTCATAATAGTCTGGTTCTGACCCATCAATATGTCCGTTTGTCACCTTCCATTTGTGATGACGTGAAGAGTCGATGAGCTCATCTTCATCATATATTAATTTACTTTTAATGCAATTCGAATGCGCCCGAAAACACGTCTGCCCTTTGTCTCATTTTTTACGAACGACTCATCGACTAGCACCCAATCAGAGAACTCGTTCGCAATGTATAAAACTGGATGAAATGTAAATAGACACTTTCATTGTTGACCCGACTGCAATCATTATCACAGCAGAAGAAAATAGTATTGCGATCTCTACAAGTGAACATGACAGAGGTTTCTCTGAAGAAGAACCTCTTCAAAAGCGGTGGAGGAGAAAGCGAAGGTATTGATGGAGGAGAAAAAGAACGAAAGAAATAAATAACTAGTGTTGCTACAGAATGGTACAGACTTTTCGCATTAGTTTTGTTTTTCCGCATTTCCTTTGTTCTCGGCTAGCTATTTCGACTTGCCACATACTCTTGCTAACTGCCATCTATCGCCGCCCAAAGTATATTTTTATAGATATATTATTTACAAATTTTTGGGTTTTCTAATAGTGGAACGGAAATATTATTTTAAGAATATTGAAGAACAGTAAATCTCACCCTAAGTAGAAATTTTCTTTGAATAATTTGAAGCCATTCTTAATAAAATGTCATTTAAGGGCTACTGTAAATAGTAGCCCTTAGCTCTTTTTCCAAGTTTTGAGTTTTCGAAAAACTTCACCACACGTCACTTTCAGCACTTTAACTCGCAAATACAATTGTACTTGTAATGTTTAACTTAACTTAAATTGCTAGAAATGTGCTTATTAACGGCGTAAGTGACCTTTCAAAATATGTTTGTCTCAAAATACATTTGTCTCATTATTGAAAAAGTATCCCAAAATGAACTTTACGTCGTATTATAATGTGCAATTAGCATTATCCGTTTGAAAAGTTTGAAGAACATGTTTGGAGCCGTTTTTAAGAAAATGGCGATTAATCATTTCTGCAAATGCGGAATTTTGAGATCATTTTAACAGAAAACTGTTGAGGTTTCGGAAAAAAATTATGACAATATTTAATGCATATTGTTACACCCCCACGCAGTCCCGGCGACGTGGGATCGTCGGAAATGCGCGGTAGCGGCAGTCAAGTTTGTCCCTGAGGACCTTTCTGTACCTCAGCGCGGCACCGCTTTGACAATAGTCTCTAAGGGTTCATTGACCCTTATTACGTTGCCTGAGAACCCTCCGCGGCAGATGTGCTGGAGTGGGCCCGTGCTGGCGCGGCGAAGCTCGTGGGTGGCCGGGATGGTCTTCCCAAGAATGCGGTCGTGCACGCACCCTCACCGGCAGGGCGTCAGCGGCGGCTGGCGGCGTCTGCGGCGGTCAGTGACGTCAGCGAAGGGTCGTCTGGAGGCTGCTTCGGCGGAGCTTATAGATGGCCGGGGTGTATCGGCCCCCGATCAGGGGTGCGGAGCACTCAAAAACGTCTCCCGCTGCGTCTGCAATTCCTCTCGAATAAATTTCAGTGAATGCGAATTTTGAAGCGAACACGCAGTGGCAAAGGATTCGCCAATTCCCTCGTAAGTGCCTTTGCACTTCCTCTCGAATAGAAACTTCGAGTGAATGCCTGTCCCCAGAGGTGCACCCACCTCTGTCCGCGAATGCCTCCCGCCCTAGTGTCGAGAGCCGGCATGTCAGAACCAGGGTTCAGCCACATTTTGAGCTTCCGGCCACAAATATACATTCATCCGGATGATACGGACAGAGTACCAAAAACCATGAAAATGGATCTCCCTCTGTGCGAGGTTGATTGCCATTACCCCACCCTTTCTCCTCGTATGTTTCGAGTTTTTTTTTTGACGGTCACCCTTTGACGGTTACGTCGCTATTGGCCAAAGGTGATGGCGTCTTACTCAAATTTTGGCCAATAAGCTCCGGCAGATCCTGGAAATTTTCCATTCTCTCTCTCCGACCCTCCGTGGTGTCTTTCTCAGTCGTTCAGAAAGTAGGCCACGCCTCTGAAGGGGCTTCCCGGCTAATGAATTATTTTCTTGTGCTTCCCCGATCACAGTGACAAGCGTCGCGAAAACGTTCCGGACGGGGTCGCAGCGGAGCGCCTGACAATTCACCCTTCTCTCCGGCCGTCGGGGTGCCATAAATGCCGAAGTGGGTCAGGGGGCTCGTGGCTGTTGCAAAAAAAGGGGAGGTGTGCGCGTGACGCCGTAGGTCCTTCCTCAGTAAAAATTCTTCCTTAAATTCTACTTTATTCTATTTAATTTATTTAAATAATATCATACCGCTACAATATGCACTGATAAATACGTTAATGTGAACAAATCGCCTCTAGTGTAAACATAAACGACGTGAGGGAGTAAAAAAATCGTTTTTGTAATTTTTGAAAAAATAAAATGATAAAAGAAAGAGATATTTATGTCATTAGATATAGTATATTTAGTACTATCCCTACCAAATGTTTAAAAAAACAATTTGGAACCGTTTTTTAGAAAATATTGTTTTTTAATGTACATATTGCTCGCAGTATCGCTCGAAAACTACTATTTTTTTTTAAAAAATGTTAAGTTCACGCCACAAAATGTGGCGGGTTAAATTCTATCCTCCAAACCGTCCAGACAAACTTGGACACGGTAGTTAGTTCGGAGTGCGCAGTCTAAGGCCGTATTGTGCCGAGTGTTGTTTCGACTCCAGTGTTAAGAAGATCAATTGAATCAAACCCAATGAGTGGGTAAAACGCTCTTATAAAATCGTAGGTGTACTCGGTTCACCCAACGACCATCCTAAGATAGCTTCTGATCAAGGAGTGAAATCCTAACAGTGAAATTCAACAGTCAAGTCAAGTTAGTAATGAAAATCAGGAGTATGCCAACCGATATTTAACTGCTGCTCACAAAGGTATATTCCCTACAAGAGAACAAGCGATTGTGATTGACTCAGAAGGAATATCAGTAATAACGTACATACAGGAACATGCAAAAATTATTAATCCTCATACCATACGGTTTGTCTCAAGGATTTCAAAAAACCGTATATGTTTATATCTCGATTCCAAGGAAACTGTAAAGCAATTAGTTGACAATAAATCAACTATTTCAACTAGTAACTCAACGCTAACCATTAGACCTCTAATTATGCAGAATAAAAGACTCACAACTGTGTCCTATTATCCCACACTCAGTAATTATTGATGAGCTAACGAAACTGAAAATACGAATCGGCTCTTCCTGAGACCTTCCTGAGAGCCGGCATGTCAGAACCAGGGTTCAGCCACATTTTGAGCTTCCGGCCACAAATATACATTCATCCGGATGATACGGACAGAGTACCAAAAACCATGAAAATGAAATACGATGACACAGTTTTCTGGATATATCCATTATCAGATGCTATATCATGTTTTCTATGCAAAGAACACGGTCATTTTGCAAATAATTGTCCTATGAACGAACAAAAAGATAACCCCTCAGTGCACTGCGAAGTTATTCACAATGAAAAAAATCAGCTGTCCCCCCTCCTCCTTCCCAGCACTTAAACCCTCCTCAACTGCGTATCCCCCTGTTGACAACTGACCTCCAAAAAATGTTAAACGACCCTTATCTAGTCGATCTTCAAAATCTGAGACATCAGAAATGTTAAACTCAATTGTACGTGAAGAAAACCTAACCCATCTTAAAGAAAGAGTCTCAGATAATAATAACATACAACCGATTACACCAGAGACAATGGATTATAAAACCCATTAATCTAATGACTCCACATCATCAAAATGACTCCACTAAATCAAATTCAAACAACAATAAAAAATCAAAACTTGAAATTTCTGTTGCAGGAGAATCTGATAGACTAGAAAATCAACTTGCCCCACTTAAAGAAACATTATCTCAACCAAGTAACAAATATGGTTTGAATTGGTTTCAACTAAAGAGTCTTTTTGAAAAAACAAAAAATTGCATAAATATTGAGGATACCGTTCTTGAATTCACTCCACATATCAAACGGTTACTACTAAAATTAGAAGAAACCTACCCCCTCCTTACGGATAAACGCATCAAAAGACGTTTCACAAACTTAAAAAAGAAATTAAAGAATATTGACAAAATCAGTGAAATTGCAAACTCTAGTGAAATCAGCGATGAAGATTCAAACTAATACTCTTTTTAAATTCTGCTCTTGAAATGGCATACTCCATTCTCCAGTGGAATATAAATGGCTTTAATCAACAAAAAGAGAATTTGCTACTACTAATTAACAAGTACAACCCTGATATGATCTGCCTTCAAGAAACGAATAAGAAAATCAACCAAAAGCGAACCATTAAAAAATTACAATTTGTATTTAAAAAACAGAACAGGTGCAAACATAGATAGTGGTGGAGTAGCCATCTACACAATGTCATCTTATAAAGTAGATGAACTTCACCTTAATTCCACCCTTGAATGTTGTGCAGTCACGATTAATCATATAAATAAGGCCATATCTATATGTAATGTTTATATCCCCCGCAGTCATGCCTTTACTTCTAGTGAAATTTTCAGTAAATCATTAGTAATCATTAGTATCATCATTAGTATCATTCAGTAAATCAACTGCTGGCGCCATTTATACTATTAGGTGACTTCAACAGTCACAGTTTCATGTGGGGATCACACAAAGAGAATTCAAGAGGAAAGATACTAGAACAAGTACTGGATTGTACCAATGTTATTATACTCAATGATTGTTCACCAACCCATCTGAATAATACTTATAAAACACTCAGTACCATTGATCTAACCATCTGTTCTTCATCAATTGCTCATCTCTGGGACTGAAAAATTTCTTATGAACTATTTGGTAGTGATCATTTTCCTATTATAATCACCAAACAAGGTCGTGATACAGCATATGAAACAAAGTGTACTCCCAAATGGAAACTGTCGGAAGCAGCCTTCAAGAAATACAAATTAATTATTTCAACTAAAATCAATTGAATGAAACTACTGCACAAGAACTATACTTCCATAACAAAGAAGATTGAGAACCTAACTGAACTTATACTTCAAACTGCAGAAATAACTATTCCTAAATCCTCAAATAAATCACCAAAAAGGCCCCTTCCTTGGTGGAATCAAGAATGCCAAAATGTCAGAAGAATACACAAACAAGCCTTTATCAAATACAAGAGACACCCAACAACTGAAAATCAAATTGAATATAAAAGAACGAGAGCTCTAGCACGAAGAACATATAAAGTTAACAAAAGAAAATCATGGGAAACCTTTATCTCATCTATAAATAATTCTACTAGCACATCCGATAACTGGAAAAAAATCAAAGCAATAAATGGTATATACAAACCTACCATTCATACTAAATTGTTAACAGTGTATAATAGAGTGCTTACATCTCCCAAAGAAATAGCAAACACCTTGGCTCAGACCTTTACTCAGGCCTTTGACTCAAGCGACAAAAATTTCAGTGATGAATTGCAATCGTATAAACTAAATTCCGCTGCCACAATGATAAAATATTGCAACTAAATAGCTCTTGCCATCCAATACTAAATTATCCTCTCCCAGTTCAAGAAATTACTTCTGTTCTCTCCAATTTGAGAAAGTCCAGCCCATGCCCAGATGGTATTTTAAATATTTTTTTGAAAGAATTACCAGTCAGTGCCGTAGAATATATTACTATCCTATTCAACGAACTTTTAATATCTGGGTCATTTCCTAACAAGTAGAAAGAAGCAATAGTTTTACCAATTCTTAAACCAAATAAAGACATAAACAATCCTGTAAACTATAGACCAATATCATTAGCATCCACCCTTTGTAAACTAATGGATAAGGTAATCAGCAGAAGACTAATATGGCATTTAGAATACGACATACTATCCCCCTACCAAAGTGGATTTAGAAGAAATATATCAACTATGGACCATCTCATCAACATCCACAGCAACATATGCGACGCATTCATAACAAACCAACACCTAGCACTAATCAGCCTCGATATAGAAAAAGCCTACGACATGGTGTGGAAAGACAGAACCTTACAACTACTGTATGATAAGGGAATACATTTTAATCTTCATTGCCAACTTTCTTAGTGAAAGATTTCTCCAAGTCAAGTTCAATAACACCCTTTCCGACAAACACAAACTATGTAAAGGCTCCGTCCTCAGTGTTACTTTGTTCCTTATTGCCATAAATGATATAACTGAACTTATTCAGAAACCAGTAAAAATATATATGTTCGCCGATGATATCACTATATTAGTTAGTGATAAAAACCGTAAAACTATTCACCAACAACTACAAAGCTCCCTCGATTCAATACAAAATTGGTCTAACAAAGTTGGTTTCAAATTCTCACAAACGAAGTCAAAATGCATCATCTTCAGGAAGAACAAGAACAGCAACATACAACTAAAACTCAATGTAAATTCTCAAGCAATTAACTGTGAAAAGGAAATCAAGATCCTAGGCATGATATTGGACAACAACCTTACCTGGCAACCACACATCAATACATTAAAAAGTGAATGCCTTCTCAGAATGAATATCATTACAGCTATTTCTTCAACTTCATGGGGTGCAGATAAAAATATTATCTTGTCCACTTACATAACCTCATTCGTTCCAAAATAGATTATGGATCAATTATATATCAATCAGCAAAAAAATATATATTAAACAGACTTAACCCAATCCATACTAATGGATTGCGAAAGGCAATTGGAGCCTTTAGGACAAGTCCAGTCTTTAGTATCTTTGCTGAAGCCGAAGAAGAGCCCCTTCACATAAGAAGACGGAAAATAACCTTTTCTTATGCCAGCAAAATCTCGTGTTCTTCCTGTAACCCAACACGTAAGAATATATTCTCCTCAAGATATTCAGTTCAATACCAAAAAAAAAAATTAATTCCCCTAAACCAGCATATCAATTATTAAAACAATACCTCGATGAAATAGACTTTACATTTTCCCTGGTATCTCCAGATATTAACACTAAAAGACCTACATGGCTTCTTTCTAAAATAACTATTAATACAAGTCTTAATGAATACAGGAAAACTGACACAGGTCCACAAATATATCTATCTCTCTTCAATGAATTGTCATCTACTTACAGTCAATACACCATCATATTTACAGATGGTTCCAAAACCACTAATGGCTCTGGATGTTCTCTATTAATCGATGGTCAAACACAATCTTTCAAGCTTAGTGATATATGTTCTATATATTATTGTGAAGCTTACGCCATATACAGAGCCTTAGAATACATCAAAGATGTGTCAAATTCAAAACTTGTAATCTACACTGATTCGAGAAGTGAACAAGATAGCTTTAGTAGCACCTCCAAACTAGATCCAATAATTAAAAAAACATCACTCTGTATAATGAATTGTTAAACATTAACAAAGAAATAGTGTTTGTCTGGATTCCCACCCACATTGGTATAACAGGCAACGCATTAGTTGATCGAGCAGCTAAACTAGCTACCTCCTTACCTCTGACGACCAATAATGTTTCACATAATGATATAAAAAAAGTACTTCTTCAAAAAACAAGGAATTGTGGAACACTGAATGGAAAAGTTCTCCACCTAGCAAACTGTTCATGATCAGAAAATCAGTTCTTGAAGACCATGCTCCTTACCTTCAAAAAAGAAGTGATCAAGTACTACATACTCGTTTGAGAATATGCCATTCAGCCTTGACTCACAAGCATTTAATAGCAAAGGAATCCCCAAATCTCTGCGAAACATGTCATATACCTATTACCGTCATCCATATATTAGTCCATTGTCCAAATTTGAATTATTTAAAAAAACAGGTAAAAAACTAGGTATCTAAAAATCATACCATTATCTTAAGATCTTATTAATGTAATAAATTTGTTAATATTTTTGTGTACCATTTTGTAATATTTGTACCTATAGTATGTGTTTTTCATATAATTTGTAAATAATTATTTGCTTCAAGTATTGTTAATATTTTGTAAAAACAATGGGGTCGCTCATGACCATGTAGTTTATGCAACCATAATAAATAAAGTAAAAAAAAGAAACTTTGACACCTTTCGATCCGTGAGAGGGGCGCGTTGATCAATCGCTACAGTCAGAACCTTAGTGTCTATGTGATTGGCGCTAACTACCGTAAGGCGGGGTAAACGCCGTTCCAGGGGGCGGGGGGCCTCGATTGTTGACGTATGAGGCGGAAACATCTCATCTTTCCCTGCCGAAGGAAAGATTTTACCTGCGCGTACGCTATGACGAAAAATGTTTCTGAAGAAAGTTTTCCGTCCACAATTATTGTCAATAGACTAGTATGTATTTAGCATTTTAGCAACAATTAAACTAACTTTTAGCAATAAATTTGTAACTCTGTCAAACTGCTATATTAAAATGTTAATCTCAGGCACAATTTGCAGATCCTTTCCGGCCGTTCTAGCTCATATTTCAAATTTGTTTACTAAATTTTAAATTCTTGCAAAATTGTTAATTCGAGGTTTCGGCTCTGCGAGATCGGGAGACTCTCCCTTCTATATCTACAAAAGTTGGAAATTGTTTATAAATCTGCAAATGTTCCAAATATTTTTATTGTCTCCTCTGAATTCTCTTTAAAAGCAATATAAATTTCCGCAATCCGAACAGTACTATCAACTTCCTTTCTCGATAAATTTAATTGTTTAATAGATCCTAGCATCTCATATTCACTCCATTTTTTGCACTCAATCCATTCGCTTTCCGCATACAAGTATACTGAAAAGAGAGGCTTGCAATGTCTTGCTCCGAGTGTTCGCTTCATGCCGAGGGCAGAGGTGACATCGCGGCGTCGGTAACGCCTCCAGGCGACAAACGGTGCGTCGGAGCGTAATGATTGTCTTTAGCATTTTTTCGAAAAGATAAACGAACAAGCGGTAACGTTTTTTGGTAATTTCTTGGGATCATTGCACCAACAATTTCTGTCTTACGGCAACTATGTCTGTTGTTTAAAGATTCAACCATTCCTTTTTATTCTAAATAGCCATTAACTATCCCGTTTCGATATTTTAATTCGCTTACGTGATATTAGTATATAAACAAAGTATCTGGTACATTTAATATCGCCGAGAGAAGCAGTTTTATGGCGAATATGAACAGAAGCTATATTATTTATTTTTATCTTCTCTATACAAAACTACGACTTGCTAAGCTACGTATTTATCGACTAAAAAAGAAACTTTTTATAAAGTTATATTGCAAAGTTCATTATATCGAAAGGCTTGCTCAAGAAGCAATAGTGCCACTGATATTTTCTCTCAAGGGCAAGTTGAACTGTGGAAGAGTTCAGTATTCTGGAACTTTTCGATGACTCTGGTTCACGTGACTTCGGCAGGAAAATTAAACGAAAGTTCATTTACTGATAAATGCGAAAAAAAATTGTCAATGAAACTTATCTCTTGCCGCAAAAAGTTTAGATACGCACGAACATATGCAAGATGCGATTAATTCACGTCCCCACCAGAGGTTTGAGATTTTAAAAATATTAGACTGATTAAATTAAAGAAACAGCGTTCTTTTCGTCCAAATAGAAAATTGAATCGAAATCAAATAGTTAAATTTTAATAAATATATAAATCTTTCTATTTTCTTTTACATACCATTCTGGTTAATGTCGGTATACACCCAAGATATTTAAAGTTTACTTGTTCTACAGGTCAGTTCTCAATCATTTCCTTTTCTTTTGATTTCCATCCTATTGTTTGTTTTTCATTCTCACTTATACGTATGTAAGGAGAAAAGGTATTGTAATCGTGTACTGGAAAACGGCGATTTTTTTCGAGAAAAGCTCTTACAACTTTGGTAACGAAAAAACAGATAAATCCTATGGTAAATTATTTACCCTAATCACGTATTGCAGCCAGAATCTATGTTTTGTGAGCCCTTATTATTACGAAATCGATTGACGGCAAAGCGTCTGTCTGCCTGTCCTAACGTGGTAAATGCTAGCGTGTAGTGTGGCGTCTTTGCTGGGGCAATAAATCACAGACGTGAACGGTTTGTAATTTATTGAATATTTATTTGAAACAATGCTCCAACACCTGAATACTATGTACAATAATTACAATAAACAATATTGACCCGTTACTAGATGGAATGTTTCCTGGTTGCCACCACCGCTGGCCTGATAATTATATATCTTATTCGGTGTGATGCACCAGTAGCTTACGTGAGCATACAAGCGAGTATGCTGCACCTCCCGTCTCGACGAAGCACGCCGGCTTCAGTTCCCTGCCTCAGTAGCCTATGCATTAAAATGCAGCGCCGGGCACAACCCACACGACTTCCTACCGATGCGCCCAAGAATCAGAAGAAGGAGTTCAAGTCCGGGGTCCGTTTATATTACCTTCTGGGTCGGCTGACAGAACAGCGTCATCTCGCTGTTTCCGCCGACGCGTAACCGCAGCTGGCCTGTCTACGGGATTCCCAAGTTTGCCGCAAGTGGTCTTCGGGGTTCACAAGTGGCCACCCACGACACGGCACCCCTTCCCTTCCGCTCTTTGCCATTGTTCAGCAAGTGTCTCTTCCCGCCAGCGCTGTCCATGAGCATGAAATGCACGTGGCTGATATTTTGTAACGTTTGTACAAGGCTGATATGACGCCACTAACTCCTCTATACCCCCCTGGAATTTTCGTCGCAGTTGCAAACAACACAGAAGGAAAATTCCACAAGTGTGAGAAACCTAGGCCGTCCGGCTCACATTATATACAACTGCGCCTGACTTGGCTAATACACAAGTAAAGAAAACAAACAGAGAAGGCCCTACTAACCTACCCCACTGACATACTTTTACACCCACATTGTACATTGTACTTGAAATATTAAAGATCTTGCCGTAGGGTCGGTCCCTCCTATGCATGGTTAAGATTTTTCATCCTGCGGTGTGGTAACCTCAAATAACCATAATATGTTCCTTTTTCATTTCAACCAAATTCTTGAATTAAATTAATTTTGTACAATACACCCACCACAAAAATGACACATACAATATCCCTAATATAGCCACAAACATAACATCAATAAACACTCAAAATCAGATACAGTTCTATACACACAAACTGACACATTGAATTACAAACCCTATACAGTGATAAATGCACAAAAAAACAATGAACTAACTTTTACCCTGTTTTACATTTAAAACCACATACAATGATACACTTAAAATGAAACAATGAACCAAATTTTACATCTCTCTCTTGAAGGATTGTACAAAGTTTTCTTCTTGCCAGAATGAATATAATGAATACAAAAGTTCATGATACTTGCTGGAAACTATTCTTTCGTAGGTTTCTTGGGAAAAGTTTATCCAATCTTGAAACAACACAACAAACATCACATTCACCTATACTTCATTCTTCTTGTACTATTTGTTTTGCACTGTGTTCTCGGCGCACACGTATCGACATTGCCGGGTACAGTGTGCCCTCCTGCAACTTCGGACACTGCCTGGCGCTCATTTTCAAACACCCTATTGAGAATGTCAGCATTTACGTTCAATATCCCTTTTCTATGGCTTACGACAATGTTGTAATGCTGAATCGCCAGAGACCACCTAAGCAATCTGGGATTATTTCCAGCAATCTGTTGTAACCAGACTAACGGGTTATGATCCGTTTCTATCTTTAACAAAACATTTTCGTCTAAATAGTAACGCAACTTCCCTAAACCCCAAATTAAGGCAGCACACTCTTTCTCCGTGGTGCTCCATTTTAATTCCTCGTCTGATAATTTTTTACTGAGAAAGAGAATCGGATTTTCATTCCCCTCCTGATCTAACTGTGATAAAACAATGGCTGCTCCCCTAAGTGCCGCAAGTGCCCCTTCCGACCACCGGATTTTGCCTTGCCTGTGTGTTCCCCTCAATAGATCAGTGAGCGCAGCTGATTTCTCCGAAAAAATTCTGACGGGTTATGATCCGTTTCTATCTTTAACAAAACATTTTCGTCTAAATAGTAACGCAACTTCCCTAAACCCCAAATTAAGGCAGCACACTCTTTCTCCGTGGTGCTCCATTTTAATTCCTCGTCTGATAATTTTTTACTGAGAAAGAGAATCGGATTTTCATTCCCCTCCTGATCTAACTGTGATAAAACAATGGCTGCTCCCCTAAGTGCCGCAAGTGCCCCTTCCGACCACCGGATTTTGCCTTGCCTGTGTGTTCCCCTCAATAGATCAGTGAGCGCAGCTGATTTCTCCGAAAAAATTCTGATGAACCGTTTATAATATATCAGACCTATAAATTTTCGGATTACCTTATTTGTCGTAGGCCATGGATATTCTTTTATCACTTGAACTTTGGCTTTATTTGGTCTCAGCAGACCACTGCCAATCTCGTATCGTAAGAACGTAACCGATTTCCTGGCGAACTTACATTTTGCCGGTTGCATGCGTAAATAGGCCTCACGTAACTTTTGGAATACGATTCTGAGATGTTTGCAGTGATCATCCCAGTTGTCGCTAAAGATTGCAATGTCGTCCATATATGGGACGGCGAACTCCCTGCAATCTTTCAGTAATGACTCCATAAGCTTACTGCAAACATATGGTGCATTTTTATGCCGAAAGGCATCCTGAGGCCCGAAAGGTGTCGTAAAGGTGGCATATCGTTGAGCTTTCTCGCTCATTTGAATCTGCCAAAATCCTTTACATAAGTCAGTTGTGGTTATGATTTTGGCCCTCGCAACTTTTTCAATTCGCTCGGCTAAACTCAGAAGCAGAAAATATTCAGTACGAATAACCTGGTTTAACTTCCGGTAGTCAATGCATGGCCTGGGTTTTTTTCGAGTGCTTCCACCAAAATCATGGGGGATGTGAAATCAGAATCTGAAAGCTCGATAATGCCATCCCTTAGCATTTTCGTGGTTTCATCCTGGAGGATTTTAGTTTGGCGATTAGACGTGCGATACGGAGCGCTCCTCACCCTTGCATTTTCGTCCAGCAACTCAATGTCCATTGAACGTTTTTAGTTAGCCCTGGCCTATCAGAAAAGATGTCCCGAAACTCAGTTACAAGCTCTCTCTGCTTTTCACTTCCTTCCGGCTCCATTTCTGTGCCTGTGAGCATTGCCTCTACATCAAATTCCTCCGGTTCTAACTTTAGGGCGTTTTCTCTATTCCGACCTGCATAAATTCACCTATTTGTTCTTGATTGACAATAAAGTTAACATATTCTGTCCTTTGCACGTATGCTTTGATCATATTGACATGATATACTTTGCCTGTACTTTTGTTTGGCATTTGAATGACGTAATTCGTGTCAGACACCTTCTCTACAATCTCTCCCGGTCCTATCCATTGCAGAGATAATTTACGAACCTTGTTCGGAGCAAACACTAATACCTTGTCTCATACATTAAATGTACGTATCACCGCTTTCCTATCATACCAGGTTTTTCTTTTCACCTGAAGTGCCGATAGTTTTTCATGAGCTGAGTCTTTAATTACTATACTTCAATCTATTTGCAAGACAAAATATATACTCCGTTACTTCGCTACTTTCCGGCTCAATTCCAGGGATATTCTCGTAAAGCAACGTAATAGGAGTCCTTAAATTTCTACCGAACATTAATTCTGCGGGCGAGAATCCAAAATTTTCACAGAAACTTGTTCTTAAAGCGAACAGTATGGCCGGAATCTGTTTTTCCCAGACAGTTCCAGCTTCAAGACACAGAACTTTAAACATCCTATTTATTGTACTATGTACACGCTCAACCGGATTGGTCTGCGGATGATAAACTGAACTATGGATCAATTTAATTCCGAATTTATTGGCGAATTCTGCCATCAGCGTGCTTCTGAAGCACTGGCCTTGATCCGTTTGAATTTCCCGCGTGAAACCGGTTCTGCTGAACAACTGCAAAAGCGCATCAATTACAGTAGGAGTTTGAAGATCTGGAATCGGTATCGCTTCGGGGTAACTCGACGCAACACAAATACCAGTAAGTACGTGGACATTTCCGGTACTGCTTCTCTGAAACGGGCCTATCGTATCTAAATTCAAGCGAGAAAAGACCTCTCTTATAGTGGGGACAACACTAAAGGTGCCTTCTTCCGATCACCACTATCACCTACGCGCTGGCAGCTGTCGCATGAAGGCACAAATTGCTCCATCTCTTTAAAACAATTTGGCCAGAAGAAGTGCTTAGACAAATTTTTCTTCGACTTAGCTATTCCTAGATGAGCACTGACAACTTCATGACAAATCTTTAATATAGGCCCACGAAATTTACCGGGCACAACTAACATTTCATAAATGTCGCCCTTTTCGCTCTTCCGTTTCTTAAATAATAAGGAATTCCTAACAAAATATGTATCTCTTTCCAATTCTGCTTTTATGTCCTTATACTTTTCGAAAAACTATTGACACCCGCATCTCCCTTTTGCGCCGCGCTGAATTGTTCCGTATTTACTTTCAACATCTCAGCGATCGGCACAGCCAATTCTAGTTCTTCTCCGTCTGCTAATAGACAAATTTCCGGGAATTCCTCCGACGGCTCATGCTCGTCTTTGCCCGGGATTGCTGTGAGGTCGCCTTCCGCCTCCGGCAATCCTACCTGCGGATCCCCCGCATCCTCTGCTTTTGTCCTACTTTCCGCCGCAGCCTTACTGCGCGTCGTAACCATTGTTACCGTTTGTTCTTCTACTAAGCCCTGTTTAATATCTTGCAGAAGTTGAAACGTTCTGTTACTCAAAAGATAATAATTAAGTTCGTTTTCATTCGGCACTATAGCGGCCCTGGTAATTACACTACCTAGTTCTGAATTTAAGCGAATTTCCGACACCGGCAAATTAATGACTGATGAATGAAGCGGCTGTTTGATCCAGACCGATTCGCCCGTATAATCTCGATCCGTGACTAGATTCGCGGATACAAGAACAAATGACGCGCCCGTGTCTCTCAAGATCTCAGTCGGCTGCTCATTCACAGTCCCTGCCACAATGTGTTGCCTCAAGAATTCCTTTGCCTCGGGTTCACACAGGTGATTTATTTGATTTCCATGTTTCCGCGGACAGTTCTTAATCAAGTGCGTTGTCGACTGACATTCATAACACTTGCGCACACAAGGTGCCTCGAATTCTTTCTTTGCGCTATGTTTTTCTACCCCATTCGTACTTCCAGCCGGCTTGGGTGCCACGTGCGGAGCAATAGGTGCCCTGTTTTTTCCGTGTTCTTTCCGTAATGTTCTTTCCGGCCGGAAAGATGGTAACTGCGGCTTCTTCCACCCTTTCCGCGCATTCTTGCAAGCATCAAGTCTCTTCGCAAACTCAAGCGGATTCGAAAATTCGGCCTATCTATCCACAAAGTGTTCTCACATATCCCCTGGAACTTTGCGCTTCATTTGGTCGGCCACGATCAAATTCAATAATCCCTCGAACGTCTTTATATTAAGTCCCGCTAACCTCCGTCAAGCTGCAACCCCCACTTGTTCGAAATTCAAAATTAACTAGCCTATAATTTTGTGCTAATTATGTACTAATTTTCTACCACAATTAAAAAATTTGTACTCAACTATAAACAATTAAAAACCGGGTGCCACTGAAGCACTTTTCACGCATATTTTCCGATTTTTTTAAACATATTTAGAATAAAATTTCGAAGTTGAAATCAATAATGCAGATTAACATCGTAGTGAACTTTTATATGTAATAATTTCAAAATTTTATCTAGTCCCGTAACTGAGATATTGCAGTCTACAACACGAAAAATTGCGACCGGTTGAAAACAGAATTGTCCGCCATTGCCCTCCCCCTTCGCAGAAATTCAAAATCAACTAGTCTATATTTTTATACTATATATGTACTAATACTACAACAAAATAATTAATTTTTTACTCAACTATAAACAATAAAAATGAATGGTACCAATGAAGCAATTATCACGTGCATTTCACGATTTTTTAAATACATTTTAAGTCAAATTTCAAAGTTGAAATTCATAATGCAGTTTAACAACATAGTGAACTTTTACATATAATAATATTAAAATTGTATCTAGTCCTGCAACTGAGATATTACAGTCTAAAAACACGAAAAATTGCGAGCGGCTCTAAACAAAAGTGTCCGCCACGGCATCACCCTTCGAAGAAATTCCAATTTAACTAGTTTATATTCTTCTAACATATATGTATTAATTCTAAACCAAAACAAATAATTTTGCACTCGACTATAAACAATTAAAAAACGGGTGCCAATGAAGCACTTTTCACGTGCAGTTCACGATTTTTTAATATCAAATTTTAAGTAAAATTTCAAAGTTGAAATTCATAACGCAGTTTAAAATTATAGTGAACTTTTACATGTAATAATTTCAAAATTTTATCTAGTTCCGCAACTGAGATATTACAGTCTAAAAACACGAAAAATTTTCAACTTTCCCCCCGCCAGTAGCCCTGGCGAGGCGGGAGTTTATTTACTTTTTGGGGTACAACATACGCCGCAGCTCTACGGCTTATGCGGCAAAGAAGGGGGCAGAACTTACTTACTAACTTATTTCTAACTTAACCTATGGATGAAGCCGGCACTTTGGCCGGCAACCTAAGATTAACACAAGACTGGATTTTTTCAGAATTCAGGCTTATTAGTTTTAGTTTTCTTGGGTATTTTTTTTCCATTCACACGCACATTCACACTAGATTATATGTTCACTTGACACACGCACTTTCACACGACACTATATACATAAACACTATTTACACTATTTACACTATGTGCGCCACGGCGCCGACTTTGCTCCAAGCGTCCGTGGCGGCTAGGCACAATGTGCCCTGGCAATTGTAACGGGCGGAGCCTCACTCGTCCCGCTGGGAGCCTCACGCCGCTGCTCGCAGAGTTCTGGGAGAAGCTGCGGCGGCAGCGCCCGGAACGTGGAGGCCACTTGCTTGGGCCCTCTCGGCGCAAAATACGTCCGGTGCACCTCACAGTTCACTGCCCGGCCGGTTTCGCGCAAGAGCTGCGGCGGGGGCCGTCCTTTGGCGGCAAGCGGAAGGCCACCAGAGGTGGTCCCCTCCTCAAGGGCCCAGGTGGGTGTGTCTCGGAACGCGGGTGTCAACTGGCGCAGAGAGAATTGATGGGTGAGTCCAGCCGCGGTGCAGCTGGACTCCAAAATTGCAAACAGGCCCACGTTTCGGGATGAAAGGACGCCGCCGGCATGTGAGGTCTGTCACGTGACCCCTCGCGAGGCGGCTGGAGAGTAACCAGCCGTGGTCGTTCATTCGAGTTTGAACCGAATCGCGGTGCGGAAGGCACTGGTCACCCGCCAGGGGTTATCGCGAGCTTCGGCAGCTTGGTGTGGCGGTTGCCACGGGACAAAAGACCAGGAGCGGCGCCAAGCCGCTGGGGTCTGCGTCAGACTGGGGCGTGGATGCCTCAGAGATGTGCAGTGCTGGGAGTGCAGCGCGTTTCCGAGGAGTGTGTATATAGTGTAATAAAACTCCGTGTCTGTGTGTTACTCGCACCCGACGACGCCACACTATACGTAGGGTTTTTCCCGAATTGAAGAAACCCCTCTCCACCTGGCTCGAGTCGAAGCTTTGAGATTTTGAAAAACATTCTTTAAAATTTGGGGGTACATTACATAAAGCCTCCCGAACATTTTCATAATTTTCTCAAAAACAGATCCATTTTCCCCCTTTAAATTTCTAGTAAGCGTAGAGTAAAATACTCTTATAAAGGTGGCATAGGTAAAATTTTCATTGTTAACTCTGAATTTTCGAAAATTGCAAAAGTTTTCGGCGTCTTCCTACGACTACAAAATTGAAGATAGTGGTTTATCTTTCAAATCTAATTTGTTTCCCATAGCGAGTTCTTCAATTAAGGTCATGTAAATTTGTTTAAACACTTTTTAGTAGTTTTCGCGCAATATTGCGTGCAACTTGTGCAATTTAAAAAATAACAACAACAAGATTTTCTCAAAAATGGTTCCAATTTTTTTCTTTAAATTTTTTGTTAAGATAGTGCTACAAGTACTCTCTGAGATGACATAAACGCCATATTTCTCTATTTTTGGTTTTCCAAAATTACAAAAATGTAATTTTTTGACGTGTCTCTCACGTTGTTAATATTTATATTAGCGGCTATTTGATCATATTATTATATTTATGAGTTTATGTGCTTTAAATGATATAAGACAAAGTTTCTCGAAAACTAAAACGTTACAAAATTATTATAGCAAAATTCCACATTTTCAGAAACGCTCAAACGCCATTTTCTCAACAAACGACACCAATTAATTTTTTCAAATTTTTCATACGGAGAGCGCATTTTGCACTGTTTATGACATAAAATCCATTTTGCTGTATATTTTGTTTAAAAAATACACAAATGTAATTTTTTAAATTATCTCTCACGACGTTAATATGCCCATTTCCAGCAAATTGTAGACACTATTGTATTTGTGGGTAGCTGTGCTTCAAATGACTTATAATGAAGATTTTGAAAAAGTCAAACAATTTCTGTAAAAAAAGAGCATCAAATTTCCAATTTAAGTAGCTTTTAAGCAAGCAGCTTTTAAGTAGCATTTTCTTTAACACGCCTCCAAAAATTTCAAAGAAAATTGCCATTTAGAACGAGGTTTTCTGTTCTTTACTATTCTTAAAATTATATTTCCGTTCTACTATTAGGAAACCAAAAAAATAAGAAAATGTTAAAAAAATGTACTTTGGGCGGCGATAGATGGCAGCTGGAATGAGTGTGTGGCAACTCCGAAGAGAAGGAGTTAGAAAACTAATACGTGAAAGTGTGTACCACTCTGTAGCACCACTAGTTCTATTCTGATCGCCAAACAAATGTCGCGGAAATAGATGTCAGTGGCTTATCCAAAAGTTGGGAGTCCACGAGCCAGCCTCTTTGGATATAGAAGTAATTTACGATTTTTTCTATTTTTCTCTTTTTTTTATTTTTCTCTACTCGGAAAAGGAAAATCTTTTTTGGAGGAACAATAACACACTTTTCCTGAATAGAAATCGGAATATTATAATTTCTCTTTAGCATAGGAAGTAGCCGGGCTGATCATAGCATAGCCCGCTATTATTACTCTGATTTACTAATACTTTGCTTTAAAATTGACGTAGATTTTTAAACAAAACAGCACTGGATATGGTTACCTCAGTCCTATAAATCAAAGGAATAATTGTCCACCTTGAAAGTTTTTATTCATAAAATATTTGAGGCAAAATGTATTGAAAGTGAATGGAGAATTTTCTATTATATTAGAGTAATTGCTTAAGAACAAATAAAGTTGCAACCTTAATTTTTGCTAACCGTAAACATATGACATTGCAGATACTTTAGGTTAAATAACAGTGATACGTAGCATATCTATTTGAGATTTCACTCATAACAAAATGAAAAAATGCAATTTTTTATTTACAATAAAAAATTAATATTAAATTATTATACCTTAAACACAACCATAGTCCCAAAAAGCAGACTGAATTTCAACATTGAATTTTGACAGAAAATGAGTAAAACTCATTTTCTGTCAAAATTCAATGTTGAAATTCAGTTCAGAAAAATCAGAAATTAACGCATAAAGTGCTTCAATTGCACCCGTTTTTTTAATTGTTTATAGTTGAGTACAAAATTATTTATTTCGTAATAGACTATGTAGATATATATAGAAAAGTTAAATTGAAATTTCTTCGAAGGGGGATGCGGTGGCGGACACTTTTGTTTAGAGCCGTTGGCAATTTTTCGTGTTTTTATACTGTAATATCTCAGTTGCGGAACTAGATAAAATTTTGAAATTATTACATGTAAAAGTTCACTATAATTTTAAACTGCGTTATGAATTTCAACTTTGAAATTTTACTTAAAATTTGATATTAAAAAATCGTGAACTGCACGTGAAAAGTGCTTCATTGGCACCCGTTTTTTAATTGTTTATAGTCGAGTGCAAAATTATTTGTTTTGGTTTAGAATTAATACATATATGTTAGAAGAATATAAACTAGTTAAATTGGAATTTCTTCGAAGGGTGATGCCGTGGCGGACACTTTTGTTTAGAGCCGCTCGCAATTTTTCGTGTTTTTAGACTGTAATATCTCAGTTGCAGAACTAGATACAATTTTAATATTATTATATGTAAAAGTTCACTACGTTGTTAAACTGCATTATGAATTTCAACTTTGAAATTTGACTTAAAATGTATTTAAAAAATCGTGAAATGCACGTGATAATTGCTTCATTGGTACCATTCATTTTTATTGTTTATAGTTGAGTAAAAAATTAATTATTTTGTTGTAGTATTAGTACATATATAGTATAAAAATATAGACTAGTTGATTTTGAATTTCTGCGAAGGGGGAGGGCAATGGCGGACAATTCTGTTTTCAACCGGTCGCAATTTTTCGTGTTGTAGACTGCAATATCTCAGTTACGAGACTAGATAAAATTTTGAAATTATTACATATAAAAGTTCACTACGATGTTAATCTGCATTATTGATTTCAACTTCGAAATTTTATTCTAAATATGTTTAAAAAAATCGGAAAATATGCGTGAAAAGTGCTTCAGTGGCACCCGGTTTTTAATTGTTTATAGTTGAGTACAAATTTTTTAATTGTGGTAGAAAATTAGTACATAATTAGCACAAAATTATAGGCTAGTTAATTTTGAATTTCGAACAAGTGGGGGGTTGCAGCTTGACGGAGGTGTCCCGCTACCCACTCTCTGGCATAGTTTAGCAATTCCCTCGCGAAAATGCTCCAGGTCGCTCCGTTTTTACTGTGTTTCCTAAACAGTTGCCGGAATTTCTCGGCATCAAACCTGTAGAATTCTAACAATTTTGATTTCAACTTCGCATATTCTAACGCTTCTTTTTGTTCATTTAATGTAAGCCATGTGTTAACATTATGCGAAAGAATTCCTATTAAATTAACAACCCAATCTTCGCAGATTCTCAATTGCCTGCACTGGCTTTCAAACTCGCTCAGATAAGAAGTGATGTCGTCCTGCTCTCCTTTAAATCTACCAATTATATAGCCTATTCTAATATAATCCCTCGCGTGTTCCTGACGCGCTTTCGAAATAATCTCAGAAGTGGTCTACGGAGTTCACAAGTGGCCACCCACGACACGGCATCCCTTCCCTTCCGCTCCCTAGGTTTGCCATTGTTCAGCCCGGCGTCTCTTCCCGCCAGCGCTGTCCATGAGCATGAAATGCACGGCGTAAGTTTACACGAGACTGCGCCCCACAAAATCCTTTGAATCAAGAACGCCCTGGAGAAAGAGGTGACTTAATGTTGCAAGCCGACATAACGATTGGAATTTTTGAGCTGTCTTCAAAGATCTCAGCAATCGGCTCGAATTTTACACATAGGTGGGCGAACAGAGAGGAGAACTTGTTCCCTGGAAATTTTAAAAGGTGACCCTATGCAATAAACTTTAAATAATAAATTTGAGTAATTGACGTAATAAACTTCTGTTTCAATATGTTAAATCTCTTATGAAACAACATATAATATAAAGATAATTGTCTAGACGTATAAAAAATTTAAAAACTTTGGCGTTTTACTTAGTTGTAACAGTAAACATTTGTAATGTAGTCATTAACTCCTTGACTCGCTGTTTTTCAATAATTTATATGATTATGTTTGTTTTATGTCCTTATATTTTGCAGAAACATCCACAGTGTATACGTAAAAATTGAAAAACATGCATATTGTCAATGTACATTATATTTTCTACTTTTTAAAGTTTACTTCTGAAACGGTGTCACATAAATATTAACTGGATATTTTTAATTTGCGAGTATGGAGTCAACGAGTTAATTTCACTTCTCAGAAAATCAATCACCAGTTCCACTGAAAGCGGTTTGATAAAGTTCTTTTATGGAAACTTTTTGAAGTCATATTAAACTAGTGGTGCTACAGCACAACAGACTTTAATGCAATATTACAATGTTATAGTTATGTACGACGGAACTGTACATGTTTCATTAATTTCAAACTGAAATTACGCAAAAACTACGAACCTTTACAGAAAATTGTACATGTCCTTTGTAGAACATATTTTGTCTGTGGCAAAAATCTCTATGTTCAATTTTGTAATTTTTTTTAAATTTATTGTTTTAATTTTTTTGTTGTTGCAATTTTGGAAAAATCGGTGGTATCAACGAAAATGAGATTTGCACCATTCTCTTAAACACCCTTCGCACTATTCACCAACAAAATTTAAACAAACAATTTGCAACCATTTATTTGAAAATTTTGAAAATGACCTGGGGTTACATGTATAATATCCCCCCAAATTAAAAGATCGGTATCAAAAGTCAGCTGCGGCGACATCAGTCAGTACGTTTGGGGAATATCAATTTTGAAGAAAATCGGCTGAACGGTTTATGCGGTAGCTTTGTGCACAGAGAGATAAATGGTCAGACGCAAAGACAGACGTTTTGCCGTCAATCGATTTGTCGGAGGAAGGACGCATAAAACATGGCTATATCATGTGTTAGAGGATTCAGGACAATAAACTTTCAAATCAACCAAAATGCTACAGAAAATCCAAAATCTCACAGCTATAACACTTGGCAAATATACGAAACAACCCCAAAAATCGCAGCCATGTCGGAGTTAGGAAGTTAATTTAGGGTATTACTATATAAATGAGGGAATTAGTTGACAATAGTAGGTTATAGTGCGATGCGTCAGTTATATATTGTGAAGTGAGGTGTCGTGAAGTGTACAACAGAGAAACAATGAATGAAATGATTAAAGGATCATAGTGAAAAGTGTAGTGAAGTGAAGTGCAGTTGAATAAAGATTCAGTGCGGAGTTTGATTATGTTTCTTTTTTTAAGGTAATTTTAATTTTTTTTATGAATTAGACAGTTTTATATCATTATTATTTTTATTATCAATGTTATTTTTATTTTCATTATTATTATTATATTATTGTGTTATTATATTATTATATTATTATATTATATTATTATTATATAATTTGCATGTTAGCTGTAGTATTTTATTTATGTAATTATCTGCCACCGGGTTATGCCTATTTGCAGTTCAAATAAATTTATCTTTATCTTTTATATCCCTCCTACAGTCGCTCGTACATTTCAAAAATTCGAAAGTAGTCTGAAAATTGTTGTAATGTAAAATGTAAAAAAAACATTTAATGCATAAGGAAACTCAGAAACGAATTTGCTCTTCTTTGTTGGCCCTTCTTACTCCAAGATGGAAATGACTATGATTATACTGAGTGTCGGTCTTCCCTTAACTCATCTGCAACTAACATTCTCGTGCAAATCACATTGGCTCTTACGTCCAGGCGTGAAGCTTGCATTGCGCGACAGGTTGCATTGCGTTTCAAATTCATCGAATTTCTCTGTCCTTACAACCTTTCCTGGCAGGTTGATGAGAAAAAGTACCGACGCCACCGTGTTATCCACGTTGCAGCTCTCCCTCCTTTCTTTCCTGGGTCGTGATTGACTTATAATCACCGACGAGATTTGAGACAGCCTGAACGCTCAATGGAACATCACTGAGAAATTCGCTTTAGCTCCCTCTTCTCTCAGTGTGTTTATCTTGACTCAAAATTAATGGCGGCATGAGAGCAGATGAAGTGAGCAGGAGCTTTGCGATTCTTGGTGCTTCGACTGTTAATTCCTAGGAATTAAATGGGCTTAAATAAGCAAGTAGCAGCTTTTCAAGTATTTGGAATAGACAGATATTAAAGTGTATACATTGTCATCATGACACATCCAACAGGCAAATATAGACATAAACGTTAACCATGGAAGTAAGCCAAGAATTTCACAAAATGAGGTTTAAAAACGAAAGGTATAGTCTGATTATGAACGAAAATTGAAAAAGGATTTAGAAAAAGAATCTAAAACAATAGCTTTTCTTACAAAGCCAAAGTATACCAGATGCTCGAAGATACGATCGGATTGGTTACCAAGAAAACCAACTGATGATTACTTGATTATATCGTTAATTCATTCTAAGTGTGAATATTAAAAAAATATTTCCATTAGTTTTCATGGCAACGTAAATGGAAATAGACCATTTTAACTGTATTGTGAGTAGATGAGTGTTTTTCTCTCTTTGACAAACCGACAAAAAAGGTTTTTGCAGCCTATGTGAGTAACATTATGATTTTCATATCCCATATTTTTGTTATTAATTAATATAATGGCCAGTTACGACTCGCAATGTAGCTTCTTTATTTTAGATCTATTTTCTTGCGATTTTATGCTTATATGTAAAAAATGTAACCTATAGTGTAGATTTGTTGTGTGGTTAACATTACCACGACTCTCAATATACGCAATTAAGAACTACTACATAAACGTTTCTCGACAATTATAAGTCACATCTAAAATGTTTCTTCCAAAACAGTTTTTGGTAACACTCTATGGCTAGAAAATCAAATTTAGATATTGTACACGTAGGCTTCCGCGGTATAGATATTCTTCAATCCCTAGGTAAATATTAGTATTGAATAATGAAGGGTCGACCTGTGTTATAGGGGCCTTCACACAAAGTCTGCTCTAGGGCCCCCTCAAGGTCTAATCCGGCCCTGAACAAACCCTATTTATTTATTATTTCGTGAAACCATATAATTGAAGATAATTATGTCGTAAAAAGTTAGAGGAACGTTTTTTAAAAATTACTTTCACTCTCAGGCTTGGGATTGAACAAAAAACATTCCTCTTCAGAAAAATATTTCTGTTATCCTTAATGTCTTTTCTTGCTTTAACAAGATGTTCTTGTGCTGCTCTCCCATATACGGAACTGCTCGGAAGCCATAATGGCTTCTTAATGCTTATTCTATACTCCGATTACGTGGCAGAACGGGATGTCGTGGGCAAATTCTAATCTCTGCCCCCTCTGATTCTTTCGTAGTTGCTTCCATTAAGCTCAGACACGCAATGATTCGATGTGTAAACATACAATTGGGCTGATTCTGAGAGGTAAAAACCATTAATCCCCAACCGCTTTTCTCTCTACCGTCACACCTAAAGAAGGTGCTTTTGATATTATGTGGAAAGACACCTAAATACAATTAACATAATTTGTGTATATAAAGAATCTCATTTGCAAATAAGGACTATTATTTTAATTAATGTATTTATTACAATGAATAATCAATGTTATTCGTTTATAAATTTCTCTATATTTACAATAATTTCATACAAAATGGCATTTACTTGAAATCAACCGAATGTTTATTCAAACTGTACTGGAGATAATCAGACATGGCAAATTCAATTTTCTGGTCAACTGCTCATACGAAGTTAGAGTTAAAGGGTCACAAATATCGTTCTATATCACTAAAGGAAAGGTAATAGTGCTGCAAGTCTAGATGTTGTCTACGTTCCCGGTTAACCTAGACAACACAAGCTCCGGCCGCGGAAGCCTCCGCAACCACTGCAAGTCTAGATACTTTTTTGCACTACTTGTAACATAAGCTATTTTCGAAAATTCTGAGAGGTAAAAAACACTAGTAGTGCTACAGAATGGCTAAGGCTTTCTCGTGCTAGATAGTTTTCTAATTTCTTAGGTCTGGCGTATCTTTTCTGTCTTGCCACATACTTTTGCCAACCGCCATCTATCGCCGCCAATGTACAATTTTTTAAAACTTTTTGTCAATTTGTCGGTTTACTTATAGCGAAACCGAAATATTACTTAAAGAATAATAAAAAAGAGTAAAACCCCGACCTAAATGGCAATTTGTATTGAAAAATTTGGAGTCGTTTCTAAGAAAATGACGTTCATGTAAGTGAGAAATTTCAAGATCTTTTTCTGAGAAAATTTTTGAATTTTTGGAAACCTTAATTGGAAGTAATTTGAAGTACTTCCTCTCACAAATCCAACAGTGTTTACAAATCACTGAAAATGTACATATTACAATACCACTTTTTCGGTATCTGGCGACCCCAAAACGTGTATTTCCATTGAAATCTCGAAATTGATTTTCCGCAGCATTACATAACGTTCTCTATATTTTATATACACGAACGTATTGTAGAAAGTAATTTGTGGATCTACAGAATGCCACAAACTTTCTCGTACTAGTTAGTTTCCTGATTTTTGGCCGGGTTTTTGGTCGTGCCCCATTCTTTTGCCAGTTGCCATCTACCACCGCCCAAAGATAAGTTTTTCAAATTTGCTCAATTGATCGGTTTCTTAACGGTAGAAACGAAAAAAATATTTTCAGAATAAAATAGAAGAGTAAACACTCGTTCTAAATGAAAATTTTCGTTCAAAAATTTGGAACCTTTTTAAGAAAATGACATTTAAGCGTTACTGTAAGTGCTAATTTGAATATCTGGTTTACAGAAAAATATTGATTTTTTTAAGTACCACCTCTCACAAATGTAACAGTTTACAAATAGTTGGAAATGTGCATATTAAAAAACAGTCATGTGAGACATATAAAAAAATACTTTTTTGGCATCTGGGGACCCCCAAACGTACCAAACCAACAATAACTTTATTTGACGTTATTTAGAGCGCTTCTATATCTACATGTATTAATGTATAGAAATTGGTGGAAATGTATGTGAAAAGGCGTAAGAGATATTTCAAAAAATTACATTTATGTTACATTTATGTAATTTTTGAAAAAACAAAAGAATAGACCAATGTGGCGTTTATGTCATCTTATAGGGTATATTTAGCACTATCCTTTCCAAAGGTTTAAAGAAAGAATTTGGAACCGTTTTTGAGTTATTTTAGGTCGCATCAACTGTAAGGTCATTAGTGACCACATCAATTACAATATACAATACACATGTTCAAATTTAGATCTCCAATCCACCACTATATTGTTACAATACCACAATTCTACAATAATATAATACAACACCGCTAACAATAATTATCATGTTAGTTTGGCTCAAATATCAGGCATAATACCAATACTTTTGCAAAACTTAACCACTTGATTTTGATGGACGGGGGAATACAACAATGTCCAACGTCTAGTCCCTGCAAGAGACGTCTTTGCTGTTAGGAAAATTTGGAACATGACTCAATGATGTGGTCTAAAGTAAGAATACAGCTACATATATCACAAGTTCGGGGAGATTATGTGAGGGTAGTAGGTGAAAATGACTTAATTTTAAATTTTCCGTCCGAATTCTTGTTAAAACCACTAGTTCTCTTCGGCTAAGATTTTTGGTTACCAATGCCATAAAGTTTTCAATGGTTTTGCGGATACTGCTTGCTTTGCAATCTTTCCATGTACCATTTCATTTTGCCTTCATTAGCTCCCAACACACTTCAAATGATTAGTGACAGAGTAGGATGAGTTGTGCATTTTATTGTTCTTCAGATTAAATGCCGCGATTACTCTTCTATTTTCACTATTTGTGACGTGATGTTCTAGTACAAGTGATGAATGGATCCTGTAGAGCAGGTCTTGTGTAATAGATACCATTTCCGATTTAATACTTGTGTTGATAACTTGATTAATGGCAATGAGTTTGAAAATATGATAAATTAGATTTGTATATTTGGATTACAAATTTAAGAGCTGCCATTAAAGCATAGACATTTGAAATAGCGAATCTGGCATAATTCGCAAGTTAATATTTGATAGGTTAGAAAGTTTATTGGCCGCCGTTTCACTGCTGTCACCATGAATGATAAAAAGTAAAAAAAAATGTTCAATTTTTATGCTATACTTCTATTTTTTTATTTAACGTCGCATCAACTACAAGTTCATTAGCAACCACTATTGCGTGTAACGGTATGGTAAGTATGAGGATGACACGATATGATGATAGGGGGGTCAAAGGAAGAACTCCATACAACCATGGCCGAGGCGGGACTCGAACCCGCAATCCTTCGGTCCGAGATCGCTACGGCACTACTGCCTTAGCGATCTCGTCCATCCGGACCGGCCTTTAAATTTATTGTTCCTATGAAAACAGTTAACCTTCGAGCGCTCGCGGATGGTATAAATGCCGCTTTTGAGAATAAAACGACGCTGCGCCTTAATATTTGTACTCATCTTGACGGAAACCAGTTATTTTCTAATTATCTACTGAGACACAAGATAACGGTGACAATATTGTCCAAGACCCACCCACATTTGCGCCAAGTGACCAACGTCGTCAGTCTTCGCCCTGCGTGCCAACACCCTCACCGCCATGCGATTGCACCTCTTCTAGATTTTTTCATGGCTGTGAGTATAATATAGGAATATTTTCCATAAATTTTTGTAATACAAATATCATAATAATAATTTTATGCTAATTATTGTGTAAATTAAATGATTTGTTATTCATTACATGTAATTTGTAGGTGATTTCAGTGGGTTTTAATAATCTAGATACCTAATACTCCCTATTCTCACTTTGTTGTAACAGACTTAACTACCTACAACATTCTCTCTCCAACTCTCTACAATTTTCATCATACTTAATAGAGTTTTGGAATCCTACTTCATTATATTTAAATTTAGATTTTATTCATTATTATACTGTATGTATTTGTCATAAGTATTTTGTGATGCCAAAGTAGAAGATTGATTTTGCAGAATAAATTCTCCTTCATAAATTTCTTTTTTGCATAATAATTAAAATTGTTTCAATAAAGTTTTAATCTACTACAATGCTCAGTTGTTGTTTTTTTGTTGTTTTTTTTCGTTAATTGGCCGACTAGGACCACGCATGCAAGCATCCTGCATTTACCGTGGCTCAGTTTTTATTTATTATCGCGGTGGCAGGCGCTTGCAACAACTTTTGGGGGGGACCAGCATTTTAGCTGGATCCGATTTTTATCCCCCACGGTTGTTAGCCCTGGGGGTATGGAAGATGAAATGATGATATGATGATAATGGGGGTGAAAGGACAACACATACATACACAAATACACCCATGCCCGAGGCAGGACTCGAACCCGCGATCTTCTGGTCCGAAACCACTCCGGCACTACTGCCTTAGCGATCTCGGCCATCTGATCGGCTACAACGCTCAGTTTATGTTATTTAATAAATTCCCCATGACTGACGATCCACGGAAGCTGCAATATTGAGAAAAAGGAAGGATGTTTGTCGGTGGCAAAAATACCGCCTGCGATCGCGCATGTGACACAAAACTGTGCGAGTGCCCGAAGGGTAATGACACTGTCTTTTTATCAGTAAAGTAACAAATCTTGAAAATATTACTATTTAGCTGAGCTGGATACGATTTTTCTAAAATTATCCAATATTGGCACACCAGCCATGATTGGCACCATGAGTTATTATTTTAAAATACAACTAATATATTCTTCTCTCTGATTATTAACAACATAACAAATAATTGCGATTCTAGAGGATAATGATTTCTCCAGTGCACCTATCTTCATTATAACTCCAGGTGATGGATATATTAGTGCTGAGAATAGCGGTGATGAATGTCCTAGCGGCACACTAATAACGCAGGCACACAAAATAAAATTAAAAGTTGTCAGTGCCAAAGACTTGACACACGTTTCCTATGAATATCAACGAATATCAACTGAATCCGAATCTGAAACCAGAAATGCGCCAGAATTGCACATCACCCTCCAGTTTTTTTAAAATTAAAACTACCGGGAAATTGTAAATTCTAAATTCCACGGTGGATTTTCGCAATTTAAGGAAAACTGGAAGGTAGTGGCACAATTCTGGCTTCGGATTCGGATTCAGTTGATATTCGTCTCAGATCTGACAACTTTTGGCTTCTGTAGAGTATAATCTTACACGACACCAAAATCTAGTATTCACGCGTGTAAAAAGAACAGATTCACAACAATGTGAAAAATGTAACATAAAGTCGCATGAAAACTGTTTCATTCTCCAATCTAATTATTTAGATTTTATTATGATTTATAAAACAACCAAATTGTAGTCCCTTTTTAAGACTAAATTAAAAAAATTTACATGTGACAAACTTGTTGACAAACCCTCGACACGTTTGTGTCGGGTGTTCCAGTATTGAAACAGTTCAGAATTTAAAAATGATAACATAAAATATAACATAATATTCATTTAGAACATAATTCTATATAACCGATGTCATCATTTATTTGCTAAAAATATAATTATGTAAAAAAAATAAACGGGCAAAAACGGGTTAAGGAACTATGGCTTGGTGGAAGATAGGCCAATGTCAATATTCGAAGTTTTACAGCATGGGTGATTTTTCTTTTGGCAGAACATTACATCTAAGGTATAATTTCTGCATATTTCACTATATCTGGTAAGGTAATAGTTTTTAAAACTTTATATCGTTACTTTTAACTTTGCCAATTCAGTTGAACTAAATTTGAATTCATTCAACCTTTTTTGATGACAGTGATCCTTGACATTTTAACAATTCCGAACGTAGGTCTTTGGCATGTCATAAATTCCTCTTGGTTGTGGGAAGGGGAACTAGAGTATTAAATTCCTCTTTTGTTTAATGTATTAAGGCTAAAAAATAATAATATATCTGAAGTTTTATTCTTTCTTTATTTTCCTTCAATAAATAGATACGCAATTACAATTGTTTCGAAAAGCAATAATCGGCGGCGGCTGTGGTGTAAGCGGTGGCGATGGTGTAACGGTTAGCGTACCCGACTGTTGTAACTAAGTTCGCGGGTTCAAATCCGATCGAAGCCGTGGATTTGTAAGGGCGAAAAAATCCTTTGTACGCCTTCTTTCGGAGGGGAAGTAAAGCCGACTGTCCCATGTTAGTCGATTTACTTGCATGTAAAAGATCCTGAAGCCTAAATGACGCCTCTGAGCTAAATTCAAATAGCCTGTTTCTCGCCAAAGAATTACCTCCTTTCTCTGCTAGTTGGTGAAAGGAGCGTAGCGAAATTGTCAGACGTGGTCAGACGGAAGAGCGGGCCTGATGGCCCGAGTCTCGCCACGTAAAATAAGGCAAATTCAATAATGGCAATTTTTCTGCAAGTTGAGATATATGTTCCGTTGTGTGATACAGTAATTTGAACACTTGTCAAATATGTTTGACATAATATATAATCGCATTGCAAAAATGAAATCAACTGATGTTATTTAAAATTTGATGACAATTTAATGATAAACATGAATATTTGAAACAAAGCTATTTTATATTTTTCTCGTCACAAACATTTCCGGTAAGGGATTGAAAGGATGGGAAGTGACGGGGCATCACCACCCTGGTCAACTAACCACTCGGACCAATCAACCATCGGCCTTGGTATTGCACATGTTTAATTTGCTAAGTCCACATTGGCCCTTCTTACGCCATCAAAAGCACAAAACAATCTTAACCCAATTTAAAGATCGATAGTGAAAACAGGAGATCTAATCGACTTTTGACTTTGGCCTTTCTTGCACTGAATGAAGGGGCTTTAATGCGCCATAGTTGGCAATTGGCCAACTGACATAGGCTCATAAATGGACAGAAGAACGCAGGGACCGACGGACGGACTGACAGGCGAACGGACGGACAAACGAACGGAAGGAAAGACATGGTTAGACGGTCTGATATGGTTAGACGGACACAGACTGACGGGCACACAGACAGACAGACGGACGTACAGCCAGATGGACAGATAGACAGATAGACGGATGGACGGACGAAGTGATAGACAAACAATAGGATGAACGGACGGATGAACAGACGGCCGAACAGACAGACGAACAGACGCCCGGACAGACTAAGAAATTGACGGACGGACGGACAGACATTTTACCGCAAACCATTTGTTTGGGGGGTATCAAAAATTTATAAAACATGGATTCTGACTACACAAAGAGTAAGATGAAGTAAATGAAGTAAATCACTAGGGAGAATATTTATCTACTTGTTCGATATCAGGGTAAGACAAAACATGTTTTCTGTTGATAAAAGCATTCTCTCTGCAGCATTACAATTTGATTTTCCGTCCATTAATATATACGAGAAGAATATTTAAGGAAAATAATTGGAGTTGTTTTTGAAAAATAATTGTTTAAAAAATGTCTAAATTTCACGCAAAATTGGGCGAAAAATAGTCATATTTTCAAAAAATTATACAAGAAGTTATTTCAAGATCTGTCTGTGAAGAAAAAATTCTATTAATGAAAAAATCACAGTATTTTGAAATTTTCGAAAACTGAGGGATTTGAACGAAAAGGAGACATGCGTCATTCTTTTACGCGCCATTGGCAGTGGCTTGGAAAGCCGGTAGCTCTGAGCTGGCAGGACTGCGAGACGCAAGCATTGAATGGGAAAGGACTGAGGGGAAAAAACGGCGTTCTGGCAGGAGCCAGGTAATGAGTCTGTCGGCGTGCTTGTGCACTCACCCTGCTGAGCAATACTCCTGGTAGAACTAGGAACAGTGTGGTGTGAGAGACCACGCAAGGCATATACTGCCTAATTTGGGTTTCACGATATATTAGTATCCCACATGTTCACTCTGCCCTCCTAAAGGAATGGGTGACAGAGAAACGAATTGAATTGGGTAGTGACCGCAGGAGTGATTGGCCGCTGGGTAGTGAGGCAGGAGCGCGTAGTAGGATGCGCGTACGCGGAGAAGCTACGTGGCGGTCCACCTGACAACTAACTGACTACGACGAGTCGAGACGTGACGATCTTAATGGAGGATTACTCCCGCGCAATTAATGGATTCCTCCAAGCGCAAGCAGTCTATTGCAACAATCTACTGCACATTGATTCGTAAAATATTCATATTTTTTAAAGTTACTGGGATTCCAATTCAATTTATTCTGAAGTCTAATGCCTTTATAAACATTTTTTTAATTTAGTTCATCGAGTTTACAAAAATATTCAATTTTTAATACTTTAAAATTGAAAATTCAGTGAAAAATATTTTGCAAAATCTATAAAAATAAACATATTTTTAAATTTGAAATGGAATTTGAACGTAGTATCTATAATTAGTGTTTTCAAGTTTGTGATTCTCCTTGTGTGACACATCTTCCCATATTTGATCCATGGTAATAAAAAAAGTAGAAAATAATTAAAAGTATAAAGGCCAAATTGTAACCTTTTTTGCGCGATTTGATACGGAAGGACTCATTAGAGTTAACTACAATATCATTCAATTACACTAGGGAACAAGATTTTTACTTGCAGGAAGGTAGATTGGACAAGGTACGTAATTTTATACGTAGATTACGAATATCACAATTAAAATTTTTAATCACGGCACAGTTTTAAATATACCGTATCATACCAAATTTTTATATTGATGCAAATACATTTAAATAGTATCTGTTAGATACGTAGAATATATGAATTAAATCTATTCAAAAATAAAATATTTTTTTCAGTTCATATATGGCATTTTTCTGCGATAGCAACAAAATTAAGCTTTCGAGTTGTAGTTTTTTACCTACTCAATTGGCTGTCTTTATTTTTGCGTCTGGTAGTCGCGCTTAACCACGAGTAGTCCTTGGTGGTCTTAGTGGATGTTTTGAAAGCATATCATGTGCACCCTCTTATTTCCTACTGCATATCAGCCATAGAAAGAAATTATTTTACTCCTTTACCTTATCGTAAGTATCTAACTGGGTTGTAAGATTCTAAGTCAGTCGGTGTCATGCGGAACTGTATCCACAGTGTGCGTGATGTTTGTGTCTGGTTTGTCTCCGCCAGTTAGCTATCGCTGCCATAGAAATATATTAAATGCACAAATTGGAAGACATTGTGAGTCCTTCACCACGCTTTTCCTTTCCTAACCACTCTCCATTGAGTCACATTCTCACAGCTGGAACACCTGAGATCAGTATGCACATATATTTACATTACTAAAATTATTTAATTATTCATTTCTCGCGATCTTTATCCTGCCACAAATAAGAAAACATCTAACTTGCCAAAGATGACAACACTAGGCCAAATCTATTGAGGTAAAAAATATTTCATTTAATTATTTATGAAACTATTTTTACTGCAAGTTAGCAGGTGGACACAAATACATGAAGAATCTTGAATCATTTAGAAAATCAATTTCTTGAAACAACTTGAAAAAGAATACGAATTTGTAACTTACATTTAGCTTAAAAAACAAAACAATTTCAACATGCAATATTCACAATATTCAGAAAATCATTATCTCACAAGTCTTATACCTGGAGCACCGAGACTACATGACTGCGTCACGTGCCTCTACGAGCACCTTCCTCGTCTCTTCCGAATACGGCGATCTCGAGGCTTCTCGCAATCGTGGCAGTTCGTGGCAAACGAAAAATAGGAGGAACTCTCAACGACCGGCTACCGACCTCAGTTCGGGGCTATGATCCCCACCCAACGCACAGCTTGCAGTGGCCAGGAGCTGCGCCCAAATCTACCCCTCAGCACTCTTCAACTTCTCCATAACGATGCCACACTCCTCCGCCCGAAGACTTACAGCTCTGTCGACCGTCTTTCATCCTTGTACAGACACCACACAACCTGCTCCTCTATAGCACACAATCACAAGTCCACGTTACTACAACCCATCTCCTGGGCGTCCGAAAATATTCTCCAGTTCGCTCACCTCACTGCCCCCTTCCGCGCGCGTTCCCTTTACCTCTGGTGGGGGCGGCCCACCCTTCCACTACTGATAAGGAGGTACGTTGGACGAGGCGCATCGTTGGGCTACAATATTCAACGTAAATTACAATGTAAACATATTTGCAAAACAATTTGCTTTGAATTATTTTGACCGCGACTCTTTTCTTTTGCAAAAATATAAAGTCGAACTACAGGTCCCCACCCAACGCACCCAATTCACAAACTGAGAAAGAAAAACACGAATACATATGAAATAAAAGTCTATAAATAATTAATAAATTAAACAAATTACCATATTAAACGGTTCAACATGATTTTGTGACTAGCTTTTTTAAGATTAGTAGGTCTATTTTGTACTAAAATGAAGAAATATCAACGGTATAATGTCCCTGATTTACTTTTACGGCAAGAATTTTGATTTTATTCAATTTTAGTCCTTTTTTCTAGATTTTGTGCTTTATTGTTGTTCTAAATGATTAATAAATGTTTTGTGCAGGCCTGCATAGGTTTTGACAGATATCCCATGTACTAAAAAGATCGAATAAATTCGATAAAAGAACCCAGTTATAAAAAATACATATTTGTTGTAATGTGTTGTTATTTGTGAACCGATAAGAGAGGAAGTTACTAGTGGTGCTACTCAATGGCTCAGACTTTCCCGTATTAGTTTCTATTTCCTTTGGTCTCGGTTAGCTATTCAAACTTGCCACGTATTCTTGCCTGCTGCCATCTATCGTTGCTCAAAGTACATTTTTCGACATTTTCCTAATTTTTTGCTTTCCTAATTGTAAAGCGGAAATATTATTTTAAGATTATTAAGGAACTGTAAAGCCTCGTCCTAAATGGCAAATTTCTTTGAAAAATTTGTAGCCGTTTTTATAAAACTGGCGTTTAAGCGCTACTGTAAATTCGAAATTTGAAGCTCTTTCACAAAAAAATTTTAAGTTTTCGAAAAATTTAATTTAAAGTTATTTTAAGTACATTAACTCACAAATACAATAGTCTTTACAAATTCCTGTAAATGTGCATATCAACGGTTTGAGAAATCTTTCAAAAAATTTACATTTGTGTAATTTTTGAAAAAAAACACTAAAATTAAATTTACGACATATTAAAGAGGGCAATAGGCACTATACGTTCGAAATGTTCGAAGAAAAAAATTGTTGCCGCTTTTGAGAAAATAGTGTTTGAGCGTTTCTGAAAATGCGAAATTTTGAGCTAGTTTTCACAGAAAACGGTAGAGGTTTCAAGAAACTTTATATTTTATTATTTAAAGCACATGCACTCATAAATACAATAATGTGAATAAATTGCCGCTAGTGTAAATATTAGTGACATGACAGGCAAGTCAAAAAATACATTTTTGTAATTTTTTAACAAAAAAAGAATAGATTAATATGGCGTTTATGTCATCGTATGTAGTAGATTTAGCACTATCCCCACCAAAAGTTTAAGAAAACAATTGAAGTAGTTGTTGAGAAAGTCTTGATTTTGTAATATTTTAAAATTGCACATATTGCACGCGATATTGCGCGAAAACTACTAAAATTTTCGAAACAATGTACCTATCCTTAATGAAAGAACTCACTATGGAGGACAAATTTTAGTTGAAGGAAAAATCTTTATCTTTAATGTTGTAGTTGTAGGAAGATACCTAAAAAATCATACTTTTGAAATCTTCAATAATTTAACAGTGAAAATCGGATCTATGACCCCTTTGTAAGTCTATATTTTTCTAATCTTACAAAAAATTTAAAGACAAATTTGGAGCCGTTTTTGATCAAATTTTGAAAATTTCCGGTGGGATTCATGTAAAGTACCCCCTAATTTTAAAGAACTTTTTTCAAAATCTCAAGATTCGACTCGATCCAGATTGAAACGGGTTTCTTCAATTTGAAAATAATGCGACGCATGGTTTAGGCGCTAGTAGTGTTCATAGAAACCAGACGGACGGACAAACAGACAGACGGACGCAAGGATAGACGAACGGACGGACGTACAGACGGACGTTTTGAAAATAAGACACTTTTTGGGTGTCAGAGGACCCCAAAACGTGTACTTTCGTCGAAATCTCGAAATTGATTTTAGCATTAAATAACTATCCCTATACTACGTATATATTACTTCGTAGATACGTACGTATACGGGAAAGTAAAAATATAGATTAACCGATATAGAAACAAATTAAAGAATTAGAGACAAACATGATTATTACGAACCACTAAATGTTCATTTTCCATCTGACGAATCCCCGGACGAGGTAATGGCTTAGACTTCAGTGCCTTGTTGATCGAGGTCTAGCAAATTAATAACTTTGTATTGTATTTTTTTGGAAGGGAAGGGAAATGATTGGAATTATTAAAAGAAGTCTGGAAACATACGGATCAGATGTTACGAGAAGCCTGTTCATTAGGTTAGTGTTAGTGTCTACTCTTGATGTTTTTCATGTAAATAGTTCCCTGAACATTCTCTTCTTCCTTTTTCTTTCTTCTTGGGCTTCTTCAGAGAACAATCCAATTTGGCGATTGAAATTTGAATTATATCCTTTCCATGAAATACAATCGTATGGAAAGTAAAAGGCACTAGTTGCATATGTAAGTCTCGATAATCATTAATATATTTTTCAAAATTAATTATGTTAATATTTTCACCACTCTTTAGACATTTGGGGTCTATTAAAGACCCCAAAACGCTTTATTATGTCCAGTTTCATTCTAGTTATTTCTGAATTGAAATTGCCACATTATGTTTTAGACATGTCAATTAACAGTACTAATTCCTGTTTGAATTTTTCTTGGATTTGTTCTTCAATTTTAGATACATTTTCTTTTTTCATCTCTTTTTATGTGTCTTGTCTATATTTCCAGTCGATGTGGAATGGACAGGAGACACTCAAATAGCGTTAGCCACGAGTGGAGTGATATTCCAAAGGAAAGTCCAAATTCCAAAGGAGTGTCTTCCTTAACTTTTTAAAGTTTGTTTTTATGCAACAATTTGCACACTTTCTTAATTGTTGTATCTCTGTTAGGAGACGCTATTTATATGTTCCATTACTATATACAAGCAGAATCTCTTAAAAGAGATATAAAATCTTGGGAAAATTATAAAAGAAGATAAACCTTTTCTTAAATTTATTTCATTCGATGTTCCCAGGTTTTCAGGAGAATTTTCCGTCGATTTTACTTACCTTCTTTAGCTTTAGCACTATACAGACAAGGCTTAAGTTGATGGCCAAATCCTATATTAACATCATCTGATTTTGGATTGCTTAGAGCAATTTTCAATGAAATTATATAAAATTTGATGTCTTACTGAAGCCACGGCGAGAAATTTCTCTATAAAACGCTGTATATGCCTCCCACATTTCCCCCATCTTTTGGTAATGAACTGAAAAAATTGTTAATTTGAGTTTTCATTAGTGGCAGCTGGTGCCCCAACCGACTGGAGGTTGTATCTCCATCGACTGACGGAAATGTAATTTTTCGAATTTAAAACGAATATATAGTAAAAATATAAGCATTTCAAATAAATTAAAACTAAGTTAAGTAAAAGACTATATTGAAACATTACTCACACAAGTTAAGCCGTAGGCTTCCGCGACCAGAGTCGAGATCTTGGCTGTTCGGGTGACGCCGCGTCGAAGGCTGGGTTGCCGACGTTTCGACCATCTCGTGGTCTTCCTCAGGGCTGGTCTGCGCCAGAGTGGTCAGAGCTCGGGTTTATATAAGCCTATTATAGTCGACCCCCTCAAACATCTATAAACCCGAGCGCTGACCAGCCTTCAACGCGTCGTCACCCGGGCAGCCAAGATCATTACTTACATAATTTTATGCGTACTGTCCGTGTCAAGTATATACATCTTCCACGCACGAGGTTCTGGCTTTGATTTCCACTTATCACTTAAGTTCTATTCCAGCACATTATCTTGCAACTCTACGAAAAAGAAAAAAAAATCGAAAACACAATTCGTGAATGTGTAAGCACCAGTTGATACACATTGGTCTCCAACACGAGATACTATAGTGAAATGCAACGATCACTATTGCTTCGTCACATTTGACACAAATTAAATTATTTTATTTCGAAAATATCACTTCTCTGGTATATTTTGTAAGAAAGATCCTTCCACACAAGCTCTCGTATTCCCACCAGCGCTCTCGGACTGTATCTTGCAACTCTACGAAAAAGAAAAAAAATATATTCGAAAACACAATTCGTGAATGTCTTCTGTGATACAAGTACCAGTTGATGCACATTGGTTTCCAACACGAGATACTATAGTGAAATGCAACTGATAGCCGTCCGGAGACAGCTCAAGATTGTACATGTTTGAACTTGTTCTACTGCCGCCCCAAGCGATTCCGAAGAAAATCGATTCCCATTTTATGTACTGTGGACCTTTTAAAATCAAATAGCCCCGATACCCCTTGTAAAGACATTAGAAAGTGGACTTTTTCCTGTTAAATGGCCAAAATTACACTCTGTGCATCGATGTAAATATTTCCTCACAAATGCACTCATTGCCGAAAATCTAATTATAAAAAAATGATGAATGTGTGTATGTGCATAGTGTGGCGTCGTTAACACGAGGGCCAGAACCGTTAGGTCGGTGAAAGTGCGCTGCGGGGGAGGAAGGGGTTGAGCCTGAACTTCCGGTATTTTGCGCTCTGGCAGTTGACGCAGGTAGCGTGGCAGAGCCAAAAATAACCTTAGGCTGTAAACTCCTAGGAAGCTGGCTAGCGAGCCTCGCTGTCGACGGCGGGCGAGCCTACCTGGGAATCTTGTGTGGTGGGGGGTGTATCCCCCTCCTAAGATGCTGGCGGGCGAGCCTCGCTTGCCGACAGCGGGCGAGCCTATCTAGGGAACTTGTGGGGTGGGGGTGTAGCTATCTACTATTTAACGCGGCGCCATCTGCGCCCGCGTTCTCATTCAGTTTACATCAGAGGGCCTAGTACGTGTAGGTACAGGGAGCGTAAGAGTGGGGGCGAGATGTCCGGAGGGTAAGGGCCAGACGATCTCGGGTGCTTCGTGCACGCGGTCCGCCAGACGGCGACCGGTTTAAATTTTGGCATCAGGCCATGTGACGGTAATTGTCACGGGACGGAAGTCCGACAGCTCGCATCATGCGTGGCTTTGTTTCTGCGGTAAAGCAGGGTACTGGAAGGAAAAGGTTGCCGGAGTGTTTAAATTTAGCAATTTATTGTAACTAGTCTGTAACTTTTCAATATACTATTTTTATTTCTGTTATTTGAATTTATTCTCATTTCACTACGTCACAATAGTCCGTTAAAAAACGCGGACTATGTCAACAGCGCGGCTCCAGTTGATTCCAGAGGAGTCCGCTTAATGTCGCAAGCTGTGGCCATATATGCCAAGTGTGACGCCATTTTCTATTGTTGACTTGATTTGTTTATTAGCTACGTGGTTTTTAGCGAAGTACGATTTTTTCGTTTGACGGAGAGACCAGAAAGAGGAACGACTAGCTATGAAGTTTTGTGTCAAATTGGAAAACTCTGCGACAGAAACTTCCGCTATGCTTAACACGACTTATGGTGATGTTGCTATAAAGCGTACGGCATGTTTAAGTGGCATGAACGTTTTAAAGATGGTCGACAGTCCAATGAATTGAGGACCGTTCTGGACGTTCTGCCACTGACACAGCAGATGACCCACACGTCGACAAAATCACTACCTTGATGCAAAAAATCGACATGTCAGTGTCGGGGAGCTTGCTAAAGAGTGTGGGATATCAGTTTGATCTTTCCATGAGATTTTGATTGAAAAATTGAAGATGCACCACGTTACTGCAAAATTTGTGCTACGCTTGATGACGGAGGAACAAAATGCTTAACATGTCCAGCTTTGTCAGAAACTGCTTGATCGTTCAGAAGAAGATACAAACTTATTTTCAAGGATCATAACCAGCGATGAATCATTGATTTATGGTTCTGACTTTGAAACAAATGTCCAATTGCCTTAATGAATGGATGAACCATCTTCCAGTCCCCAAAACCTCAGCAAGTTAGGTCCAAGGTTAAGTTGATGTTGACAGTTTTTTTATGCTAAGAATGCCACAAGTACCTCCCCTATGGCTCCACAGTGAACCAAAATTACTATATTGAAGTTGTGAAACGAGTGAGGGACGTCATCCTTCGCAGAAGGAAAGAAATGTATGTGGAGGAGTGATGACTGATTTTTCTACCATCACAACGCTCTAGCCCATTCAGCTCTTCAGACCTTATGGGTTTTTGGCCAAACAGCCGATCACTGTTCTTCCTCACCCTCCCTATTCACCTCACCTTGTTCTTTCTGACTTTTTCTTGTTCCCAAACTCAAAAGACACATTTGAGTGAAAGAAGATATGAAACGACTCCCGAGATTATGACAAATGCGACGAAGGAGAGGAAGGACATCACAAAATAAACGTTCGAGGACTATTTCAAGAAGTAGAAACACCGTTGGGATAAGTGTGCGAAAGAGAGTACTTTGAAGGGGACGCAGACATTTAACTTATAAATAAAGTACATTTTTTTATGAGGCCAGTCGCCGGACATTCATTCACACACATAAACATATGCACTTTGCCTGTCAGTGCGATATGGATAAGGGGATATTTAATTCCAAAATCAGCCAATTAATGTTTTTGTTATCGAACATGGGTGGATAAAGTCCGTTGTACTAAACTTTTCGAACCATATATATATATATATATATATATATATATATATATATATATATATATATATATATATATCAGACTAAGGCCGGATGAAGTTCCCATTAGCCAACACGAGGTGGCTGGGACATGTGAATGACATTACGGTATCGAGAAATAAAAGAGATGTTACAAGCAGAACTCAGTATGCCGATGAAAAATATCTAGGCTAGTGAGAGACAAGAGAATTTTGTTTCTAACACTCTCACACATTTACAAAAAGTTGACTGAAATATCTCTTGTCTAGACCTACACAATTAAAATAAATACACAATGTATTTTACGATCTATTTTTCACTACTAATTTTCTTTTAATAAGAAATTATAACTAGAGAGAGAAGTATTCAATAAAGATGAAATTGAAAATAGCCGATAATTGAAATGAAAAATAACATACTAGAAAACTAAATAACGTTCTACATTCATAAAAAAATGATCTCGATCTTTCTCACTCAAGTGCCACATTAAATTAATTACTTTATTCTACATAATAAGAAAGAATTCGACGGCTCTCTCTTCTGCAAACTTTTTATCGATTAATGAAATATCCAACTTCATCAGTTTCAGGAAAATTGTCTAATTGACGATGTTATCAGTCTTATGTGAATGATATTGTTGGGACTTGTCCTGCCTTCTAGAAATAAATGTCTTGATAGGAAGCAAGTTCGTTAGAAAGATGAGTAGACCAAGATATACGTTGATAAACAAAAAACAACAAAATATAGAAAGTATACACCTGACTAATACACATTAAGGCTAATGCACCGAAGAATACTTGCAGTAAAATTCAATAGGTCGCAGCACTATCACAGGGGAATTTACTTTACTGATAACGTCTGAACCAATGGTCCGATTTTCGATTTGTAAACGACATTTGTCGCCTTTTTAAAAATAGAATTTACGCTACGACGCCCTTTTCCCAAAAATCTAGCAAAAACGCGAATTTGAAATTAGTTCTCAAACTTCCGAGAAAAAATTGAAAAAGTGGGCTTATCGCGCGATGGCGACATGCTTCCTGAATCCAACGCCGTGACAATCATGCAAATCGGACGAATAGGAGCGTCGTAAAGTGAAATTTAGGAAAACACCTCGCCCCCCTCCCCGCCCATTCCGCGACGTTGTGTCATACACCCGCCCGTTGTGGGCCCTTTGTCGGTGCGGCGGCACGGCCAGGCCCGGCGGCGTGCGGCCAGCCCCGGCGGAGGAGGCGGCACTTGCGGGACACGCAAGCCACACACTCGGTTTATGCGTTCGTCACTTTGCATCTCAATCTATTTTTCCATGGATATCAAAGTAGAGATGCTATACTACTATTACAGACCGAGGTAAACGGTCTGTAATAGTAGTACATAACTATCTTTTTCACATATTTCCGTCTTCCTTCGAATACCATCTTAAAATTGTTTGAGGCATTACTCAAAATATCGATTCCGATTTGGAACTGGTTTTTAAAACAATGAACTAATTCTGTAAATTTCACCATTATTCCATCTTCTCACATCTTATTTTAGATATATTTTACTTCTAAGGTCTTCCGTTATCATTCCATCTTGCTCTAAGACAATCCATTGTCAAATACCGGAAAGAATGAGCGTAGTATACGCACGAGCTCTTTTATCAACTCGATTTTTGATCTCAAAACGACGTTTATCTGCTTTAAAGAGTTAATCTGGTGAATATGTAAATAATATAAAATATAATAACAAATAATTTATTATTTACATAAATATATGTATACAAAAATATACGCCCACCTCCCGAAAAATAATCGGCTGGATCCACTCCTGCTGTGACACCTCTCCTAACTCCATAAGCGGCAGGCGATAACACAGGCCCTCGTATGTCATGGGAAGCGACCGCAGAACCTGCACAGATCTGGCGTGTCCCACGGCAACGCTTCAGGGAGAGAGGCGAAGCGATGAGGGGGAGACTAGAATTTTCATGACGCGAGCTACCATTACTGGTAATATTGGGGAAAGTTTTATCTCGTAAACTAAAAGTAAATTATAATTTTGAATTTCTTGGTACTTTTTATGCATGTAGCTGCAGTTATCTACAGTGTAATTTATTATTATTATTATTATTATTATTATTATTATTATTATTATTATTATTATTATTATTATTATTATTATTATTATTATTTCTATTCACATTTATTCAAAATTCAAGAGAGAGAACACAAAGCTTTTGTGCCTGACCAACGAAATTCTAAAAGTTTGTACATCTTATGTTTGTAACACAAAAAGGAAATTATGAAAAATGAGTGGTTGTCTCTGCAACTTATTGCACTGAAGAGTTGTGCAGTTTTCGAATTATGTTTTTGATGGATCACCACCGTCTCTTGCTTTCCATTTTCCAAGTCATGAGATTAGAAGCAACAATCTCCTTTTCCTCTTTCGAGATGACAGAGATTTTTTGTTGGTGGTGTTGTAAGCGATTCTGATGCAGAAGCAACGTTGGAATTCTTATTTTCGTAGTGATTATTGGAGGATCTAAAATATTATTGAATGAAATTTTTACAAACACTCAATTCATTGGCCATATAGTACTTGAACTACAGTGCAGTATACTCCTCTATAAATCGAAGTGTTTAGTACGTGAGATAGTAAAATTAAAAGCCACTTTCACACTTTGCGGTCTCAACAAATTACCTTTGACGTTGAAAACCTAAAAAGTGTTCACACTAGTGTAACGATTTTTGACGCCTCATCTTTCGCAAGGCGGCAATTTGATAATAATCTCTCTTGAATAGTGAGGGACATTCAATTACTTTGCACAAATAAATATATTTCCAAAACTTTAATAAACCACATACTTAAATATTACTGTCATCTGTCGTACATACAAGGTTGAACTAAAAAATTTGCCGAAGACCAACAGTGTAAGTATTCGGCATATTGACGTGTTTTGCAATTTGCAGCCTACGTGAGAAGTCGAGGAAATAATATATCTGCTTTGACAACATTGTATGAGGTTCAATATCACTTCAACTAGTATAGAATGTTTCTTGTTCTGAGAAGACATGAACTCAACCAGTGACGTGTTGTTTCTTCTTGTTCGTAACACAAGCGTATTCATTTTAATTTGGTTTGTGACTTTTGGTCTCCGCCGGGGCTCCCCGCACGTCGCCTGGCCTGGCCGTGCCGCCGCGCCGACAGAGGACCCACAACAATCGGGTGGGTAACGCACCGGCGCAGAAGGGAAGGGGGGGCGAGGTGTTTTCCTAAGATTCACTTTACGACTTTGCTATTCGTCCGATTTCAATGATTGTCACGGAGTTGGATTCAGGAAGCATGTCGCCATCGCCATAAGCCCAATTTTTTCAATTTTTTCTCGGAAGTTTGAAAACTAATTTCAAATTCAAATTTTTGCTAGATTTTTGGAAAAAGGGCTTCGTAGCGTAAATTCTGTTTTAAATAGGCGTCAAATGCCGTTTACAGATCGAAAAGTGGACCATTGGTTCAGGCCTTATCAGTAAAGTAAATTCCCCTGTGATAGTGCTGCGATCTATTGAATTTTCCTACAAGTATTTTTCCGTGCATTTAGCTTTAATTCTGGGTGATGGTGGCTATTTCCCATTAGATTATTTTTACAGCTAGAAACAAGTTCCATGGTCCTTAATTCAATTCATTCTTTCTAATCTTCTTTAGAAGATATATTTTCTTGTTAGTCATTTAGAGAGATGTGCATAATGATCTCTGGTAGTTTCCACGGAGGTATCGAGTATTTGTTTCTCCAAGTTAACTTCTTAATATCAAGGTCTGAGAGATTTGTTTTTATTTTGGCGTATATATGAATGTTCTGAATTCCATTGAGGAATCAGATAATTCATGGAATATGATAGGGTTGATGGACGTTGCTGCTTTGATGGCATACTTTGAATTTAACAATATTCTTCGATGAAATAAGGTTTGCTCATTGGCTTCAATTAAGGTTCTTCCAATTTTTGTGGGAAATACAATTCAAAATGCTCAACCTTCTTTTGGCAATCATCTGCTCAATGTTGAATAAACGTTTTCCATGCCAATATAAAATGAAAAAAGCCGAATCTAAGAGACTCTTGGGGGCTGACTGAGGAGACTGTGCACTGTTCATATTGCTCGGATGAGCTAGCAGCCAGCTCCTTCCAACTCACCCAAGCAGCTTTGTTAGCAACTCGGAGGATCAGCGCATACAATGCGACGCGGACGCATTCTCTGTGAATGTTATCTACAGAAGACGTCACTATTACTTTGGGAGATTGTAGTGGGCATATACTCGTTGATGAGAACCACGTGTAATTAAAACTAAGTAAAATACAATTTATTACAATTCTAGTTATATCAAAGTCGAGCGTTTAAATCATGGCAATAGCAGTATGCATGTGCACTTGATGTTATAATTAACATTGAAAGTTTGGAATGTCCGTGAACATTTAAAGTTGAAAACTGCGTTGATTCCAGTTAGCATTAACTCGTAGTTCCCGGTGTCACCTAGAGGTGACACATCTTTGATCATGATCCATAAATAGTCTTTTACGAATTTGAGTAATTTGGTGAGCCACAACACTCGTTTTTCGACCTTCGTGAACGTACTGAAATAGAAATTTGGTACCACTGCTACTAGTAAATTGTTGTTTTATTTTTTCCAAAATGCCTTGCAGTAATTTTGGTGCATGATGCATAGTGCTCTTTGTTCCTACAACAATTGGAAGATAAAGGAATTACAAAACAACAAATACTTGTTTACTGCATTATCAAAACTGCAAATAATTCATTATTAATTGTCATTTGGTATTTAATTTTTGATAACATAGATTTTACAGGCCACAAATCCTAGGTCTCACCTCCAGGTGACACCGAGAGTTCAGCTTGGTTGATGTAGAATCAATGCTACGGCTTGATCTCCGGTGGCACGCATTCTTATGCGTTTTATTTTTATCCTTTGTGCATGAGAGTTTAGAAACGATAGATGAGCAGTACCAAGAGGGTAATTGTCGTTTGTTACCTCGTGATGTCGTTCTGTTCATTGATGAAGAAAGGAGTGACAAAATGGAAAGGAACACGAATCATCTGCCCGGCTGACTTCTGAACTTAGTCGTGTGGTAGTTGCAACTTCTTTATTTGAAAATAGATCATTAATATGGAAGTTCGCTATTGGTTCTTGATATTTCTTTATTATAGTTCATTCCTCTCGTTGTTTTTTATATTGTTGGAAAGTTGCGGCGTAGTTTTGATAACTTGAGTTTTTTTCAAATACACTAGCTAGGTTATATAGCCATATTTTTGGAATCTGCAATAACTTGGTGGTTGTAAGACATTAAAAAGAAAAATGTGATTAACTCTTCATTTACCTTAGCATTTATCTTGGACCATGATTCTTTAACATTTTTATGGTTATTAGTACTTGAAACGTATTTATACCAGATTTGTGTTTTACTTTTGTTAATAGTTCTTCTTTAAATCGCTCTCATCTTCTTGAATTCAATTTTGTTATAATCAGCCTTGTTTCTGTTGCGATTAAAGGCGTGCTTAGCATTTTTTATGGCATCTTTATATTTATTATTCTACCAGTGAACACTTCTTGTCTTGTGGGCTGGTCTTGATATTTCAATTCTACATGCCGCCTTTTTCATTATTTCTTGAAAAGTATTTATTATTGAGTCTATATCATTGTTTCTTGAAGAATATTTACATCTGATAAGTATTCACTTATTAATGCTTAGAAAAGCTTCCAGTCAGCTTTGTTGAAATTCCATCAAATGATTGTTTGTTGAATGCTGATGGTACTGGGGAAAAGGTTAATGTCAGTGAAAATAGGAAAGTGATCACTGTCAAGTGGATTATCTAAGGTGCACTAGTTACACTTTGGTGCTATATTTTCAGAACATATAGTGAGGTCAATTGTGCTGGAGGTACCAGAGCTCACTGTTAAATAAGATCAAATCCATATCTTCTATTACAGATTCAATACATATGCCTTTGGAGTCTGTCTTTTTTGAACCCTATAGATCGTTGTGGCTATTAAAATCTCCAAGTAGTATAAATGGGCGAGGTAGAAGATTAATAATTAATTGGATCTCTCTTGCATCAAAGAAGTAACTATTAGGTAGATATATATTACAAATACACAGTGAAATTGGGGCTTGGATTTCAATGGCTACTACTTTTATTTCACTAAAAATGTTTATTTTTGAACAGGTATCTAATCTTTAACAAAAATACTCCACCACTGGCTATATTGGAAGAGGTTCTGTTTCTGTTAAAACATTTGAAACCCTTTATTCTTCCTGAACATTTTGCTTTAAGGAAATTGAAAACAGGTACTGGAACAGAATAAAATTAGAAGCCCTACACATACACAACGTCCTCAAAAAACGGAACATGACATGTCTTAACCAACAAATCCCTGAACTCTCTTCACCTCTGCTAAAATTAGCACAAAGTGTACACCCCTAACCCACCCCCAGCCCTCCCTACTCCACTGACCTTCGCTCGCCCGACCGTCTCTCAAGCCTCCACCAGCACCCCCGCGTTTTACGACCCTTCACCCGCACCCCACCCCTCTTCCCGCCCCCACCCGCTACCGACCAGCTGTATTCTTAAACAAGACACACACTCAAAAATTTGCAGAACTGTGTTTTCGGCCCGGAAGCTGCAAGGTAGGTACGACCCAGTTTGCTTACGCATCTTGCATACAATAACTACAACCTGTTAATAATATTTGTATTTCACATTTTAGCTCTGAGGATGATCGCTATGCGATCGAAACGATCATAAGCTGAATAAAAAGTATTGATACCAGACAATATCTTTATTTATGTATCATCATAAAGTATCTTTCACTAGCAGCCCCGAAATTATCAAATGGTCATGATCTAATATCAACTTTTTTATTAAAACGCCTTCCCATAAAAGTAATCGTACATATTACAGCAATATTTAATGCCGCTTTGAGACATACGTACTTCATTAATAAATGGAAACACACCCACATTATTCCCATTCTAAAGCTATGGAAAGCTGAAAATCATCCAACTAGCTATCGCCCGATTAGTTTGCTACCCACCAAGGGAAATCTATCTGGAAAATGTATACTGTCTAGGCTAAATTCATATCTCTGCGCAGTCAATGCCATACCACCTCATCAGTTTGCATTCCAACCCCTTTTGTCCACGTATCATCAAATCTTACGTCTAACTGAAGATATCATCGAAGGATTTCATGACCATACGCATACCACCGCAGTTTTTCTATATGTAGTTAAATGTCCCTCAAAATCTCACATACCATTCACAAAACATCACCTGGCTACCTCCAAATAAATCTGTCAAATATATAGGAGTTCTGTCTGATAAAAGGCTTACATGGCGGCAAAATATAAAACACCGAAAGCGCTAGCGACTTGTTGTGTCCATCAATTATATCCGATTCTCAAAATATCATCCCCCTTACAAGTACAGGTTGCTATTCACCTCTATAAAGCAATGATACGACCCATGCTTTCCTATGCTTCCCCTGTCTGAGCTGCCACAGCCGAAACAAACATCAACAAAATCCAATTTTTTTAAAATTGTTTCTTACGCATCATCACAAAAGCTCCCTGGTACATTCCAAATGCGCAGTTACATAATGAACTTGGCATTACACCAAACTCCGTCCATTTCTCCCTCTTATCCGTAAAATTATATTCCAAAATATTAAAGATCCCTTCAGCTATTCACTTCCACTTGGGTAAGAAAAATCCTCATCGCAAACGATTAAAAAGAAAGTTACCAAGAGAATTTTTTGATCCCCCATAGACATAAACGGAGGAGTGTTTTCCCATTATAAACTACTGTATAAAACCGCTGAATTGTCTTATATCTAAAACTAAATTTCTGTTTATTCTCTTTGTTCTGTTCTCAAATGATTCTTGTATATAAATATTAATATGTATCTCTCTTATGCGGCTGCAGAGGGCCAATGGCCAAGCTAGAATAAATTTAAAAAAAGAAAGTATATCAAATTTTAATTTTTTATCGCAAAAACTAAAAATCGTGATCGAAAGCGTTAAACCAAATTAGGTATAATGCTTACACGTAATTTAAAGCGAAGAAAATGACATTATTTTTTGCTGAAAAGAATCAAATAATTTAACGTTAAAATGCGATTTCATGCAATGTAGATAGTTAAGCCATTTATGCATGCATTTTTAGTATTAATAGTCGTGATGCTTAATGAGGAGTGTTCATCCCCACAGTTATTTTCCACCGTGTACTTATCTACGTATTTCTTGTCCTACTCCGCTACTTTGAATTTGGGCTACTTGGAATTTGAGCTTGGCTATTTGACATATTTTCGCACTGAGCGAAATATTACTGCGCGGCACGTTTTACGCAAGGCTACGAGGCGCTGCGTCGAACGAATTCTTCTCTGCGGTAGGAGTTTTAGGAGGTTTCGTGAGTTCAAACGTTTTCCTACGAACTGCATTCGCCGTTTTTACCTGTTTTCGCGACTATTTTCAAAGTTCTACTTTGTATTTAAAAGAGGTCATTGCCAGAGAACATGTTGCGTTTTCAAAAGATTGTCGTAGCCTGAAATCAGAAAGTGAAACATTCTGAATTCCCTGTAAATGTCGTGTTATTCAATTATTTGAAGCTAATGAATAGTAACAAAGTAGAAATAACAAAAGCTTAATTTGTAACAATGTTTTATTTCATTTTTGGAAAGTAAGGTATTTAAACTAGCTATTCACTAGCATTGCTTATTCAAAGTTTTATTAAGCGAATGTAAAAAAAAAAATATCCGAAACAAATCCTGCTTACGAGTTCAGTTGTGCATTTTTGTCAAAATATCGACATCAATATTTTGGAGCATCGCATTACTTCCAATATACAACAGTCTCGTCCGTTTTCTTCCCGGTGTCTCGGTCAAATGGAGATAGTCTTTGTGGTCCTCTTGCAGGTTCAGGTAAAATAGTCTTTAGTTCCGTAAGGCTTTCTAACAATAATTATTAAAAACAATGAATTGTATTAATTGCTACGTAAACAACATCATGTAAGTAAATATATACCAACTCCATTGGAACTTGGAATATCAGGAAGGCGAGACTATTCCAATGCCACTAATCATTCGGCAAAAGCAGTGCATTCTTCAGACATTTATAGAAGTAACTAATAGACAAAATCTGTCATAATTGCAAGCAATCGTTTCGGTATAATTTTCCGCTTTTAAATGCACATATTGTTTCACAGAATTGACTTAAATATTCCAACTTTTCTCTATAGAAAGGAACCAAAGAATATTTATTTATTCGGGTACGTAGTACAGAACCTCAGTGTTAAAACCACACTTGAAAGCCACTTTGAAACAGCCTAAAAGAACATAATGTTTAAAAGAATGGCAGTTTTAAACTAGTGGCGTTACAACAGCACATAAATATACAAAACGTTAGTTGGTCTTAGCAACCAAGAAGATAAGTGATCCTGAAAAGCAAATGAGATTTTGTCTAGTTCTTAGAGAACCTAACAAACCTTTTAGGCGCAGAGGGACATGGATACCATTATTAATAACTAAGGGAATACCTTCAAGGTTGAGGTAAAATAGATCGTAGTGATATGAAATGAAACTAAATTAGCAATTTTCTAAAATTCAGAGAGTCCCGCGTTCCAGAAGAGTCCCTTCTCCTGTTTGTGAAAAAATGGGAATGGTTTTCTTGATTTTTTAATAAATTGCATTAAGTTGAAACAAAATTTACGCAAAAACTACTCGTTTCTTCAAAACATTTTACACGAGCTTTCTAAAGTACTTATTTTTATAACAGACTTTGCCTAAGGAAAAATATTTCTTTAATTTTGTGGTTTTAAAATTTTAACTCTGCAATTTTTGAAACTGCCGTGAGTTTGCCGAAAACGGAACTAGGAACTTTTTTTTACCGTCGAGTATTCCATATCAGTCGGTGTGAAGAGTTCTAAACGACGTGTAAACGTGCAAGCAAGTGCCGGTTGTTGCGTCGACGCCAAAGGGCGCAATATCAGCTCCTCAGAATGATCGGTCTCCGGGAAACGGGTTTGTCCTATCGTGACACAAATGTCAAATGTCGCTGCTGCTCAAATGTCGCTGCTTCGACTGCGATGCGTGTGGAACCAGATAATAAAGGTGGATCGTACATAGCGACGAGAGCGTATAAGACCACCCAATGTGACTACAGCGCGACCGCCATCTTGTCTGCATCGCTGTAACCGACAGAACGGCATCATCTACAGTGTTGCTTCGACTTTAGAGCACTGCAATGAGTGTGGTCATGCCTGTGTCGACGGTTCAACGCTGTCGAACGCGGGCTGGACGGGTGGCACGCATACAACTGCGTCGGATTCCGTCGAGCAGAAACCACCAACGCCTTAGAAGCAATGGCCGCGTGAACGTTTTCACTGGTGTGCTGAGTGGCAAAATTGTGTTTTTGGACGAGTCCCGCTTCAATTTGTGCTACAGAGATGGTACGTGTACGTACGTGTTTGATGCTAGTATGGTGATCATATACTGCTAGCCTGTAGTGTTCCGTGCCATAGCGGGAAAACGCCAAGTGTGATGGATTGTGGCGTCATTGGCTATAATGTGCGACCTCACCTCATATGTATTGAGGGAAATCTGAACAGCAACCGCTACATAAGGGAGGTTTTAGAGCTCAAAGTACTGCTCATCTTGCAAGTAGCTCCACATGTCATATTTCAGTAGGACAATGCCCGACTGCATGTGGAGAGAAATGTGCAAACCTTTCGAGAAAAACGACGGGTACCACTGTTCCCCTTGCCTGCATGTCGCCCATCGAACATGTCTGGTTTAACTTGTTCATTCTGGTTCCCCTGAAGTCACTGTTGATGCTTTGTGGTCACGCATGGAAACCGCGGAGCAGTGTGATCCCCATTCCAGTGCAGCATATCCAGGTTCTCTTTCAATCCATGCCACGACGTCTAGAGGCTCTGATGGCAGCGCGTGGTGGCTTCACACTGTACTAAGTACTCGAGGTCAAAATGCAGATAGAGTTCTGTAATTCTAGACATTTGTATATTGTGATATTCCAAATCAGTGGAATAAATTCCATTGCTATAGTACTTCTGCATCTTGGTGCTGCAATTTTCACAAACACTAATGTATGTATACACATACTTGTCAACACTGTCACAATTGTTGGAGGCGTGGTGTATTCGCAGTTATATATCATCAGTGGGTAATACATCACGCCTATGAAACTCGTCAAAGAATTTGCCGTCTCGATAGCTTATTTTTTGGGGCTACCGGGCGTATACCAGGAAACCAGTGTTCGAATCGCGGTCGGTGTGACATTTCTTCGAAGAAATTTAATCATTTCAATTATTTTATACAACACAAAACCATTGCTTGCACTATGAGGGTGTTTTCTACTATTTACTACTCGAATTCAAATTTCAAAAATTTTTTCAATTAGACTACAAAATTTGTTTATGCATTAAGCAAAAAATGAAGGTATGCTAGTTGTCAGAATATTGTCAACCTCGGACGAAAATGTCACATTTCAATAATGTTAAGTATCGGAAATAAATATTATTGTTATTAATTGTGCACGTGAGGAGGTGGGATCTTAGCTGAAGAGTCGACCAGTGCGCGGCAAGCCATGGGGCGAGGAGTGAGGGACGAAGAGAGACGCGAGGGAGGCGCCTGGGGCCCTGTGGAGCGCACGGTGTAATAGAGTTGCTTGTGGCGCGCGCCGCTAACGCCGTTAACTGCTAACTCCGTTAGGGTGGAAGAGGTCGCTCAGCCGCCCGCTGCCAGCGCGCTCGGCTCACAATATGCTAGGCACTGCCGGCCTTTCCCCGACACAAATTCTTCCCCCACAAGATTGTGGGGATTGCTATCCCCCACCCCCGCTAGGTGTCTCTGTGCATTCAGGCCATGCCATGAATCCATCGCATAAATCAATTATACACTGGAACGCCTCTTTCCTTCTTTTATTACATTTATAACTATTACAGGTGTTATTTCATAAGTGATAAGTGGGTCTCGCCTAGTTATGCATTAAAAAGTGTAAAATATGTAATTAGGAGATTTAAATCAGGTATATAGTATGCATTAACAACGCAGACAAGATGTGCTACACAAAACTTCATAAAAATTATGAAATTATCAAAATTTGTTATTTTCGTCCTTTATATTTATCACGAAAGATCTAACTAACATAATATACCAAAACAATGCAAATTACGACAAAACTCACCTGAATTATGGACTGGAACTTTTGCTGAAAGTCACTTAATTTTTTTCCATTACAATGTATAAAAGTCATTATTTTAAGATTTGAAAATAGAAACTATCGTGTTGCTTTTCAAAATTGATTTGTACTGGTAAAACAACGTTCACGCCAACACAGATGTTATTGGCAAATATTTAAAGTGTGCTATTTCTTCCAACGACAATGTTTCTTTAATGTCTAACAGTTTGCTCTCTGCTTTACCGTACATGATATTGGCAATATGTTGTAATGTACAGTAAGCCGGATTTTTTCTAGTAAGAAGTTAAATTTTTCTACTACAACCTTTGCAATTTTTCCTAGCGCAACTTTAGCCTCTAGTAATAGACTTTCCATTACATTTATATTTGTGACAAGTGGCACGTCATTTTCTTCGACCGCTCTGATGGTTATGAAAATGCAGTTTAAGTGTGACATAATATAAATTAAGTCGTCATTTATTGTATCTCTACATACATAGAGCAAACTTCGCTTCAACAATATTTTCTGCACCACTTTCATTAAGTTCTTTCAATACATTCTTAATGACAAAATGTTGACAATACATACATGGCAGCCACTAACCAGGTTCCCCATCTCGTAATGATCGGTTCAATAGGAAGTGGAACTTCCGGAGTCATTTGTTTAAATAAAATGATACTGCTTGTAGATTTAAGGGAAACCTTTTTAACTTTTGATATTACAGAATTAACAGTTGGAAAATTTAGGCGCACAGCTTCACTCAGACGTTGAACAGCATGTGACAACCATGCTACATGTATCATTCTATTATGAAGTATTTTTACTCCCTCATGCTTTTTATTATATGCGGGGCCGATCCGATATGAACAAAACTACATTATCATATTTAATTCCTTCAGGCCACAACGACAACATTGCATTATTGAACACTTGCCATGTATGATTTGTCGCTGCTACTTCTTCAAGCGTTAGAGGATGAGCCTTTGAAATTTCATTTTGAGCGAGCGTACCAACAATTACATTATATGCAGATCGTTTACGTACATCAGGCGTTTCGTCCAAACCATTCAGATTAGATTATCATTAATGGAATCACGAATTTCTTGTTAATTGTTTTCAAAAATTCAACGGAACATAATGTTTGCAAAGAGACGATTCATGTGGAATAGTTTGTTTCGTATATGTTTCCAAGAGCGCACGTAATTTAGGATGTTCTAATTTATACAATGGAATAGCAGCCCATGCAAAATACTCACATTGGTCCGTATGAAAGGTTGACAACTCGAAGCCCGACGTTCAACTAGCTGTTTCGTTTGGAGTATTTACTTTTGGCATCAACTATTACCACTTTTTTAAGTGAAATTTGTTTTGCGTGTTTTGCTGTTTTTAATTGTTGTGTCACTTGGACACGAGTACCCGCACTTACTTTCTTCACGCGCGACACAATATAACATGATCCTATCAGTAGTTAGCTCACATTCATTTTAACGTACGTAGAAACTGAGTTGAGTAGATGTTCTTTTTACTGGTGATTTTTTTGCGAAAAAGCAAGCGCCTTTGTTTAACTACAATACTATCTACGAATGAAAATTCCTCATACGTACCGAGACCGTCCTCGTACGTACCGAGACCGAAAAGTAACACCCGAGCACTCCACGCCCACACTCAAAATTGAACTGTAATGAACATGCAACGGTTAGTTTCAAATAGTATACTCTCTTTCTGTCCGCCCCTACTGCTCGCCCACCGTGGCGCGCGAGGAACAGTTTCCCACGCCATCAAGGTCTTGCCGATTCCACGGTTTCAAGAGACTTTTCATCTTGAGAAAACGTCGATAATTTTAAACGGCCAAAATTTCGATACCTTACAAAAATTATCATCAGTTACTAATGGAAAGTAACTATTATTGTTTACTTCTTAGTTATTATTATTATTATTATTATTATTATTATTATTATTATCATCATCATCATTAGTATTAGTATTGTTCTTATGTGATTCTGTCTTGAATAAAATCAGAGGATTGAAGTAACCGGACTTTTGGCAAGTAACGGCACTTTTCGGTCGGATTATATGAGTATACGTATGTATTACACAAGTATACTTTCTGACCATTGCGCATGTGTTGAGGATGAAAACTTTCTGTAATTTCCCGTACAGTCTCTATGCTATTTTTAACTGTTGTAGACTGTTATGCACAGTAATTGGGATGACACCAGTTGCGGACACAATGATGGGTTTCGTATTAACTTTCTCCATTTTCCACAGCTCTTTTATTTTCATTGCTAAATCAATGTACTTAGAAACTATTTCTGTGTGGGATGACAGAAGATTGTGTGTGTTTGAGATTGCGATATCTATTAAGTAAGTGATTTTGTTGATTAGCGTAATGTCTGGCTTGTGTGATAGTCTTGTCTGTAATTTTGCTTCTGTCCCAATATAGCTTGCAAACAGGATTTTCCATGACAGTTGTTGGTGGGTGCTTGTAATATGGCTGCTTATTTTCCAGAAACTTACTGTTTATTGCAATCCTTTATTGAATAAATTTGGTTAGCACATCATGTTTGTAATCAGTTTGAGCTATGGTTTTCCTGTTGGATGTGATATACTGAATTGTCTCGCTGGACAGATGACACCTACATACATCATTTTCCAGAGTTGAATCTTTAAGGATGTATTTACGATAATTTCTTGTGTTGATGACCTGATTCTGGATTGGTATCATGTATCCTGCGGCTTCGGCAAACAAGTCGCCACGAGAAAGCCAGACGTTCGACGCTTCCAAGTTGACATGGGGCTCTTCCAGTTCGTTGCGATGTCTCCCATGGAGTATATTTTGTTTCCACAACTGATATTTGTCAGGTGGTTCAGTTGCAAAACTAAATGAATCACTATCATAGTGGTGGAAGTTTAGTGGCATGATTTTGCTATCTGCTAGTACTATTGCTTTATCTAAGAGTGAGTCGTTTTTCTGCGTGACAAAATATTCTTGAAGTACATGAATTATTTTGTTGTGTAGGTTCCTTAAGTCTATTATGCCGCGGCCTTACGTGGTAAAGTAAGTCTTTCCGTTGTGGAGTTAGGGTAGTGCATTTTGTACTTAATTAAAGCTGTTCTTGTTTTCTTTTCGATGTTTTCCAGACCAGTTTCGGTACAGGGAATAACACCAAAAGAGTATGTAAGACCAGGTACAGCAAACGTATTGATTGCTTTAAACTTTTTCCCCATTGAGTTGATTTTTCAGAATTCTGGTCAATCTGTTCACATAAGTTCACACGAGCGTTTTTCTAATCACACGCTGTTTAGTACGTCTGGATTGAGCGAAATCCATATATATATATATATATATATATATATATATATATATATATATATATTCTTCAGACATTGCTTCTATTGTTTCTCCCGTTTGGAGTTGAAAAGCATTATATATTCGCGTTCCTTGAGTTATGTTTTGTGTTTTACGTTTGTCTATTCCAAATTTCATTGCAATATCCCTTCGAATTTTCTGTTATTTTGAGAAAATGTGTAAGTTGTGTCTCTGGTGTTGCGTATATTGTTATATAATTCATGTACATTAAATGTGAAAGTGTGAACTGTGTTATTTTGTTATATTCGATGTTGAACTCTTGGTTGCTATTATTTAATCTGGTTGTTTGAGGATTGAATGCCAGACCGAACCGAAGCGGACTGAGAGAATCTCCTAAGCAAATGCCTCCCCTGATGATAACGTGTTCGGTTGCTACGAATTTGTCTTGTGAAACGAGTGTTACTGATGTTTTCCAATTTTTCATGATGTATTCAAGAAATGTGGCCAGTGACGGATGATTTTTTTTATATTTTTGAGAACTTTCAAAAGTTAGGGGTGGGGAAATAAATCAAAAGCCTTGCTGTAGTCAATGTATGCTGTATATATATATATATATATATATATATATATATATATATATATATATATATATATATATATATATATATATATATATATATATTTCTACGATCTTTGTACGCCTATCCCAGTGCTACAGAAACAATCAGATATTCTTACGCCTGGGAGTGTTGTATGCATAATTTTTGCTGTTCAGCTATAACTTCGTTCATGTCACAATGTGCATTAATCTTTCCTGCCAGACATGAAGTCAAGACTTCAGCTACAAAATTCAGCATCAAACGTTTCCCCAAAAATGTTAGGCACGATGTTTGTTTCCGAAACTTCTTCCTATGAAATTCTCAAAATAAACGGTAGACTAAAAAATAAATATTCGGCCGGTTTAGATGAATTTCCTGATAGTTTTGCATAGTAAAGATTTGCGCGCGCCCCATTCTACACCCGTTAACTCACATATTTAATGTATCCTTTTGCACAGGAATTTTTCCCGATATTTTCAAAAGATAAAGCAACAGCAAGATTTTCAAGAACATCAACAAAAATTAAATTAAAATTACCTGCTAATTTCTCGTTTGTCGGTTTTTTCAAAACTAATAGAGAAACTTTTTTACGTACGAATGGAAACATTTCTTAACAAACACGACGCGTTTTCAGATTGCCAACATGAGTTTCAAAAATCAAAATCTACGGAAACAGACATATTTTCTTTTCTTAAAGATGTCGCTTCATCCATGGATCAAAACGAAGCACCTATTGGAATATTTTTAGATCTTGCAAAAGCTTTTGACGTTATTGATCTTAATATTTTACTCTCAAAATTACCTTCATATGTAATTCGTGGTGTTGCTCTAGATTGGTTATGTTCGTACCTTAAACAACAATCTCAGAGAGTAAAAATTCCTTACTGGAATAATGGAACATTATAAACACATCTTTCTGATTCTTTGCCAAGTGCATGTGGAGTCCCGCAGGGACCGATTATAGGCCCTATTCTCTTCCTACTATATGTAAACGATATGCCCTCAACGATTAGAAGCGGAAGAAAAGTTCTCTTGCGGATGATACAAATATTCTCTGCAATAAAAAATCGTAAATAGTACAAAATCAGATATCTCAAACTGGTTCCGTAATAACAAATTAATAGTAAATGAAAAGAAAACTGTTTCATATCAGTTTTCCATTTCAAATAAATAGCTCTGCACTTCACTGAAAATGAATGGTGTGCCTTACCTTTACATCAGTCACACACAGTTTTTAACTGTTTTTGACGTAAATAAATAAATAAATGAATGAATATTTTGTAGATTGTAGGTAGGCTAGTGATTATGCTGTATTTGGATAGATTTGTGTCAGAATCTTTTGATTTGCGTGAAATAAGCGTGCAATAAGATGGTATTGTCTCTGGTTGACGTATAAAATTTGTGAGATGTTTTGCTAGTAGCGTGTGTGTACATGTGAATTTTTTGAACCAATAGTTGAGAATGTTATCAACACCTGTAGGTTTCAAATTATTGGTATTTTTATGGTACAGGTGATAATGTTTCCGCCGTGAAACCTGTACATTTTATCCGTATGATTTGTTGGCAACGCGTTTCGTCTGCAGCTAATAATGGAGCACTATTGACATGATGAGGATCTGTAGACCAGAGTGACCAACTGTAAGTTTCTATTTTATCTTTCTATTATGAGTGGCTGTATGTTTTCTTTCCCTAAGGCTTTTGTAGAACATCTGATCATTGGTGTAAAAAAGAGATGGAAACATGTGTTTTGCTCGCTGCACACTCTTTGCAACGCCGGAGAGTTTGAAAATATGTCTTGCGTTTTTGTCGCAAAGTGTCAATGTATTCATCTACATGTTGATTATGGCTTTCATGTTTTGTGTGCGTTTTGATTTATTTGAAGATACTTTTAGCGTATTTAACTATGTTCTTGCTCGTGTTACCTTGTTTGTATTGTGTTGGTGTCCTCAGATCATTCCTGATGGTTACGTTATTGTCTCTACGTTCCCATTTTGGCTTCCTTTGTACCTTGGATCGATGTGTAAGATATTTTTTTATGATATACTTGTTCAATATCTCAATTATGTGAGCTAGTTTTCTGGATGTGTTCTGCTTTGGGATACGTAGTATTCGTCTCGTACTTTCATTTCGAGAACAGCTTCGTTCGATGTCTGCGCCATCAGTTAGCGTCTTCGGGAGATGGGGTATTCTGGGTATTGCATTCTGAATTGTTGATATAGTTCATGCCTGTACATTGTTAAGTGCGTTTTAAGTTTTGTGATCGTATAGTAAGTGCGCATAATGAAAGTGTTTGGGGCAATAGTCCTTTTTAAGCGTTGTCTTTCTTTTTCTGCTTGGTTGTTGAGGGTTGACTGTCCCTCAAAACACTGTCGGTAGGCTGAGCTTTGTGCTTCCTAGAGTGTCGGCTGTGGTATTTTCGGGTGACCCGGTAGGCGCCCGCCTGTTCAGCGACCTAGCACCTGTAGTTCGCATGTTGTCACGACCAGCACCGGCTCCAGACGTGCCCTGGCGATCCCCAGGCAGTAGCGTTTTCATTTTATTTCTTGTAATCACCTTTCCATAAAATGAGTTGTGGGCCTTTTATACCTATGACCAGTGAAATGGCAGTAACTCTTCGGTCTTGGGTTCTTCACGTCGCCGTTGGCCTTTTAGTTGGCTCCTCCGCCGCCGTCGTCATAGGAGGACGTCCTGCCTGCGTCGTCCAGTCGAGAAAGCCTCTCCCTTCTGTGGCACTGGGGTGCAGCCTTCCTCTCGACCTCACCTCGTCCGTCCCCCCTTGGTTTCCGCTAAGGTTGATACCCAACCTCCTCTCAGGTTGCTCGGTTTATCAGGCCCACCGCGTGGGTGAACGGGGGGTTGAGATGTTGAGGCAAAGGTGACTCTCTTGTTGTGTGACTATTTTCGCGTGCATCCCCATTATGGACTCTTATTATTATTATTATTATTATTATTATTATTATTATTATTATTATTATTATTATTATTATTATTATTATTATTATTGTTGTTGTTGTTGTTACTATTATTATTATCATCATTAAATTAATTTTAACTACTAGTACTAGTAAAATATTACAACTACATCAATAAAGTAATTAGTAATTACATTTTTTAAACATTTTCTTGTAAAATAGCAAAATAATGTATCATTTAAACAATACGAACTAAATGTTAAGCAATTATAAAAACTCCCAAAACATTTAAAATCATGCACTATAAAAATTGGATTTTTATTATGCATGAACATTGTTCGGTGGACATATTACAATATTCGTATATGTAAATGTAATAGAAAAAGTCATTACATCACAATTCTAGCCCTAGTCATAACAATATCCAAATCTCCTAGGTCGTATGTAAAGAGGATGAGGATGGGAAATGTAAGCCATCGTTAGTGTTTAATGCGAAAAATACAGTGAAGGGGCTAAACAATTTTAAATACTTACTTCATGCATCGTCAGCTATAATTTTCACCTATTCTCAGTGAAGAGTCCGCATAACTTTTTGCTTTTATGCTCATCTCTGCTGCGATTGCGTGCGTATGTCTCATGAAATTGTGTTTCGTTTGTCATGACATAGGGAAACGTACTTTCTGTACGCGCCTCATATTACACTGACATCAGCTAAAAAAGGGATAGAAGAGTTGGACTTATTTCTTAAAATATTATAAATATTATTATTTTATTTAGAACATGCACACTCAATTTCTTGGGAGGTTATAAACTTCCCCCAAAAAATCAAAGACATTTCACGCCATCTTTGAGAATTTTTTAAAAATGTTAAGGCTTCATGTAAAGTACTCCCAAAAATCAAAATGTTTCAAAATCACAGGACCTCTATTTCTGCGAGATTGATCTGAAAATATCCATTTTAGAGAAAATCGTCCGAACGGTTTAGGTGCTAGCGTGGAACACAGAGACGTTATGCAGTCATGCACGTTCTATTGGAATACATTTATATCTTCCGAAAGCTTTTGATTTTATTGACCAGAACATGACCATAGCATGACGATAATATTTTATTGACCATAACCCTTAAAATTCCTTTCATATAGAATTCGTGGAACTGCTTTAAATTGGATTAACCTCTTACCTTAAACATCGATCTGAAAGAGCAGAAAGACCGTTCTGGCACGAAATAATATTATTTACTTCTGTTTCCTCTTTTGTTACTTGAGCACAGGCTCCCGCAAGGTTTGGTCTTAGCTTCTATTATCTTTCTGTGGTACGTAAACAATCATCACATTCTCCGTCCGACAGTGGTGGCGAGAGGTAGCCAGAACTCTGCTGTGCGACCCTGTCAGTTCTGTAGCGATAAAACCGTTGCTTCGCCGTTCGCTACTCCAATAAACGGAGTGGCTGGGAACAACGCGTCGCATCGCGACAATGTTAACTTATAAACTAATGAAGTGAATCATACAAGTGCTTCTGATAAACATTTCATCGAAAAAATTCCGGGGGAGTGCGACAAAGTGCTCGTCAGTGTAGTGAATGGCATGAAGCTACGACCCTGCAACAAGCGAAATCGTAAGTGCTGCATTGCTTGTTCTTAACAACAATGAGAATCAGCCAGCAGCAATGGAAAATTTCATCCCAGATAATCCAAATCAATTCACGGAAAACGAGATGGAGGTGACGATGGAGAACATCGCCAACTTAATTAGCACTCCCGACGCTGATGGCCAGGAACCGATTCAACTCAGCCAACCTTCAACCGTTGAGCTTCCAGAAAAAGACTGCACAGGTTCTAGAAAAAGGTCAGTGACAATCAATGATATAGAGTGTGAAACCCAAAACTTTAGTAGCAATCCCGATAGTTACAGTGATACAAATACAAAAACTGACTCTCTGCTAATTAATGTGCAGGTGAAAAATAGGTTCGGACTTCTAAGTGAACTTGATAAACAAACAACTTCAAGTAGATTCTCACATATTATCGAACTCTCAAGTGAGCAAAGTGAAACGCCCAGTACAATATCAATCATAGTAGCAGACGTTATCAATTATGATGCATTCATCAAAGAACTTAAATCTAACGTCACCACAAGTTAGCATTGCAGATAAAAAACAATAAAATTAAAATAAGTGCTGATGCACATACAGATTTCCAAATTTTAATCAGGTATCTAATCCAAACCCATCGAAGTTTGCATTCCTTCAAAGACCCGCTGAATAAAAATTTCCCTCTAGTGTTCAAGAATGTCGACCAATCCGTTACTGATCAAGAAATATATTAAGACTTAAAATAACGCTTTCCATCACTGATAAAAATCACCAAACTTCACAAAGAAAATAAACCTATTCCAATAGTGGCAGTTGTATTTACATGACAAGACCCAATAGACACAATTCTAGCCATTAAACAAATTTGTAACCACAGAGTAAAAGCAGAAGCAAGTAAAAAACCTCAAGGTCCATTACAATGTCAGGTGTGCCTGAATTATGGTAATACAAAGAATAATTGCAACCACTCAATTAGCTGCGCGTACTGTTCGGGTAATCACTAGTCGGTAACTTACGGTAAAAGTTGACTGGAGAAACATTCAACAATACCTGAATTCAAAATTCTCTCCAACCTACTAGAAAAAGAGCAATCAATCAACCGACTAACCACCATAATACATACGACAATTAAAAAGACCGAATTTAAACCAAAAAGTACCCACAGCTATAAATAACATAAACTTCCTCCATCAATAGTAAAACTAATACAAATTTTAAAAAAAAACGCACACTATGTTCTCAACTAAGAACTCCAGGATTAAAACACACTAACACACTAATACACATTTTACGTAAATCAATCAAAAAATTCAACAATCAGCAATTTCAAACATTACTTTAATCACTGAACACTAATAACAAATCCATATGGTCAATCACTAACAAATAATTAAGAAAAAAGAATAACATCCCCCCACTAGACACACGAACAGGAAAAGTGTTTAGGGCTGTCGAGAAAGTCGAAGAGTTAGCTAATTACTTTGCTTCCACATTCACTCTAAATAATACTAAACCGCACCCTAGTCATATTACAATCAGCAGAACAGCAAACGAACAGATATACGGTCTACATCATAAAATACACTTCACATCACCTAAAGAAGTAAATAAAATAATCAAATCACTACCAGTCAAGAAAGCCCCTGGACATGATAAAATTAACAATTTAATATTAAAACACCTTCACGAAACACACATTGCATGTGTATATATATATATATGTTATATATAACATATATATATATATTATATATATATTGTAACACCTCTACTCATCTCCCGGCGAATGGGATCGTCGGAAAATGCGCGGTTAGCGGCCCGGTTATAGCTCAGTCGGTTCTATTCCCTTTACTCGTTTAAAAACTAGCCAATTGTAACAATTTCCTTTGCTCATTTAAAATTAGGTGATGGAAGGAATTGTTAACGAAATTAATGGACATTCAAAATAAACAATTTGATCACTGGTAAAAAGACAAAGTTTATTCCTGGATAAACTGTACCAGGGAAGTTACATTAATAAAATAAAAGAAAGGAAAGATTGAATAAAAAGAAAATAAAGACTAAAATTAAAGAGGAACTTACAACTAGAGAAAAGTACAAAATTATTTTATAGTTAGATTTACAGAGTTGTCCCTGAGGACCTTTCTGTGCCTTGGCACAGCACCGCTTTGACAATATTTTCAAAAAAAGGTTTATTGCCCCCAGTTACATTGCCTGAGAGCCCTCCGTGGCCGATGTGCTCGATGGGCCCGGGCAGAGAGTATATATCAGAGACGGCAGTCAATGTTAAACGGAAAGCCCTTATTTTCGTGGAGGGGAGAAATTCGAATCTCCCACCCCAACAGAAACAACGAATGAGAAAGAGGCAGCCATATTCGACCCCCGCCAGCCAATAAGCGTCGAAAGGCAATAAACCAATTGAAATGGAGGACGGACGTGAACCGGGCTATTTGAAATTACATTATTTAGTAAATTTTCAATATGGCGGACATGGTTATGTACTAAATAAAACGTATTTGACATAAAAATTAATGCCCAAGGTAATGTAGAAGTCAATAATTCTTAAAGGATATGTAATTGTGAGGAAGTGAAGTAAATTGTAATGATAGGAAGTGAAAATTAAAATAGGTATTTTACATAAATAATATTTATTTGTAAAATTGGTACATATACAAAAAAATAACAATGTGCATGAAAAATCCTGTTATGTGAAACAAAGGAACAAATCATGGTCAATCATCATTTGTGATACTATCATTATACTAAATATCACTGCTGCTAAACAAAACAAAAATAATAATAAATTTGTCACAAATACAACATACGCCCATGCATGACAAGTCAGTATAAATTTATACATATATATATATATATATATATATATATATATATATAATCATACAATACACAATAGAGATATTTCTAAAAATTGAATATAAAACATAAAATAAATTTAAAATTCAATTCTTGTATTAAATACAATATCATGGAAATAATTGTATAAATAATGTATATAATTAATTTTATACATGGTAGTGTAAGAAGACTTAATATAAATATCAATAATAATAATAAAAAAAGAAATTCTTCATAGATTCGTGCCTAGGCTGGGTCAGTCCTTTATATCCAACAACCAGTTTAGGGAGTTTGAAAATGTGCAACAGAAAATGCAAAAATTATTAGTACTAGTTTATATTGATGTAGATACGTACAAAAACATACTTAAAATTATACGATTCCTAAAACAAATCTCAAAAATAGTCATGTTGCATTTGTGAATATGTTTAGAAAGTAATATAAATTTCTTAGTAACAATCCCAAACTGTTATCCAATGAGCTATGTGTATAGTGCACAAGGCAAACATGTAAGAAAAATAGTAAGAATTAAAAATTAGCAGCCATAACATGAGACAGTTATCCAGCAAAATGATATTTTTATTATATAAAACAGAAAAACGTCTTCAATTTTGTACATATCTTGTGTAGGAAAGTGAAGCTCACCAAGTGGATTCAGGTATGTTTCTGATTTATTTACATTGCTATGACAAATTTCTTCTATTCTTTTGATTAATGAAAAATATTGGAGTCCTGCAGTTTGGACGTATTCAATTAGTGATAATGCACAAAAAAAATCCATCACAGAATGTGTTAGAAGAAGAGATATGTTATACATAAGAATACATGTTTGTGTTATATACATGCATAATTCTGTGTTAGAAATATTGTTATCATGAAAAGCGTTTAATGAAAGTAAACTACCTGGACTCTTCAAAATTCGGAATTTATGGCTGTTTATTTCAGTTACATCCATTACTTAACTCACATATTCTCATCTCCATTTAAATATGACTTATATAAATTATTAAAATATTGTTTTTAGGGATGACATTGGAGTAATGTAAATCACTCATGAAAACTACTACTACTATTATAGTGTCACTTCTAATCCAAATTTATTGCACAGCAATACCAAGAGATTACCAAAATTGACCGTATTATATTTCATGTCAGTGTTTTTTTCCTCACATATGCAACATAGAGCTAGCACACATTTTCTTAGAAACATAGCACATTGGAAGAGGTGAGCTGCAATAACCCCTTCCACAGGTTCTGTTCTCTCCTCTCCAGCCGGAGGAGAAGAGTATGTAACACCAAATGAGGAGGTGTTATTGACTTAAAGGAATCGTGCATTCACTAAAAATGTGAAAAAAATGTTTTTGTACTCGCCAGGAAATGCGAGGACATTGGACGACATGTTGACCGTGACATTCAGAGAAGGTGGAGCTGGCCCTGCAAATCAAAGAGACATGGGTCTTTGATCTGAATACAAATTGTAATTGGAAAAATGTCTTATTTCTTTTAATAGAGGCTAAAAACATAACTTACGCCTGTCTGGTGGTATGCCTTCTAAAAATGTTCTGAGTGCTTCTTGAATTGAATTGAATTAATGGCTTATTTTACATGGCTTCTTCTTGCAATTCAGGACGCACATCATTGAATATGATAGGTACTGCATTCCACCCTGCTCTTCCTGCTGCAGTCAACATTCTAGGCATGAAATGTTCCATGCATATACCTTCTGCGTATAAGTGTTTGCAATGGGCAAACAGCCAATGTTGAGTCTCCAATTGCCACCAACCAATTCATACACCTATATTATGTAATAATGTTTGTATTACATAAATTACTAAATAATAAGAAACAAAATAAGTATTAGATTTAAGGTTGTTGGTATAAAAATGACTCTAAACAATAAATTGTTTGTTAACAATTGTTAAAACTAGTTAGGTTATGTTAGCAAAATTAGATGTTTTTTATAAAATAGCCACAGCTTATTTGTAAATATACATTATTCGAATAATGTTAAACCATTCGTAAGAATCATGCCATATATTTCATTTCACTTACCGTCCAGGATCACTTGGCAAAGAAAATAACCTTGTCTTTTCCAAATTTGCCCTTCTGGTATTGTGGCAATTGGGTACCCAACAACGCCTATATTTCGGCATTTCTTAGCAAAATTGCCAAACAACCAAAAAATAACTCACTCTTTGGCAAACGTGCAGAGAATGCGAATATCACAAACAGAAACCGTAGTTCACTGTCGTCCTTGCAACGAACAAATCCACAAAATCACATTTTGTTTTTAAAATTAGTTCGCAAAAGTCCCTGTACAGCGCTACTTGCCAGGGTGGCAGATAATGGCGGACTTACCTCCCCTCTCACCGTCTGCCCTACCACTCTCTTGTCCCTCCCACCACTACTTTCAAATAAGGACGTTTTACCACCTATTAAGTAACACCCCCCTGGGGCCCGGGCGGGCACGACGGAGATTGTGGACGGCCTTCGCTGGAATGCGGTCGGTCGCGGCGTCTGCGGCCGTCCGTGACGTCAGCAGAAGGATCGTCTGGAGACTGCCCGGCGGAGTAGGTAGATGTCGTCGGGGTGTATTGCCCCCGGTCGCAGGTGCGGAGCAGACGAAATGTTTCCCTCTGAACTATGCGAATCCTCTCAAATACAAATTCAGAAGTTGCGAAATCCTGTAGCGAATACGCTATTATAAAAGATTCGCCAATTTACTTTTGAAGTGCTTTTGCACTTCCTCTAAAATTCTCACTGAGAATTCCAGTCTATCACCCCAGTGATTTCAACCAAGTGCCTTCAGAGGCTCACTCGCCTCTCCCCGCGACTGGCTCCCACCCCAGAGAAGTCTCTCTACCAACTGAACTTTTGTCTCTCATAAATGCACGAAGGTAACTTTTATCCCCACCCTTTCTCCTCATATGTTCTTGTTCCCTATGACGATCGCGTCGCTATTGGCTAAAGGTGATGGCGTTGTACACTAAATTTGGCCAATAAGCTCCGGCGGAGTATAGGAATTTTCCATTCTCTGTTTCTCTCGGAGAAAGGTGTCCTTCTCTACCGTCTCGGAAGTAGGCCACGTCTTTGAAGGGGCTTCTCGGCTACTGAATTATTGCTTTGGGTTTCCCCGATCACGATGACAGGCGTTTCGAAAGTATTCCAGATGGGGCTGCAGCGGGCGCCTGACAATTTACCCTTTCTTCGGCCGTTGGGTGGGGTGTCATAAACATCCGAAATGGGTCAGGGGATCGTGGCTGTTGCAAGATGGGGGGCTGCGCGCGTGACGCCGTATGTTTTTCTTCAGTAAAAAATTTCTTAGGTCTACTTTACTCAATTTAATTTATCTGAATAATTCTGTACCGCTACTATATATATATATATATATATATATATATATATATATATATATATATATATATTCAATTCATGCCTGACACTAGATTACTTTCCGCAAATATGGAAACATGCAATTATTCTTCCAATACAAAAAACAAACAAGAATACATCTCCAACTAACAGTTACCGACCAATCAGTCTGCTTCCCACTATCTAAACTACTGGAAAAAATATTGAAACGATTTATAGCACACCTCCATAACACAAAGGCCATAACTATGGAACAAATGGGATTCACCCAAAAAGTGTGCACACATCACCAATTTCTCAGAATCATTGAAAACATCCATACGGCATTTCAAAAACACTATCCACAATAACAATATTTCTGGACATTTCTCGGGCCTTTGGTAGAACATGGCACCAAGCAAAATTAAAAAAAAAAAATAGGCACTCTACATTATCTTACTCAAATATTTCCTGCTTCCTCAGCAACGTTTACCGTTACAGTCGATAACCATATATTCTAATTCAAAACAGTCAAGGCAGGCCTTCTCCAAGGTGCCCGGTTATCTCCCGAGCTTTATAACTTGTAAGTAGCCGACCTACCAAAACAGCAATATAAAAACAGCCCAATTGCAGATGACACCACTATTTTATCTTCAGGTCCCTGCATAAACCAAATAAAAATCAATCTCCAGTTATACCTAAACCAAATTGACAGCTGGGCAACCAAAAATAAAATTGAAATCAATCCGCCAAAAACTGCAGCCAAAATATTTTCTTTTAGACCTTACATCCCCCACCTCCCTTACAATTGAACCAAGAACCCGTACAATGGCACCCTCATAACAAACCCATAAAATACCTAGGCCTTTTCTTAGATACCCGACTTAGTTGGAAAAATTACATCGATAATAAAGTTATACAAGCAAAAAATAAATTACACCAACTAAAACCAATAATAAATAGATCTGCTAAATTACCGTACAATACCGCCTTATTGATTTATCAAACTATCATTCGTCCACTACTTTTATTTGCATGCCCAGTATGGATTAGCGCAGCCAAATCGAATACCAAAAAATCCAAATAGTCCAAAATCAGTCCCTTCGCACCATGACGAACGCACCATGTTCATCTCCAATTCACAACTTCATAACGAATTCCAACCCACTTCTTCCACAACATTCCAAATATACCCAATCTAACCCCTCTGACTCTACCAAAACCCAATCCACAGAACGCGCATTAAAAACAAATTTCCCTTCCATACCTTCCTCAATAAATTTTCAGATCTCGACCTAATTTAGTGTTATCATATATAGATACCTCTACCCCCTTATAGTAATGTAATTTGTATTTTAAGATTAGTAGTAAGTTTATTGTAAATTAATTATAAGTAGATTTAAGCAACCTTAACAAATGTAGAGTGTTTTAACGTTGATCTTTTTGTAATTCAATCCAAAAGAAAATAAATTTAAAAAGAACGTAAGGGATATGACCTCGTCTATTAACAATGGAAATACAGTTCTGTTTGACGAAACACGAATGTTCTTGGCAAAAAAAATAGTAAGAAGAGGTTCAAAAGTGTCACATTGGTTGCGTAATAAGATATTAACAGTTAACGAAGAGAAAACAGTTTCAATTCATTTTTGAAAATGGACATATTACAATTAGCTGATGTTGACGTAATTGATGTTGACGTAGAAATAAATTTCTAGGTATCTCAATTCAGCCAAATTTAAAATGGAATACATAGAACATATAACTGAATTAAATACTTAGAGCAATTTTTATACGACCGCTACGCTTCCACATGTCACAAAATGTTACTACTTCAGTAGATTGTAGAAAAGGTTAGAGGACTAGTTACAAATTTAAATTTTCCACTTAACTAATTTTATTTAAGTAGGAAACAATAGAAGGCATTACTTATTGACTAACCCTCGTATTATTTACACTACAGTCACACTACATTACTTTCAATTACTTAAAGAGCAAATTGATGCGTTTTAATTATTTATATATCTTCAACAAACTAGCCGAAATGAGTAAATCAGACTATTAAAAAGTTGTATGGATCTATAACTAAAAATTATCGATGACAGCGATACAGATAGTCCAAAAGATATAAAAGCAATAGAACTTGCAGATGAACCAAATATAGTCACGAAATTTCTCAAATCAAAATTCTCAGAAATTGAAGTATTAAAGTTTATATGAAGCAGTGAAAACCAGAACGGTATAAGTGATATTTTATCAATTCTGAGAAAACGCGTTTGTATTAGTCTATTGTAAAGTGCCAAAGTAATTTTGTGGTTTTAATGAACAATTGAAATGCAGTGGATTAAATTGATGACAAAAAGTACCACGACTTAGAAGTGATATTGTATTAATGAATATTTTCTCGCAATTTATAAAATGTGAATTCAACCGTTCTGGTATTTATTATTATAGATCAAAAAATCTTTTTTAACACATTTATTTGTTCTAGACATTGTTTTGTACAATCACTTTATTACAATGTTTTTTAGACTTATGCTAGTTAAAATATCTAAGCTAACTTAATCTATATATTGAAGAGGAAACTCTAGGGGAGAACCTCTGGGTTATGTATCATGGTTGGCGAAGATTTTGAGAAAGGCTTCAAACGGGAATCTATTTTTTGTTCGGGTGTAGGTCGGCTTTTTCGCTAGTTAGAAATGGGATACTGCTGAGATGTCTGTTAGGTTTTTGTTGAAATTATGTGATATATGGCTATTTGGATTATTATTATAGTATTACATTGATATTTATTTCGGAATGGAGTTGTTTATTACTTATAAACTAGGGGCTTTTGTGATTAATCTGATAAATATGTTTTGAATCACTTCGATTTTATTGATATTTAATGGGGCTGCTTTTGTCCGTATTGGGCATGCGTAGAGCATTAGTGGCCTTATTATAGTTTTATATACTGTTGTAGAGTTTGTGAATGACAGGGATTTGTATTTGTTGATTAGTGGCCGGAGTTGGAATAATGTTTTCTTGCTTGTTTAATTTTCATGAGTTTTCTAGGTTAGTTTTTTGTCCAGGTTAAGTCCCAAGTATTTTATGGGTTGTGATGATGGAGTCCAGGTCATGCGGGAACGAACGGAGGGGGAGATAAACTTTCTAAGTGAGAAAATGTTTGCCATTGCTTTTTCAGGATTAAGTTGAATTTTCCAGTTATTTGCCCAGGTTTCAATTTCAAGTGTCTTTGATTTGAATTTGAAGTGGCTTTCAAGTGATTTGTGATAGGAGTTTATTTAGTGAGTATGCTGAAACAAATGGTGCTTTTTGGCTATATTACAAGTTGATGATGGAATATCTGAGATCTGTATGTTGAATAATGTTGGAGATAAAGAGGAGCCTTGTGCATTGATAATGTGTGGAGTGAAGTGGTGATTGTTGACTTACTGAGAATGTACGGCCAGTCAGGAATCTTTTGATGATGTGAATAATGTATTCCAGCTTTTAATTAGTTTATAGATTAGACCTAGGTGCCAGATTCTTTCGAATCCTTGCGCGATATCCAGGAATGAAGATATTGTGTCTTGCTTTTTCTGGCATGTAGAGAGGATGTGTTCTGTTATTCTAAGTAGTTGGTGAGCAGTTGAGTGGTGAGCAATGAATCCTAATTGATGTTTAGGAATTACTAGTTTGTTACTGTTTTTGAGATGCTGGTTTAATGTGGCAAGGATTAGATTTTTGAATATTTTGGCAATGACGGGTAATAAGCTGATAGGCCGGAAATCTGTCTTCTTTGGATTAATTTTCTGTGGTTTTGGAATGGGTTGAATGATTGAATGTTTCCAAGTTTGGGGGACGTATCCAGTTCTTAAAATTGAATTTTAAATATTGTTCATGGAGCCTAAGGCTGACGATAGGATATTTTTTAACAATATTGAACTGATTTTGTCATGTCCGGGGGCTTTCGAATTTGGAAGTTTCTGAATTAGTGTTTTTGTTTCGGAGGGAGATATGTATTTTATTCTGTGGGAAATGTTAAAGATGGGGGTAGAGGCTATTTGAAGGATTTAGGAATGTTTGGTGTGAAAAGGAGAATTATTGGACGTAAAAGTATTTTGGAAATGTTTTTCCAAGGCTTTTACTTTTTGCACTAGCAGAGTGTATTTTCCTGTGTTTGTTAATAGAGGTGGAACTGATTTTTTCCCAGTTTTTTTGTACATTGCCAGAGAGAGAGATATTTCTTACTTTCGTAGATTGTCATCCAGTTGTGTAGTGGTGTTGTCTGTACGTGTACAAGGCCCTCTCTCCATGTGTTCTTTAAATGATTGTATTGTTTTGTAGATTGTATTATTAATAAGTTCCAGAGCCTTCTGGTTTTAATTTAATTAGTTGGATTATTTTAGCAGGTAGAGGTTTGCTTAGTTTAGTATCAGGGTCAAGAATTTTTTTTGTAATTTGTTTATTTTTTTAATAATTGTATTATTGAATATTGATATTGCATCGTCAATGTCTGTTGGAGATTTTAAACGGGGGGATTGAGAAGGTGATATTTCTGTCAATGTTTTACAATTTATATTAAGTGTGTTTAGGGATACCGAAGAGGGGGGAGTTGGAGGGGGAACGGGGAGATGGGCAGAAATAATAGCTGAGATGTGATCAGAATCTAATCTAACTTTAATTGGCAACTGAAATTTGTGAGTGCAATGTCAAGGATGTCTGGCTTTCTCTGGGAATCAAAGGGATAGTATGTAGGATATGGGGAGGGGGCAATAATAAATGGTATTTGAGGTTGTAAGTTACGTAAAAAGCCGCCTGTAGAGTCGGTGACTCGGCATTCCCATGAGTGGTGCATAGCATTGAGGTCTCCTATGATTATTATTGGGGTGGCTTTTTAAAACAAAGTTGACTTCTTGCTTATTTTAATTTTGGAAAGTTTGTATTCTGTTACTATGTTGAGATCTATATTATTATTTAATGGAATTTTCCTTGCTACTGTTTCGAGGCCAGGTGTGGGTGGTTGAATAAATTGATAGTGTGGGGCATTTTGTGTGATTAAGTTTAGGACTCCTCCTCTTTGATCATTTTCTGTCAGATCTATAAGTTTTGAAACCTGGGTCTGAAAAATTCTTTGAACTATTGAGGTGAGTTTCTGTTATGCAAGCTATATCCCCTGATTTTTGTTGGATGAAATTAATTAGTTCGGGTTTTTTATTTTTATTTTTTACTCTTTTTAGTTCCAGCTGGGAATCATTTACTTATATGCAACTACTATAAGCGACTATTAGATTTATTTATAAGCAACAGACACGGCTAAGGTTTGCCTGAAACAGAGCAGCGTTCTTTTTCAGATTCACTGAGTCAGTTGTGTAAACAGAGGAATCTCGAGAAACATGTGCATTTTTCTGTGAAGTTAATAACCACGGATAGCCTTACAATAATGTAGAAGGGCGTTTTGAAGAGAAAATTCATTCAATGAAACTCACACGCGTTTCAACAATAGCATTTAATTACTAGATTGCTACAATATTTATATTTGCATATGAAACTATTCACTGTACGATTAGGTTGTTACAATCAGCATTCATGGGAAGTTGCGAATTGTTTGCTATAAAATAGTCATATGTATCGAAAAAACTGGTTTTCTAAACTCCTTCTCGTGACGAGTCAAGTGAAGTTTTTTCAAGAAAATGAAAACCGACCACACCTGATAATGCCGCAAAAATGTTGGTCAGTGACAATGATAAATAAACGTGCACTGCTGGTCCTTGTAAGGCATATACACCCTAACGTATCTACTGATAATTAATAAACTGATAGAGTAAGATCGTCTTCTGTTTCTTCTGATATCTTCACCCATCGTTTTCTGTCTTCCTCTCTCTTCAAGAGACAAAAATAAAATTTGATGCCCGGAGTTTTCATTGTCCAATGTCATTTCTTAGAAAATTATTCTTTCGTACTTGAAGATGTAATTCAGGGACTGGTGTGTATTAATGACTTAGCTACTCAGCATTTTTATGTGCTATACTTCAGAGGAAACCAAGAATTTAAACATAGACAAATAAAGCACCACACGAATTCAATTCCCATTTTCGGTTAAAAACTCATAAATTTCAAGTAAGATTATGACAGTGTTACAGACATTTCTTGGATGGGGTCAATACGAGTACCTAGTATTACAAAGCAATGCGAGTTTAAACTTTCACAAAGATGTTTTCAATGCTAGAGCTGAATTGTTCGCTTCGGAAAGTCTTTAGAAAAGAACCTCTGCGGCGGAGTCGGGGGTGGAGGAGCAACTATAATATTCCCAATAAAGCTACCCGTCAATCCTGACAGGAAACTATTAATATTTATCCAGGAAGTTATTTAAGTAGGTTGATGATAATGTAAAGAATAATACTTTTATAGTTTTAGCAACGCTAAATGACACTTAGAAAGAGGACCATTGTTACAAATCATTTTATAGAACGACAGATAACTGCAACGGATCCCTATTGATATCAATATCTCATTTTGTACTAAAGGTGGAAAAGTTGTGTTTTGGAACTAGAACCCTCAATTCGCCGATTCTTGCAATGTTAGAACAATTTTGCATTTATTTCAGTAGAATTGACATTTGGTTCATTCGGAGATACCGTTCTGGCATTGCCTGCATCCGTTCGTCATTCGTATCAGTGCTGTGAAAGGAAACATTCTAAACATGCTTTTCGCACACAATACGGTGGCAGGTATCATAACATCGTCAACCATAAGTTGGCTTCAGTATACTTCTGACTGCTTTGACACCTGCAATAATGCAAAGCCAACTTCTTAGATAAATGAGCACCGAATAATAATAATAATAATAATAATAATAATAATAATAATAATAATAATAATAATAATAATACATTTGAGGATCCCAGAGTAGAAATGTCGATAAAATATAAGATTCAACAAAAATGCCTAATTTTTTGTGCTGGCTGTGTTAAGAAAGCGAGCAGAAGTGTTAAAGCGGTTCCTGCAAGTCGCTCGTGCACTATTGAACGAAATCACACTCCACACACGAAATTTTTTAATAAAAGCTCTATCTGATGAGTATATATGTCCCTAAGAAATACCTGGCCACTGTCAAATTCAGTTGACAGATTTTTCAGATAAAAGTGTTCAGAAAGCGATCTAAACACCGCCCGCATGCGCATAAGTAAATCGAGAGGAAAAGGAACTTCAGTATATTGCGCTATTATTTTTACTTTTACAAAAACTCAATGATTTTTGTCTCTGTTTGGAACCATGGGACAAGTAATGTGCTGTAGGAATCTTATTCGAAATATTTTTAGTTTCCGAAAAATTTAATCATCTTTAATTTTTTTAAATGAAACCATCTATTTATTTCATTAGCAATAGATAGATCATAAATAGAGGACTGCAATGATGTAACACATGTTAATGTTTTGATAGTATTTTGAGTATAAAATTATACTTTCCTTCATGTGATTTGAAATTAAAACTGTTAGATTTCTTGCAGCAACGCTTTCAACTGTCTCCTTTTGGGAAGGTTGCCTTCGTGGTGCGGGTACTTTTACTGGGTGAGGGGAGAGGCCGCGAAGGTCACGTTTGCCAAAAGCGACAGTTGCGACGGCAGCTACAGAACAAATTGCACGTTTAATTTAAAATCTCAGGTCAGAAAGTATAATTTTTATGCACAAAATATTATCAAAATATTAACATTGCCATGTTACATCATGGCACTCCTCTTTTTATGATCTATCTATTGCCAGTGAGAAAAATATATTATTCCATTAAAATGATCAAAGATGATTAAATTTGCCGAAAATTAAAAATATTTCAAACAATATCTCCACACCATATCACATGCCCCATTATTCCACATTGTTGAGCAAAAACTGTAAGTCGATATCTGTTACCGTTTAGAAGTTAAAGAGAGTTGCACATAGTTGGTGGGACTCCTTGTATGCAAGCAATATAAATGTATTTCAGTTATTCGTGCTTTAATTCCTTTTGATAGAAGACATGCCATGTATCAACATTATTTCTATTTGTCTAAATATGTCGGAGGCATTTCAAACAACCGAAATTTGGTAAAATAATATTTATGCAAGTAACTAAAATATGAAAATATTCGTTTGGCTCATTGGTTAGAATCGTTTCTTCCAGAACTCTATGCAGCAGGGTCAAATCTTGTCCTTGCCCGCATTTTTTGGCTTATCGGTGATTTCTTTTGTCAACTGAACTGTATTACAGTATTCTCTTCATAGCATAAATAAATTATAATTATGATTTTAAAACAAAATAACTCTGTATATATATATATATATATATATATATATATATATATATATATATATATATATATATATTGATTATATGATTTTATTCTAGATTTTTTACATTAATTGTTTATTCATAAATATCTTATTCTAGAAAATTCAAGTAATACATTAACAAGGAACAAAAACCCTGTGATTCTACTACCACTCTCATCCTACGTGAGAAAGAATCCACAAGTCTCGCGGCGTAGTTTTGACTGTGAGCGACCTCCTCCCAGACTTCTTGGATTAGATGCCAGAGCGCATCGGCGTTGTTAGGTTCCGGATCAGGCCAGTTTTCGTCCATGGTGCGTCTTGTGTCTGCCCAAAGATTTTCAACAGGGTTAAAGTCTGGTGCGCATGGTGGCCAGCCAACAATCTGAATATCTTGTTTCTCCTCAAACCACGATTGAACCGAAGCCGAGTAATGAATAGGAGACTGTTCCTGTTGTAATTGAATTTTATCCTCACAATGCAATTGTCTTACTGATGGGATCATGATATCTCTCAGTATGTGGATTTACTGAGGAGCATTTAAGTGGCCTTCGATTCTATGGATCATTCCAATCCCACGAGATGACATCCAGCCCAAAACTGCTACTGAGAAACGACCTGACCTGGGGACTTGCTTTACGTACCGAGAATCATAGCTGCTTCCTTGGGGTCTGAAAACGCGAACAGGTCCATCATTTGCGGAGGAGAATATACTCTCTTATGAGAAAATGACATCAGCCCAGTCTCGATGGAAATTTACCTCCGCAAATGCCAGCCAACAGTCCTTGTGTTCTTTTGTCAGCTTCGATTTTCGAGCTGTTTCTATCTGTTCTGGAACATCCAGTAAATCTGGAGATTCTTCTCGGTTGTGAAGAAGTTTGAAAAGAGCGCTCTACGAGGTGTTATGACGTGCAGATTATGGCGACTGGTACTCACAACGGTTAATTTTTTATAATTATTTTGCTTTTTATTATCGTCCTGCATTCTGGTGAAGTAGTACAATCATCTCAAATAGTACAGTCCATGGACTGTCGTTGGACGTTTTTCTGGTAGAATCTTAGCTCTTCCTTTCGTATCTGCAGTGTACCATGCTTCTTTTTTTTCTCTTTATTTTTTTGTCGCATCAACGACTAAGGTTATTACCGACAACATTTTTAATTACAGCTGTTTACAGACAATTATGACTTCATCTGTCATTACATAAACAAAAGTATCAGAATGTATTGGTCATAAGATTATACAGTATCACATATTACTTATCTTACATACCATCATCATACAGAACAATCAGGGCATGGTCATAACATCTTTTCGAGGGTTACACATCATTACATTAACATAATATAACATAATAACATAACATAATATAACATAATAACATACAAGTTATAACATACTATTATCTTACATACTTGTAACACAATCATACAATATCATCGGGGTAGGATCACAACACATCAACTCTAGAAATACGGGCGGGCTTACCATAACGATATATTTCAAGCATGACATTTGTGTTTTTGCAAAATTTGACAATCTGGTTCTGAAAGGGGCAGAGTACAGGATTTTCTCCATTTCATTTGGATTAAAATACATAGTTCTAATGTGATCATATTTACGACAGGACATAATAATATGTTCGATTGATAGTCTTACTTGGCACATATCACATAGTGGCGGTGAGGTATTCTCCAGCAAGAAGCTGTGTGTAATTTTAGAATGCCCAGTTCTAATTCGTGTAACTTGTTCGCGTCTAGTCATCTTGGGGTCCGAGTGTAGTGATAGGAATAAATCGATTGATTTATGGGTATTACTAGACTTATGACATCGCCATATCGGTTCCCATTGCTGGAGCATCTTCCTATGTACAAATCTTATGACATCTTGCTTAGAGTATCCAGGGTTAGGTCTTACATTGTTTCCTTGGAGATCAATTATTATCTTTGTGTTAGTTTCATTGTTGTGTATTTCGGTCATAATAATTGGATACAGCTGATTAGGTAGAAGAAGAAAAATTACTGATAAGCCTTGAAGTTTAAGCATAAGAAGGAGTTCTTTAATTCGAGCCGTCGTTTTGGATTGTGTTTCATCATATATTTTGAAGATATCTTTAGTAATTTTATTAGTGATGATAGTGACATCGGTACTGTTATGGGTTATCTTTTTAAGCGCTTCCAGAATTGCATGGTTGAACATGTTTTCCTGACTAGCAATGTTCATAAACCGGAATTTCACCAAAGATTTGGGATCCTTCACAATGGCCTCAGAAAATGATGTATTATTGCGTCCGTCAATGAAGATATTGTAGTTATTTTTGTATTTATCATACGCTTCGCAGTATTTGAGTTTTCATTCGTCTAAGTCAAGGTTGTTCTGCTGAACTTCAACCAGGGATTTATCGACTTCAATGATGTTGACGGTCCAGGGATTTACAGTGGGGATCTTTTGACTTTCTATAGGAAGCCTCGAAATGTTGAGGGAGCTGAATAGCGTAGCTACATTATTATAGAAAGGTGTAGAACACTGTGGATTTCCACTTCTAATTCCAGGAGATACATCATTACGTTTTATCTTATTTAAGGATGTTTTGGCTTTAATTGCGTATTTGATTGACAGGGTTTGTCTTCGAAATGTGAGGTTAGTTTCAGCCGCTTCGATGAGAATACTACCAATTTGACTTGTGTGAAAGCAACCAGTGCTTATTCTGAGTCCGCAATTGTGCAGTGTGTCCAGTTTCTTGAGAGTTGAATTGCACGCTGAATTATATACAATAGATCCGTAATCTATCTTACTTCTTATTAAGGCTTTGTATGTAAGTAGTAAGGTATTTTTGTCTGATCCCCAGTTGTTGTGATTTAGGCACTTCAGGATGTCAAGTCGATTTTTGCATTCTGCGTATGTTTTAGAGATATGTTCTTGTCATGTGAGCCTTTGGTCAAATATAAGGCCCAAGATTTTTGTATGTGTGACAGTCTTAATGGCTTTGTTGCCCAGGAATAGTTTCGGGTAGACGGGGCTTAATTTTTTAGAAAAAATCATACATTCAGATTTATCAGTCGAGAATTTGAAACCGGTTTTCATTGACCATTTGTAAATACAGTTTACAGCAGTTTGCATTAATTCATTGGTTGAATCGAAGTTCCTTCCTTTGCATAGTAACACCATATCATCGGCGTATTTCCGCACGACAACTGGGCTTACAATATCATTATCAGCATCATTTATGGCGATTAAAAATAGAGTCACACTGAGCACTGATCCTTGCGGTAGCCCATTATTAAGTTTCTTAATTGTTGATAAATCATTACCTATACGTACTTGAATACATCTGTTACTAATAAAGTTGGTAAGGAACTTAAACATATTGCCCTTGATACCAATACTAAGTAATTTAGCAGCTATGCGGTGTGTCCATACCATATCGTATGCTTTTTCGATGTCTAGATTTACTAAGATAACATGCTGTCCTTGAAGAAAGGCTTCTTGGATTATCGTTGTCGTGCTGATAAGATGTGAGGTGGTGGAGTGTCCAGTTCTGAATCCAAATTGGTTGTCTTTTATTAAATGTTGAGATTCAAGGAACCACCTTATTCTTTTGTTAACGATTTTTTCTAATATTTTGCATAGGTTGCAGGTCAGTGAGATTGGTCGGAAATTATAGCTATTTGACTGGTCTTTGCCAGGTTTAGGAATCGGAATGACTGTGGCAGTCTTCCAGAGTTCAGGAAAAACATTATTTAGCCATATATGGTTATATATTTTTAATAAAATATTAATAGCTCTCTTTGGGAGATTTTTTATTAGGCAGTTTGGAATTTTGTCTGGGCCAGGAGCTGAGTTTTTTAAAACTGATCTTTTTAAAAACTTGTTGTAGTTCGTGCTTGAAAATTGGAGAATTCATGTCATTATCATAGATGCTGTCATCAATAGGTGTCATATTTGGTTCACTTTCAGCTTTTTCTTTATAAGTGATGTATTCCGTATGGTAATTGGAAGTGCTGGAATTTTTCATGAAAGTTTCGGCAAATTCCTTAGCAATAATTTTGGGGTCGCTAATTATCTGGTCATTGCAACGCAAGAAATGTATAGTACTATTAGTCTTCATACCACGTATGGATTTGATTTTTTTCCAGCTCTCTGTTGAGTTCGATTGGCAGTTTATTGAGGAGATATATTCAGTCCATGATCTAGCTTTGTTTATTTTTACAGTTCTGCGGGCAATAGCTCTAGTTCTCTTATAGTTAATTCGGCTATCATTATCTCTTCTCTTTTTATACCGGTTAAATGCCTTTTTAGCGTTTCTAATAGCGACTTTGCATTCAGAATTCCACCAGGGAACGCTTTTGAACTTAACGGGCCATGGTGCATTTGTGTCATTGAGTTAGCAGAATTGGATATAATATTACAGAATGATTCTACTATCTGGTCAATGTTATTATCGTCCTTGAAAATATATTCTTCGTTCAGGTGCTCATCAATTTTTTTCTGATAATCCAGCCAATTAATGTTCTTATAATTGGGGATTGGGTTGCGCCATTCATGACTAATGGACACACTTGGTTCGTGGATATCAATCAGTATTGGAAAATGATCACTATCGTAAGGGAAGTCCATAACATTCCAGGTACATTTCTGGGCTATTGTGGGAGAAGCTATTGAAAGATCAATTGCACTTAGCCTGCTGTTACTGATATTAATATGTGTGGGATCACCAGAGTTGAGGATGATGCTGTCGTGGTCGTCAATTACTTTTTCCAATAATCGGCCTCTTTTATCAATTTTGTACGATCCCCATAAGGAGTGATGGCAGTTAAAGTCTCCAAGAATTATGAAGGGCTCTTTTATCTGGTTTATAATATCATGCATTTCGAATTCTTGTAGTGGGTTCCTATTAGGGATATAGATATTTCCGATACATACGGGGTTAGTTGAATTAATTTTAATTGCCACGAATTCCATGTCAGTTTGAATTTTTAGAATTTCGATGGGAATCGATTTTTTGGAATATATTGCCACACCACCACATGCATATTCAGGATTACTTCTATTTTTAAAGGTGCAGGTGTATCCAGTTATATTCCCATGTGATTTTCCTTTAAAGTTTGTTTCTTGTATACAGATTATATCAGGGCTATGTAGTTTGCATAAATATTGTAAGTTTTCTAGCCTGCTATAAAAGCCATTTAAATTCCATTGCAGGACTATCATTACTTATTCTTTATATTATACTCTACTTTCAGATGTGTCAGCATGGTTTAAATTCTGTGGGATGATTACATTAACTGGTGTTGATTTCTATACTGGAATCTGTTTCAGTACTTGATTCATCTGCAGTATTAATTACTGAGTTGATTTTCTTGATAATTCTGGTGAATCTGCCTTTTATAGTTTTGTTGGTGAGATGAGGATACAAATTATGCATCATTTTGGTGATGGATGATATGTCCTGTGAGTAATCAGCAGCTATAAGTATAGGATCATTAGCACTGAAACAGTTCTCTAAAAAGGATTTAAACTGGATGTAAGTAAGGGGGATGTTATTTTGAGTGTCTTCAATGATGTGTTTGATAGGGGTAATCAACTCTTCCATATTCTTCTCTTTCTTCTTTATTTTCTCTTTTGGTTGTTTTGAGATTTCTTCCACGTTCTTTGTTTCAGTTGTGTTGCTTACAGTGGAGGGCGAGGAGGAGTCAGTCTGGAGGCATCTTTTTTTTCTCGTTAATCGGCCAACTAGGACCACGCATGCAAGCATCCTGCATTTACCGTGGCTCAGTTTTTATTTATTATCCCGGTGGCAGGTGCTTGCAACAACTTTTTGAGGGGACCAGCATTTTTAGCTGGATCCTATTTTTATCCCCCACGGTTGTTAGCCCTGGGGGTATGAGAGATGAAATGATGATGATAATGGGGGTGAAAGGACAACACATACAGACATACACAAACACAAATACGCCCATGCCCGAGGCGGGACTCAAACCCGCGATCTTCTGGTCCGAAACCACTCCGGCACTACTGCCTTAGCGATCTCGGCCATCTGATCGGCACGGAGGCATCTTTTATTATTATTAAGGGAAGCTATGTTGTCTTTAGTTGGGATTTCTTCATTGTTTTTAGCTTCATTAGTAAGAAATACAGATTAGAAGGTGGTGAGGGACCAGTTGTGGGTATTTCTTTTGTAAGATCATTGTGACTTTGAATATCTACAGCTCCAGTGTTTTCTCCATTGATGGCAGGGTCTGGTATGACACAGGATTTTCCCCTGAATTGTTCAGATTCCATGGGAGCACTGCCTAAGTTGGTAGTCTTGTGTTGATTAGAGGTGTTATGTGAAGGACATTGTCCAGCCAAGTGCCCTGTTTGGTGACAGTTAAAGCAAGACATTTCTGTTGTAAAGACACATCTGTTGTAAAAAATATCCTATATGTTGAGCCATCATAATACACAGTAGTAGAATCTGTTAGTAGACTCACATCTTCAGGGGCAATATACACTTGTCGACGGAAACTCATAATATGGGAGAAGCCCTGTCCAGGAATACCAGCTTTAACAAATGAAATTTTAGATGCTAATTTGATATTCTTTGTGGTGAGTACATTCTCTATTACTGAATGTGGGATTATGGGACAAACGTTAGATATAATAATTCTTTTGGCCTTTGTTACAAGTGGTCTTAACTTCAGTTCATAGTTTTTTATTTTAATAACTTCATGGTTGTCCGTAAGGCTGTCAGATATAGTTTGAGAGTTTAGAAAGATACACACTCTGTTATTAGAAATTCTTGATATGAATCGTATTTCACTGGCGTCAATAATATCGGATAGACTGTTTATGTAATCTTTAATAGTGAGACCTTCATGCGAGTCGATAATTATGGCCTGGTCCTTGGTGGGAAACACTTCAATTGACATAACATTTGCGTAAGTTTTCATATTTGAGTGAGTAGATACCTGAGGTGACAGTGTTGAGGTTAAAGGAGCCCCGATGTCCGGAGGCTCCATCCTTGCAGGTTAGCTGCTGCACCGGCTGACCATACAGTTGACTTCAGACACTCACAACTCGTGGGACAAGAGATTACCAGTAAGTAAATGTTATTAAGTTCACAGACTGAATGGCAATGAGATAACAACTGTTTCACTGCACGCGATCGGAGCACGATGTGTCTCGGCCGGCTGCCGCAATGGAACTGCCACCATGCTTCTTGTTGCACTTCATTTTGCGATTCGTACTTTTAATACTAGAAACAAAATAACTTTTATCTATTTTTGACAATAATTAATTGAATGGATATTCTCTTCGTATCATAAATTAATCATTTTAAATGTAATATAATCTGCAAATCTTAAGTATTTCGATATTCATATCTTCTTTAAATGTAAATTAACTTGATTTCTATGTTTCTAAACAAGTCTGGAATCCTGTGGCCAGGATATTTTGTAAAATATCAGGAATAGTTTCAGCAATGAAATCAATCATGAACATACTTATTCCAACGAAAATTGTTACTATAATCGAAGTATACATGATTTACCAAAGTCTACACAAAATTTTGATTACTTGATTTGTTCAGTGGTTTAATGTTTCTTTGGCGCGGGGAACTCCAGTCATTCCGTATATACGTGCATGTGAGGTAGCGTTTACCAGTGCGCCATATAATGTAAATAGCGCATGCAGGTACAGGATAGAGGGAGACAGAAAACAGGGGAGTTTGATTGCCGATCTTCCCTTCGTAATTAACTCTCTGCCACCCCCTGCGAAGCCGCGGGCGCCCTTTGCTTCCCTCTACGTTATCCCCTGCACCTCCCCGCCCTGCTCCTTGTTCCACCCCTCCATTCCATCACTTCCTCCAAACATCAGTTTCGGCTTTCTTCTCACTGCAGTTTCCTAACAACGCATTGTACGCCATCATCTCAAATCTAGTCTGTTAAGAAGTAATCGGTATAGGGCTGTGACTATCCTGAGACGGAGTTGCCAGCACGTAAAACAATCAAATCAATTGAGGAAATATTGTTGAAGAGCATACTAAGAGGAGAAACAGGTGTTACGAAAATACTCAAATTGTACTTCAGTTGCTGACATAGCCCTATAAAGGAACAAATTAAACTTTTACAGTGTTTGGTAACATATATTTCTGTCCGATTTTTCCTGCGTGTCCATGCGAGCCCGTATCGTCAGAGTACAAGAAAAGTATACTTATCCATCAAGTTCATTCACCATTATTTTCATCATTCATCAATTTTGAGTTACGTGAAAAAATTGGTTCAGTAAATAGTATGTTTTTAGTAGAAAAATATCTACAATACTTTCATTGTTGAAGATAAATAAATTTATTTGTATTAACATATCTATATCTAATCTAAAATTTTCTTGAATTGAAGAGAGTTATTCGCTTTACTTCTTATATTAATACAGGATTGTGATTCGATATTAATGCTGGTATGCAATATTGTGTTAATGAAAAGTTTACATTTTGTGAGACTGAAATGTCAAGAATATCACGAGAAATGACATTATTATATGGATAATGTGTTGGTTGAGAAGAGGAATATATTTTCTAGTTATTCTTAGTTGTACTAAATAATATCCCTTGGGGGGGAAGGAATCAACATTCCTATGCTTGATGATTGGCATTGAGATCTCCCATAAGTAATATTTTATCGTTCTTATTGAAGAGTAGTTCCAATGTGGTATTAGGTATTATTTTATTTGGGAGTTGATTCACTTTTATTGTTGTTAATTTTCCAACTGATGAATTTATCTTTATTGCTGTTATTTCTAAATCGTTGATTTAGCTGTATGTAGTAGTGTACTTAGTTCTAAAGTCCAAATTCTAGTCCGAAATAGTCCTTTATCATTCGAGTTCAATAATTTTATTATGGTAATCCATTATTGATTATTTTTGGTAATGATTCTATTATTAATTGTTGAATTTGTGGAATTAATATATTTAAACTTCGACTTCTCATACTTGGAATGTATTTATTAAAATCCTTTGTAGTCGAACAGGATGGAGCAAATTTAATTTCAAGATACATTTGTGAATTTGTTGAGAGTGAAAGTAAAAAGATACATTTGTGAATTTGTTGAGAGTGAAAGTAATTGAAGAAAATTCTGTAAAATATTTATTACAGGAGGAGGAGAAAAAAGGGAAGGAGAAGTTGTGTAATTTATAGTTGGTCTTCAGTTGTGTGGTGCTAACGAGCTCGCTGGTGCCGTAAGCAGCTAGCGAAACGGGGACCCTCGAGGCGAGGCGATCTCTCCCCTACTCAAGAGGCTTCGGGTGCAAGCCCCCCAATCAGTTCACTAGCGATTGGGCGACGGGAGTCGAGAGCGGGTAGCGAGTCGGTCATGAGAGCGCTTAATGAGCCCCTAGTGACCAGCGACGGAGACCAGCCTGCGGAAGCGAGTCGTGTGAGAGGAGGATCGCCCGGAGGGAGGCGATGTGAGCCTATACGAGCGTGGGTCTTGGTGTAATTAGTGGGGCCCACGCACGAACCGAGCCTGGGAAGGCTCAGAGGCGACCACTACGTGGGAGTGAGAGTCACCCTCCCCTACCTGAGACGGCCCATCAGGGGCCGCAAACGTGTAACATGTCCTGGAAGTTAGCAGGACCATTTCATCCAATCAAATCAGTGCAAGTCCATAATTTGCCGTTTTTTTGCAGTTCTAAGATGTGGGAAAAAATTGCCGCGGATCATTTTCTCAAAAACATTGGGGTTTATGCTAACTTCCGATGGAAGTTAGCAGGACCACACATCTAAATCCGCTAATAATGACAGTATATACATAAAACTGTACACCAAATTTGCCGCTTTTTATTTATAAGCAATTAGTGAAGAAATCTAATTGATATCTCCATTATTTAAAAAAAAATCAAAAAAAATATCTACATTCCTCTTGAGACCGCCGTCGAATAATAATCGAGACGTTCCCTGTAATAATAAATACTGTACGCCAAAAATTGCCGTAAACAAGTACTAAATACAATCGGTAATAACAAATTTTACGCGGACCAGTTACATTCAATTACGCAGGTTCGAATCTCAGATTTTACCCTCGAGATCGATACCTTCGAGAGCACTGCGCTAGTTATCAGCCATAACATTTCATACTCCGTCTTGCTGAATTCATACTTTCCGTCTCGCCGAATTTTGTTGCAAAGGCCACGTCGTCGGTAAATAAATACTCGGAGACTGCGGGGATTGTGGAAGGTCATGCGCCTTGCGGAACGCTGCCGGAAATGCTTTTGAGGGGAAATTTCTCCAATTGATATTGAACTTGGACAGTTCTATTTGAAAGGGAGCTGAAAAGGAGGCGGCATAGGTAATTTGGAAGGATTTTGAGGCATTTTTGGATCACGGTGTGATGATTTACCACATCAAAGGCGTAAGAGAAGTCGAAGGCGGCGATGGTGTAACGGTTAGCGTACCGGACTGTTGTACCCAAGTTCGTGGGTTCAAACCCGATCGAAGCCGTGGATTTTTAAGGGCGAAAAAATCCTTCGTACGCTTTCCTTCGGAGGGGGAGTAAAGCGGGCTGTCCCATGTTAGTAGATTTACTTGCATGTAAAAGATCCTCAAGCCTAAATGACGCCTCTGAGCTAAATTCAAATAGCCTGTTTCTCGCCCAAGAAATACCTCCTTTCTCTGCTAGTTGATGAAAGGAGCGTTGCGAAACTTGCGTGGTCAGACGGAAGAGCGGGCCTGATGGCCCGAGTCTCGCCACGTAAAATAAGGCAAATTCAATTCAATTCAAAGAAGATAGCGCAGTGAAGGGAGAGACTTGAAGCGATTTGGATTGCAAGTCTAAAAATTTGCATTGCCGACGTGGCCTTTTTGGACCACAAATTGTGATGCCCTGATTACTTTGGCTTCTTCTCATTTTTTATTGATGTCAGAGAGCAAAAGTCTTTTGAACAACTTTGAGATTTGTGAAAGTAGGCTGATGGGGTGATAATTGTTTGGGTCTTTTTGGTTTTGTTAGGTTTACTTAGCATAATTATTTGTTCTTTTTTTTCTATTTTGGGGGAAATAACTTATTTCTACACATGAGTTCATAATCTGAAGTAATGCAAGGACGGCGCTTTTTGGTAGATTTTTAAGCATTTTACCGCTAATTAAGTCGGGCCCGCACAATTTTTTGTCGTTTAGTGCTTTAATTTGTTCACGTAGTGCTTCTTCGGTAGTCTTGATTTTCTTTCGTCGTCTTGTTCGTTGTTTTGTCTAGTGCTTAGCCTTCATAGGTGTCGCGCAGGACGTCTGAGACTGGATGGTAGTGGTCGTTTTTATGCAGTACGAATTTGTTGAAATTCTGGCGGGGTCGTACGTGGTGTTTTGGGTGGGTTGGCAGGCGTGCCTGCTTGACAGTCTAGGCAGGGCAGGGGGGGGGACACGTCTTCTCTTTCAGAGCTTCGTAGGCCTGCCTGCCACAGCCGCTCTGCCGCCCAGGGCGCTGTTATCGCCCCTTGCGGTTTGTTGAGATGCCGACTCGTCATTATAATTGCGGGCGCCGGTCGGAAGTGGTACGACCTTGAGATTTGTTGACATACTCCCTCGCCATTATAATTGGTGGCGCCGGCTGGAAGTGGTATCGGACCGGCAAAAGCCTACTACTCCCCAAGCACAACAATTCAAACACAGAGGGATTGTGTCCCTGTCCCGCGGTTCTTCGAAATTGATTTTAATGAGTTGGAAGTGTTTAATTTTTTTCAGTTTCACGTTCTGCGTTTGGTTAAGCTCGATGGACTATAGACGAACTCCTTCGAATCTGTTTGCACCGACTTTTCTTTTTATTTCACCTAAGTGGTGGACAATGATGCCATTGCTTGCCATTGCCATTGCGTGGCGTGGCAAAGGGCTCGTGGCGTTGCACAGGGCTCAGTGTTAGGACCCCTCGCGTTCCTTATTTATGTCAATAATTAGGCAAGTCAATAAAAAATTGTTGTCACCACATGTATGCTGATGATCTCAAATTGTATATTAGCGGACCACCTTCTCGCGTCTTCGAAATGGCTCAAAAAATCAACGACGACCTACACAGTCTCTCCTCTTGGTCGTCTTCAATGGGGCTACTGCTAAACCCCAATAAATCTCAGTGTTTTGTAATCGGCTCCAGAAACTCCCTAAAAAAGTTATAACTTTCCCCTCTCCCTGATATTTGCATAAATGAGACTCCTTTACCGTGGTGTAACGACGTGAAAAATTTAGGTGTGCAAATGGATAATACTCTAAACTGGAATGTTCAAATTGATAAAATCTGTCAAAAAGTGTTCGCATCCCTGCATGTTTTGAAACGCATGCGAACTCTTTTACCTACAAAAACTCGTCAGATCTTGGTACAATCTCTCCTTATGCATCATTTTGATTACTGTGACTTCTTATTGACTGACATAAATTTAAAACAGCAACGTAAATTACAAGTGGCTCAAAATGCTTTCATTTGTTTTATTTTCGACCTTAAAAAATACGATCATAATTCAACTTTTTACGCGGATTCAAAACTTCTGACCGTTGATAAAAGACGTTTACTTCATTGCCTTCTTCTTCTCTACAAGATTTTAAACAGCCCTCATCATACCACCCTCTCACGACGATTTCAGATTATGAAACTACATGCCCGAGCGTCACGCCTTGTTTGTATTCCGCACCACAATACCTCTACTTTTAGCAAATCATTCACTGCTGCTGCCATTCGTGCTTGGAACTATAAAAAATATTTGTACATTTCAAACGTTTAAAAAAGAAGTCACAAACTGGATTCATGAAAATGCTACTTAACGACATTGCCACTGCTCGCCTGCAAATACTGAGAACTGGGTGGACGTCGTGCTGTTTCAGCGCTGCGACGAATCCCTTTCTTATCCCAATCCAACCTATCTTACACTGTTCTATTCCATTTTCCAAATAAACACTTTCATCTCATCCTCTATCGTTTCCAATATTATTTCTCTTTCTTTCTCTTCTTCTCTCCCCTCTTTCTTCCTTTCTCTCCCTCTCTCTTACTTACTTTCTTTCTTCCCCTCTCTCTCTCTCTCTCTCTCTCTCTCTTTGAATCACTAAAATCCATCGTTTGTTTCCTTTCTCTACTACTTTTAATTTTCATTCTAGGTTATTTAACTATTTCTTTCCTCTAAATTTAATCCTATTATTTTCATTATTTAACTTTCGTTTAATTTTGCACTTACCCTCATTAAGTTACATTTACATTTATCCTTATTAAATAATTTGAACACTTGAACACACACACTTCCAATAACCTATATAAAACCAACCTCTCAACACATACATCACTTTTATTACAGAACAAAAATGGGTGCATACCTGTGTTTGAGTACGTGATTTTGCATTTGTGCATTTGCTCATTTGTGCAACTCATTTGTGTAATATGCATACGTGCATTTGCTCACATGTGCTTGTATTCAAAATACAATTCATGTGATTTTAAATTTTTGTCAATATGTGTGTTACTAATTTGCAATCTTTCTGTTTCAGTTCATCGCTTCTTACAACTTTCACCGTTGTTAAAACATAATATTCAATTCAAAATGTTTACATTTTTTTTCCTTTTGTGTGCACTGAAATTGCTTACATGTATTCTGTTTTTGACAGAGTATTGTGTCTTGGCCTTAAGCCGCCATTCTGATTGAGGTTTACCTGGGTGTACTCAATCGCTTAAGGCGCATGCCGGGATGGTCCCTTGTTTGCAGTCCCAGGAATAAATGTAGTATATATCGTTGGCTTACGGGTGGGAGATGTTGGGTCGGGTTTTCAGGTCTTTGGAATACTCAAATCGATAAACAGTTCCTAAATTCCCATAATATCTACTTTTCTAGTACGGGGTTGAAATTGAAAATGTTTCCTACCACATGAATTGATCGTTTTTATTCCCCCTCTTTTTACTTAATTTAAAAGCCAAAAAGTTTTATAAAACATTCTCATATTATCAATATTGTTAATATTATTGTCACTATTGTTACAAAGTACAAGTATAATGCTTACGAAATACTTTATTTTCCAACGTTTACCATTTTTCTCAGGGAACTCGATGCATTTTCGCTTGTATGCTGACGATATTTCCCCCCTTTCTAGTCTTCTTTAGGGGAAATTCAATAATTCGTACGTAATCTATTCTCCTTCAAAACCTCTGTGTGAAACATTTAGTAGTACTAAATAGCCTTTCACTGACTTATACAAGATCCGTCCAATCCTTCCTGTACCTAATTTCCTGAGTCAAAAAATATAAGTTATCTAAATTTTGAATAAATTCTCATAGCTTTCTAATATATTTATTATTAACTTTAACACTTCCTTTACTTAAAATAAATACATTTCATCTCGCTCATAAATTTCATTTCATCAATGCTGTGAGAGTATTCTCTTTTCTATCTACTCCTTCCTCCCTCGCTTACATTCCTGTATTGAATGTGAAAAACCCCCTCATCCAAATTGCGTACGTATTTCTCTTTGAATGACCTTTATTTTTCATTAACTATTGTATTAATTTTTTCTTTGAAAATGGTTAGGCGGAAGAGCAGGCTAAATGGTCTGAGCCTCGCCATCAATAAAGACATTTATTTATTTATTTATTTATTTATTTATTTATTTATTTATTTATTTATTTATTTATTTATTTATTTATTTATTTATTTATTTATTTATTTATTTATTTATTTATTTATTTATTTATTTATTTATTTATTTATTTATTTATTTATTTATTTATTTATTTATTTATTTATTTATTTATTTATTTATTTATTTATTTATTTATTTATTTATTTATTTATTTATTTATTTATTTATTTATTTATTTATTTATTTATTTATTTATTTATTTATTTATTTATTTATTTATTGCTTTCGATTTCTGATTTCAGAGTTTTTCCAGTCATGTTGGCTTTTAAACCTCTAATGATTAGTCTTTTTCGTCTTTCGGCAGTTTTTCGATGGAATAAATAGTTTAGTTACGTGTCGGTCTTGGTCTTTTGCAGCATTGTGTCAATTAGCTTGTGATCCTCTACGCTGCCCAGGCATAGAATGAGCGCTTGGGCATTTATTTGCGCGTACAATTTTTTGCAGATTTGACTGAGGTAGCGACTGAGGTGAGACCAACGGGGTTTGTAAGAGCCACTTTTTCAACAAAAAAGTTCCCAATAGATGAGGCTCTGATTTGCCGCAGAGCATTCGCGTTGCTTTTGGCTGAGGTTGTCTAGTTGGTTGTTGAGCTGGGGCATCGTTTGTTTTTGCTGAGGTTACGGCTGGTTCGTTCGGTCGTACATTGGCTGGAGAGTCGACGGGCAGCGGGGCAGATCTATTTGCAACTCTAGGTTGGCATCTGCTTTTCGTTTTTTTAGAGTTTCGAAAAAACATTTTAGGCAGCCTAAACGGCTCCTGATTTTCCTCGTCGATGGGATCCGGGCTACTGTAAGAGTTCTGGTTGATTGTGGCTATCTCGGGTTCGCCATCTGAATCTGAGTTTGCATCGTCCTATCTGGAAATTATTGTAACGTTTGCCATAGCGTGTCCTTGCGTTTCAGGCGACTCAGGGTAGAGCGGGGGAGTTATTTTACTGTCTGTTTTCCGAACTGTGAATCTTAACAGCGATGACAAAATATTCAACATGTGTGACAAAAAATTAAATAGTTACAGATAATCCACTAACTACATATTTATAGTTAACATAAGTTCTGTATTTTAAGATTCTAAACATATAAATTTGACTTTTAAAATGATTGTCAAAACATTATTTTTGTAACAAATTATCTTCAGATTCTCAGGATCTCACATTTAGGATTGAAATATCTATCATTAAATATAAATTATTAACTGTACAACCTCATTCTGCTATGTTTGCAACCACAATCGATGTGATCATGGTTGCTACCACAATAATTGCTATTGCAGTTTGAAGCAAGTGGGAACCTCCAATTGTTTCTTTCAAATTTAGTGTTTGAAGTGGCCACAACTGGTGTCCTATATTGATCGATAGATTAGTGATTCCAGGCACCTCAACTGCTAATGTTATTATTCTCTAAGTATACTGCCTTTTTACTTTCTTACCCTTATGATGGCACTGTTGCAAATGGATGGGGGAAAATGTTGGGAGTTCCTTAACACTCCATACCTCACACAAATGTCGTGAGTTGGTTGACAGAGGGATGATGCGCTACTAGTACAGGGAAAAGAGAACCAGCGAGTGGTATATAGAATTTATTACGTCACTTACCCAGCCAGGTGGCTCCGTCACCTCAGCTAGTGAGGAAAGAGAGGGCCTCGGACGATAGAGGACGGCAAGTGACGGGCAGGGTTGCTTACCCGCGGCAACGTGTCGCGAGGGCCGGTATGCCATATCGCGCCAGCACTTTTAACGTGAAAGGTGACGGTGATATTCCCCTACTAGATGGCAATATCCGCCGAGGGCGAGATGCCGAGAAGGCCTAATTGCAGGTGTAGTTTCCCTTTAGCCTTGCTACTCGTTTTTCAGGATATTTGAATCCAGCTCATCATTCACAGTAATTACCATGTCAATTACTACAGAATTTTACAATCTAGGACTTCAGCCGATGTTATTAGTAACATGCAGGGCTTGATTTCTTACGGAACGTGGCGGAACGGTGTTCTGCTACCTCGGGGAAAATATTAAATTATTTCTATTAAATCAATAAATAATGGGGCATTAGAGAAGAGTGTAGCTTATCATTTATTTTATTTACTCAATATTTAGACAAAACTGTTAGAGAATGGAAACAATAATTTACATAGTAAGGAATTACAGACACCTTCAGATATTGAAATTTTGTCATAACTAAAATTTGCTTAGGATAAGGTGCTAATTTTAAATAATGAACATAACTTATAAAGGGCTCTGTTTAATGTTTAAGTGACAACAGAGTATAATCTGCAAATTTCAGTAATACAATGCAAGAATGTTTTATTAACAGAATAAAAATGTGATGGTAGGACGACAGTCGTCGTTTCTAGTGAGGGCACCTTGGTTTGATCCGGAGTTTAGGGTGGCTCGGTTCCTTTGGTTCACTAGAGATCGACTCACTGAACTGAATCCTTGTTTACTATTCGCGTGTTGTAATGTTCATTTTGCTATCGCCCCCCAACCCCCCATTTTAATAATATAAAATCAACCCGTCTATTTTTTCAAACAAATACTATATGTTAAAGATGTCATTAATTTATTAGAAAAAAGAAAAAATTCATTCCCGCCTCTGACCCTACAAATCCACTCATAACTATCTGTTCTATCCTTTCTCTCAGTAAATTTCATATCATTCTTGCATACATTACACACACGTCGAGACGCAAACCCACTTTCCGACACCACTAGATAACATTCAAACTTCCCTCCCGGCGCAAATCATAAATAAATCCTGAATTCGTACCTTCTATTTCGGTAGACACACAAAACTATTAAAAGACAAGTTTAAATGCAAAAAAACACGGAAATCCACGCCAACAAATTCTTTAGAAGCTTATACTTCATCAATTTATGAAGTAAATAATTTTGTTATCATAGTAACAACTAAATGTGTTATTAGGAGGCTGATTCATTAGTAAATCAAGGAATTATTCATAAGTAAATCATTATAATTACATTTAAGTTAAACCAGAAAGCAAAAATCTTATTTTGAGCATTTTCTTTGTGTTGTGAGTGTAATTTTGTGTTGTGAAGTTTAATTTTAGATGTGAATTGAAATTTAAGATGTGTCGTCATGAAGAAAAAATGTGTCGTAATAGCAATATGTATAGTTTCATATAGCATTGATTTTTAGTCATAATGTGAACATATTTATGCTTTGACTTAAAAAAATAATGAATGAGAGCAAAATTATTCTCTAGTGATTGAAGTGAACGCGCAACTATAATCTTGTGAATTACGAGAAATAGTGAACCGAATCAGTGAACCAAAGGAACCGCGCCACCCTAAACTCCGGATCAGCCGCACCTTGCTTTAACTTGACATTAAGTTTTCATCCTCTCAGCTTTGGCTTACAACATAACATATATACTGTAAATATTGTAACGAATATTGCATCACCTGCCGGATTCGCTGCGCGCGGATTGCGTCATCTGCCGGCGCCCCTTCCCTTCCCTTCCCCCCGGACTGGACGGTTCCGGACTATTCGCCAGCCGCGGGGAAAGGTGAAGAAAGTGCTGGTTGTGTTGAGACGAGCACCGGCCAGGTATAATTCGCCGCTGCCGGCAGCCGCGAGTCAGTCAGTATTCAGTCTGTGTAAGTTAGTGTAAGTCAGTGTGTAAGTATGTCAGTGTAAGCCAGTGTAAGTAGTAGACAGAAGTAAGCAGCCGCGGATCAGTTAGTGTATGTAACCAGTGAATAAGCAGTCAGTCCGTCAGTGTGTCTGAAGTGGAAACTATACTGTAAAGTGTGCATTGCGGTGAACAGTGGTGCAGTGGGTGAACAGCAGTCAGCAGTCTGAAGTCTGCAGTGGAAACTGAGCTGTGAAGTGTGCATCGCGGTAAAAAAGCAGTGCAGTGAAGTGTGGTCTGCGCAAGGAATTATGGTCAGCGCAGTGGACCGTGGACAGTGCAGAGAACTGTGTGATACTGTAGAAGAAGTGATCAGTGTAAATAAATTATCAGATTGCAGAGAACAGTGTAAATAAATAATCCGAAGACGTGAACTGTTTAAATAAATAATCAAGGATGGAGTCGTGTGTAAGAAAAATATTTAAGTGAAGAACCCAAGGACTGTGTAATATACCTGTATATAGATCAAGTACTCTTGAGTGTATAATTATAGTTACGAATAAACTTCTTTGTTAAATAATACCCATGTGTGGTTTTAATTCACCACCGAGAAACGTTACAATATTATATGGTGCGAATATTATATAACATATTTCTACATTGGTACTATATATTTCTACATTGGTAACCTAGTTGTTTACTTTGACATATACATCTCACATGTAGAGCCTTGTATAGGTCTAGGAAGCTGTCGTATATGGGTATACAAGAATCTCTGCTAGAACCGCCAATACCGGCTTAAAGCAAAACTGTCACAATCGACTATTTCAGCCCGGCTGGCTATTATGCTTGTCAAGATTGATCCACTAAATCCAAATGAATCACTAGTTGCAAGTTTACAAATACAACAATTTTTATTTTCCTAAACCAACAGAAAAAGCCTTTAACGTAGCAACGGGTAACGATATCCAGTAGATGAAAGCACCGTGCGAAGCCTGTTTAACCACCATAAAACGTGACTACTGAAACTACACTGCCAAATAAAGAAAGAGGGCCGGCTGCGCTGAGCGACTCCTCAAAAGATCGCCCCCTTCCGATGGAGAGTGACTACTGCTTCCCCCTACAGCTGGAGAAGTCTCTCCTTCGTCGACGGAGCTGGTGACTGCTGCTTTCCGGCGTTGGTCCGAGCCACTAGATGACGCGCGACGCCGCCAACGGCTTGTGATGTGTCTGACTAGGTGGTCACTACACTCAGCCTTAGGGGGAAGCCCCTCCGTTGCTTGTCCCTAGGTGCATGGAATTGAGTGCCTACTGAGCTAGCAGGAACCAGACCGGGCCAAGCTGTTAGGTACTGTGCCGTTGCGTGTTTAAGCCCGGAGAGTAGTTTTAGCGATTTCGCCCATTGGCTGTATTAAGCGCTTTCGCGCAGTATGCCGAATGATCAGAGGTCTTAGCCTCTCCATAGTATCTCTAAATGTCATAACGGGGACCGCTGAAGGCGGGCGCGACTTAGCTGTAGTCCTCCACAAGATTTCTCGCGGGAGAACCTCAAGCAAAGTCCAGGCGCGTAGGTCTACCGATTGCGGCTGGGAGCCGTCAGCACTCACGGGCTCCCTAGCTCTGATGAAGAGGCGGCCATTTCCGGTGCGTCAAATGCATTTTGTTGGCTGGTCATGCATACCATGCGTCCGGGAGGAACCGGTAGGCAGATCTACTAGAGCTGACGCCTTGTCATCGCTCTTCTCAGCCATTTCGCAATTGTGCCTTCACCGTCATCGCCGAGTCATTGGATCCCAGTGATATTGCTTCTTCGAACATACAAGGGAGGTAAAGCCCTTGTGCAAGGAGAACCTCCCACCCCACTGATATCTAAGCTGATCCAGCGGCATGCAGTCTGTCCCAACCTGGAGCCTACTGGTAGCGCCCATGCGGATGAGCAAGTAAAGCGACTCTTTGGGTTTTGTTAAGCTCATGCCGTATGTGCGACATATGGGCTACAGGGGCCGACGCTGAAGTACCATATATAATAATGTACAAAACCTCACCGTTGAAAATTGTCCAGGGTACGCATCTCTCGATGACCCCGCGCTCGCGACCGAGGTAGCGGAACGTGAAGCATGACGCGGATCACGAACGCGAAATTAGCGACTAGGGTGACACCTAGGAAGTATTAAGTTTTTACAGTTCCTTGTAAGTTAATTATCTGTCTTTATTTGTCTTGAAGGTAATAGCTACTTAGTAAGTGAACGTACTTTCTGTTTCAGTTGCACGCCCTGAGAAGATTGATGCAAGGGGATGGCAAGCATCCCCAAGCCCCACTTGGAAACAACTATCGACCTCCACAACCTTTGCACCATCGTCCAGTTCGCACTAATATAGATTTCAATGTAAAACAGGTGAGTTTCGTGAATCGCAATGTTTCAGCATGAATGAGTAAAGCACGAATGAATGTGTAAGCACTGTACATCAAAATTTTGCGTTGCTTATATTGAAACCATTTCTTCTTTCCCCCTGACTTTTTCACAAATAATATCAATATTACGGGTATATTAGATTCTTTTTCTATCGAATAAGAATTCTAAGAAACACATAATTATAAACAAATCTCAAGTCTGTATTGTTAAAACCATTGAAGGAATGGGCCTGAAAATCGACAACTCATTACGAGGCCACTTGATAAGAACTTTATTTTGAGGAATTTAAGATCGATGGCAAAACACTCTAAAATATTACTGAAAATAATAACAATCAGCATTCATATTAATTTCTGAAGCACAACAATGTTTCACACCATTAATTTTCTTCATAAAGATTTCTTCCACATAACCGCGTCAAATTCGACCTGAATTTCAACATTTCATGTAATCACTCATATTATTATTATTATTATTATTATTATTATTATTATTATTATACCAAAGAATTACATTCACACTAATTATATACAACATTCATATCTATCGTGTAATGTGTATCTAATTTAAAATTACTAAATGGACATTTTATAAAAACGATTTTATTTTATTTTTAATTCTGGAAACAATCTTTGGCCTTGTAGAAATGTATAATGTGTCTTTATGCACTATGTGATCAAAAGTGGCTGTGGCTAAACATGACTTACCAGTTCATGGCGCCCGCCATCGGCAATTCTGGAATTCAATAAGGTGTTGTCCCACTCTTAGCATTGATGACAGCTTCCACTCTCGCAGGTACACATTCAATCAGGTGCTGGAAGATTTCTTAGGGAATAGTAGCCCATTCTTCACGGAGTACTGCACTGAGGAGAGGTATTGATGTAGGTCGGTGAGGCCTGGCACGAAGTCGGCGTTCCAAAGCATCCCAGAGGTGTTCGTTAAGATTCAAGTCAAGACTCTGTGAAGGCCAGTCAATTACAGGGATGTTATTGTCGTGTAACCACTACGCCACAGGCCGTGCAGTATGAACAAGTGCTCTATCGTGAGAAAAATGCAATCGTCATCTCCGTATCGCTCTTCAGCAGTGGAAACCTTTTGAATTTCCATTTTTTCTTTTATTTCTTCTTTGCGTATGTGGTGTATATTTGCGTATATTCTGCAACCAGTCCATTGTGAAAAATTGTTGCAAAATTCTTTGCAAACAGTCCATTTGAATCGTCAATAATCTCAAGTTACTTATTAGTTACCATACTTCCGAGCCATACGTGAATACTTTCTTTTTTATTTTTAATTTGAGTGTTATTGAAGGTCCCATCAACGTCTAGGTCATTAGCGACCACTATTGCTTGTAACGGAGTGGTAACTGTGAGGATGACACGATATGATGATGGTAAGGGGTGAAAGGACGAATACAATACAATCCCGCCCGAGGCGGGACTCGAACCTGCGATCCTTCGCTCCGAGATCGCTACGGCACTACTGACTTAGCTATCTCAGCCACCGGATCGGCTTTTATTCTTTGATAACTGGAAGTTCCACAGAATTGGATTTAGCATATTTATTACTCGTTTCCCCTGATTTATCTGATTATTAATATCATTATTACTTGTGTCCTCTTTTGATACTGTGAAGCCAAAATATTTAAAATTATCACATATTTGTATTTTATCATTTTCAATATACAGTTCATTTCCATATTCTCCTGTTACCATATACTACTTTTTGGACACATTTATTTGCAATCCCCATATTTCAAATTCCAGTTTAACTTTTCTAAACATGTTGTTAAGGCTAAATGCACCGAAAAATACTTGTAGAAAAATTCAATAGATAGCAGCACTATCACAGGGGAATTTACTTTCCTGATAACGTCTGAACCAATGGTCCGATTTTCGATCTATAAACGGCATTTGACGTCTGTTTACAATAGAATTTACGCTACGAAGTCATTTTTCCAAACATCTAGCAAAAACTCGAATTTGAAATTAGTTCTCGAACTTCCGAGAAAAAATTAAAAAATGTGAGCTTATAGATGTCGACATGCTTCCTGAATCCAACGCCGTGACAATCATGCAAATCGGATTAATAGGAGCGTCGTAAAATTCCCCCGAAAGGCATCGAACCGGGCTAGGAGGCGTATGGCCAGAACGCCGTAGAAGCGACTGTCACTTTCGGCGCGCAGCGAATTATTGGCTTATTGACTTGAATTGATTTATTGGTTTGAACATGTTTGACCAAGTCGCGAGTTGCAGGGTGTTAATAGTTTACAGCCCTAACTCCGATAAATAATCATACGATCGCCTCTGGCCGGAATTGGAACGCCAAAGAAATTACTAGAAGAGGGAACCGAATGCGTTTTTGGGAAATTGAATGCTTATTTACTTGCTTTTGAAAGGCGAGATTAGAGAAACCATGATATATATGAAGTGTCGGTGTTCCCATTCCCTTGGTTAAATTAAGGAATTAATAAATAGGGCACCGGGCGTAGCCTTGGCTATTCGATAGGGTGAAAAAACAAACAAATAGTAAACAGACTAAGAGACAAACAACAAACACGATCGTCGTGCGAACGTATGACACGAATACCATCTCCGCCCGTGCCGTTCCGCCAGTACGACGATGAAAATTAAAAAACAACGAGAGAGAATATAAGAAAAAACAATGAGTTAAGATATAATTATTACAGCTCGGATCATTGAGCTAATTCTTGAGTCTAAAATTGAAAACAACACAAAAATTTTTTGGTTCTGTGAGCTTCCAAAACGCAGAAGAGAGAAAAAAATAATGAAAATTGAAAATAAGTAAAATTGATCGATGCTTCAATGCACCATAAACAAAAAAGGATCGACCTTCCGTGTGATTTATGTTGACAATACGAATGAAGAGTCAAAAAAGAAAGGAACGAACCCAGTACCTTGTGCTATAGTCTATGCATTTTGGTACATCGGATTCTTTCATAAATATGAAGTGTATATACACTAGTTTGCTCGATCACCTTCTTCTTGTAGCCGGGCTTCATGCTGTAAACATTTTAAAACGACTAGTTTTTTACCAGGATGGCAATTAAGAAAATGTGCAATTGAGCTGTAAAATAAATATCAAATTGGACGATATGACGAAACCTCCTTTGCTTGTTGATTTTATGTTGTTTTGTGTGTGTGTGTACGTTATATTACAATTATAATTTCTGTCGCCACCACTCCTGCGCCACAAACCAGGGCGTCTAGTGCATGTTATTTTGAAAAGTTTCCCAATTCTGACATTTTCTTGGCCGTATATTTAAGAATTCTACCAGCAGATAACGATAAGCCTAATTTTTATTAAAATGATTGGGAATATCATTTTAACTCCTAGAGAGAAGAGTCATAGACGCCCCTGTGGAGTGAGTGGCGAAATTCAAATTGGCATTGTAAACATTGTTTTGGCTAATTGTGTCTTCATTTTATGAAACAAAAAAACAAAGGAAATGACAAACAGAAAATTGTGGGTAGCTCGTGTAGTCTCAGGTCCCCGGGAGCGCCAAGACCTGTGGCAATATCTGAGAATCGATATTGTCCCCTGCGGGAATCGAAAGATTCCTGCAAGTTTCTTCAACAATTCAGAAAGTGAAATACAATTTTGTCCGATAGAGTGTTTTAAGTGGTATTTAAAGAAGCCTACAGCCGCCTCTGTCAGACCATTATGAAATGGAGAGCGTGGAGAGCTGAACTGCCATTCTACTCCATGTACTGCGAGGCAACTTTTGAGAAATGAGTGTTCCTGATGTGTGTTAAAATCTTTGATAGCTCAGCCAAGCGGTGTGATAATTTCAGGTAGTCCCTGTGGGACCGAATCAGAGCCGCTATAAATTTGCTTGTGGTCAGGTTCTCCATTATGACTAAGTGGACATTCCTAGTGGTATGGCAGACGAATACCACGACCCAAGAGTTACAACGTTCCCTGCACCTACTAATGACTGGCTTTGATAGAACTGGTCCGCAGTAGCTTGTGATAATAATTTCATTTTTTGATAACTTCTGATATGATAGACTCCTTCTCAGCACAAGAAGCAATAAGAAAAGTTTCTGAATTAATTAGTAATTGTACGTTACCATCTTCAGCGATCTCAGGTAGCAGTTCCATTGAGGAAACTGCTGGATCATCCATTTTGAATCATTAAACCAGCTGTCGTTAGACGCCAGACCTCTGGTATAGACTCCCGCGATATTAGATCAGCAGGGTTATATTTAAAAGAAATATATAACCAATCCTCCACCTGGGAACACTGTCTAGTTGCAGCAAATTTGTTAGAAATGTTGTATCCAAATGCAGTACTATAGTCCTATCTTTAAATAAATGTACAGAGTTGACCTTACAGATTAGAGACGCAGTATTATAAATCAGCATTATGAATTTGGCTAGTGAAACTGCTCCACGCGAAAAGTCATCTACATAGAAAGAATTAGTAATGTCGACTGCTGCCTCTATAAAGGCAGCTTTATTATTAATAGCAATTTGTTTCAAGCATAGTGTTGCCAAAAAAGCAAATGATGCAAGGTCATAAGGGACAGTATTTAATTTATAGGTTTTTTAGAGGGACTGAAGACTGCTCCCTCCAAAACATTTTTTGATAATTAGAATGTTTTTCATACAATCGAAGCATGTGATACATTAGCAGCAGAGGCGCAATTGAAAATTTAAAATCTTAAAAATATATTAATTAATTCTGGCTGGATTTTTGGGACAGCCCAGAGGATGTCGTTTAAACTGTGCCTAGAAGTGGTTTTCACCGAGGAGTGAAATACAATTCTCAGTTTCGTTGTTAGCGCATTAAGATTCTGTACCCAGAAATGCGGAATGTGGTTTCTTATTACACGTTAGAGCATCCTGCTATGGCCGAACCTAGTAGTGTATCCAAATGACAGGGATGTCGTTAGGTATTGAGATTTTTTCTTTGAAAACTTTAAAGAAGACTGAAGAGTTTAATAACACGTCAACCTTGTTTGACAAATGAAAAGTCGAAAGCGTCAAGTTTGGAATGTATGATCCTTTCCTCTGACACGCTTTCAAAGAACATCAAAAGTACCCTATTAAAAAAACAATGCGCCAAATTTGAAGCAATTTGGCGGTCAATGTGCCAATATCGTGAGTGAATATTTTATAGTATAAATTTTTGCACGTAATGATCTACGATTTCTAATATTAAGTTTAACAAAACAAAAAAAAAGAGATTTTCAGAATATCGAATTGCCTCTGATTCTCAAATTACTTTTACAGACTGACATCCCCTCAAAGTGCTGGAAATTGGAATTTACCATTTCAAATCTTTTTCCAATTTACACAAAAAATACTCACAATTTTGAAAAATTGAACATGACTTTATTTGAAGGTCTGATTTTGGTTAACACATTTCATTACGAAAAGAATTATCTTCTTTATTGTATTTGTAAGAAGTCGCTAAAACAATTTTTTTTTCGAAATATCAGAATTTTTAATCAACTCGAGACCTGCACCATTCTCTTTAAAGTGCTTCACATTATTCAACAACAAAATGTAATAAAAACGATTGAGCTGTTTTTTAAAATTTTTAAAAATTCGTGGGGATTTCATGTAAAGTACACCCCAAAATTAAAATATTTATTTTAAATTCGAGGGGCTGCGACGTTAGCCATATCGATTGGGGAATATCAATTTTGGAGAAAATCGACTGAACGGTAGCCGCTAGTTTGTTAGCAAGCTTGTTCACAGATGGACAAATAGACGCGTTCTGCCATCAATCGATTTTTCGGTATCACGGCCCCACAGAACATGAATTCTTCCTACAACACGTGTTTGAGATTTTTTATCTAAACTACGCGTATGAATTTATCCTCCGTTTCGACGTTTTTTCGCACGGCATTACATTCATAATTTGGTCTCTACCACGGTAACAGTAGCGAGAAAGTAAAATGTTTCCTCACACACACACAAATATATATATATATATATATATATATATATATATATATATATGTAAAGAAAACATCGACACTCGCATCGGAGTCACCGTTTTCTTCGATTCAAATGTGCCGCGCTATCGACAGCTGACACCGTCCCGGGAGCCGCCTGATGACTGACTAGCAAGGCATAAGATAAGAAGATCGCGTTGAGATCACACGTGTTTAAAAACGTGATTAAAAGTTAAAACATTACCTGAAGTAAAAACTTTAAATGTTGTTTTCTGTTTTTTTTACAGGTAATCTTCTTTTTTCATTTAACCATTGTAAATATTGTAAATAGTGAAACAAAATTATATCAAACTGTTTTTTTACAGAAACGCAACTGAGTTTTTATTTCCAATTTTGGAGAACTATTTCCGTCCCATTATAAAACAACATTTTTGTTTTGGAAACTTCAAATGAAGATGGATAAACTACGATTCGACTTTATGATGAAAGGAGTAGGAGATGGAAAATCAACGGTATTATGCCTAACCTCAATTGGCACACCGGATGGCAGAACTTTTGCCTTACCAGATGAAATGCAAAACACACTTTTGCACAAAGATCTGACTGAAACACAAATGTTTGGTAAGATAAAAAATACACTCAAGAAAAGACATCAATTTCGAAAAGTCTGGATCACTTTGACAGAGAATTTAAAACAAGTATATTTGGACGACGAGGAAAATTTGCAATTTGAAAATTATTATTTAGAAGAGATTACAGAGAAAGAAGTGGAAAAACCTGCACAGGGTATTTCAAATGAAACAATTGAAAAGTTATTGAAAAAAATTTTAGATGATAAAAAACAAAAATCTGAAGTAAAAAACTTTGGGAAAATTGCTAATGATTTTATGATTGATAAATTTAATGCCAAAAACTCAAATGCATGTCAATGGATAAATGAGTTTGAGAAAGAATGTGAACGCTTTATGGTGGTAGAAGATCAGGAAAAAATTGAAGCTTTAAAATTTCTCCTAGAAAATGCAAGCGCAGACTGGTATACATGTATGATTTTGAAATATACAATAGAATCAGAATGGAGCGATTGGAAAAAGAACTTTATTGAAACTTTTGGAAATAAAGGCTGGTCTCCGATAAAGTATGCTTTTTCATTTAAGTATCAATCTGGGTCTTTGCTCGATTATGCTTTAAAAAAAGAAAAACTGCTGTTACAAATAAGAAAATCTATGGATACAGAAACTCTAATCGATCTTATAGCTATTGGTTTACCAGATTATGTGTTAAACAATATCGACAGAGAAATTTTACAAGAAACTCAAGATCTCTATAATGAAATAAGTAAGCTGGAACACCTGGTAAAAAAAATACAACTGATTACAAAGGAAAAGTTTACCCCGACAATAAGTTAAAAAACTTGAAGAAAAAAAAAACATGCCGAATCTGTGAGAATGCAAAAAAAGGTAAACGTTTCCATCCTAAATCTAATTGTTGGTTTACAGGAAAAAATGACAATAAGACTGAACCAATAAAATCTATAAACAACTCGGAACTGGAAGTGGATTTGAATCAAAACAATCCAAAAAACTAGAAATTCCACCATTAATAAAAATCGAGTTACTGTTGAATGACACTCTCAACATTTCGGGCATTTATGATTCAGGCTCGAATGTGTCATTAATAAACGCAAAATTATTAAAGTTAAAACAGAAAAACATGAATGATTCCCAAACAGTAAACTTGAAAACCATTAATGGTGCGAAAAAAACAAAAGGTATGATAACACTGAAAATAAAAATCTACAATATAGAGAAAGAAATGAACGTCTTTATTATAGACAACGAAAATTTCAATTACGAATTTTTAATAGGTCTGGATTGTATAAAAGAATTTAAACTGATCCAAAATGAGGATTTAAAAATAACTCAATATTATAATCCAAAAGAGAAAGAAGAAAAAAATAAAAATGAAAACATTCCTGATGTGCCAGGCGACTTGAGAGAAAAATTTCAAAATAACGGACAGGAAAGAAAAACAAATAATACCAATTCTAAGTATTTAGATGATGCAGAAAAAGAATATAAAGTCAATTTCAACGAGCATGTAAACACTGATGAATTCGAAATTATTGTAAATCATCTAGATGTAGATAAACAATTTGAGATTGACAAATTGATTGAAAAATATAAATCAGTATTTGCAAAAGATAAGTATGATATCGGCACTGTAAAAAATTATGAAGCACATATTGATTTGATAGTGGACAAGTATTGCTATAAACGTCCGTACAGATGTACGATTGAAGACAAAAGAGAAATTGAGAGTCAAATCGAAAAGCTACTAAAAAAACTTAATAGAAGAATCATATAGTCCGTTTGCCGCACCAGTAACTGTAGCATATAAAAAAGAAGATAATAAAAAATCAAGGTTATGCATTGACTTTAGAGAATTAAATAAAATCATTGTACCTCAATCACAACCCTTTCCACTGATTGAGGATCTTATGGTAAAAACAGTCAACTGCAAATACTTTACAACCTTAGATATTAATTCAGCTTTCTGGTCAATTCCATTGAAAATAGAAGATAGACAAAAAACCGCATTTGTAACGCAAGAAGGACTTTTTCAATGGACCAGCCTCCCTTTTGGCTTAAAAACGGCACCGGCTATTTTTCAAAGGATTTTGAACAATATTTTGAGAAAATATGGTCTAACAAAGTTTGCAGTAAACTACATAGACGATATACTGGTCTTTTCAAGATCTTTTGATGAACACATAACACACATATCAATGATGTTAGAAGCAATAGAAAAAGAAGGCTTCAGAATAAAATTTTCAAAATGTTCTTTCGCAAAAGACTCAGCAAAATACTTAGGCCATATAATACAAGACAATTCTATAAGACCACTACAGGATTATCTAATTGCAGTAAAACAATTCCCAACACCAAAAAACCAAAAAAATATACGCCAATTTCTTGGGAAAATTAATTATCATCATAAATTTGTCCCACATATTGCAATTATTTTAGATCCACTACATAATCTTTTGCGAAAAAATGTGAAATTTATATGGTCTAAGGAATGTCAAGAATCATTTGAAAAAATAAAAGCATTACTATGCTCAGAACCAATTTTGAAAATATTTGATCCAGAGTTACCAATCCATATTTACACTGATGCAAGTATCAAGGGAATCGGAGCAGTATTAAAACAAAAAGACAACAATGGAGATAGTAAGCCAGTGGCATATTTTTCGAAAAAATTGAGTGAAGCTCAGAAAAATAAAAAAACAATTTACCTTGAGTGCTTGGCAATAAAAGAAGCCGTGAAATATTGGCAACATTGGCTTCTTGGAAGAGAGTTTTTAGTATATTCCGATCATAAACCCTTTGAAAATCTTAATATAAAAGCGAGAACAGATGAAGAACTTGGTGATTTGACATATTATTTGTCTCAATACAATTTCAAAGTCAAATACAATCCTGGAAAATTAAATCAAGAGGCAGACTGTTTGAGCCGGAATCCAGTTTTAGAACCTGATGAAAATTCAGATGACATATTAAAAATAGTAAACCTAGTAAACCTAGAGGAGATAAAGAATGATCAAAGAAAACACACAGAAGTTCAAAATAATAAGAATAAGCTGATATTAAAAAATGAAATTTATTATAAAAAATCAAAAAGAAGAGACAAAATTTTATTATCAGAAGAATTCAGCGAAGCATTAATAAGAAACGTACACAATACTTATTGTCACTTGGGAAGAACCCAGATGATAAATAAAATAACACCATTCTATACAGCGAAAAATTTGATTATAAACATTAAGAAGATTTGTGAAACTTGTGACATCTGCATGAAGAATAAATCACGAAAAAAATCGAAATTTGGATTAATGTCACACTTAGGACCAGCAACGTACCCATTTGAGATCATGTCTATAGACACCATAGGAGGATTCGGAGGATCCCGATCAACAAAAAAATACCTACACTTATTGGTCGACCATTTCACACGGTACGCTTATGTTTTAACGTCAAAAAACCAAAACTCTGATGATTTCATAAAACTAATGGAGAATGAGACAGAAAACCATGATGTCCAAATGGTACTAACGGATCAATATCCAGGAATAAATTCCAAAAAATTCAAACAATTCTTGGAAAAGAAAAAAATAAGAATGATCTTCACTGCCGTAGATTCACCTTTCTCAAATGGTCTCAATGAAAGATTAAACCAGACCTTAGTGAATAAAATACGATGCACTATAAACGAAAATGACAAAAAGATTGCATGGACAACTATTGCGAAAAAAGCTGTGGAAAAATACAACGAAACAGAGCATACAGTGACAAAATTTGCACCAAAATATTTGTTAGAAGGTAGAAACATAAACATCCTACCACATGAATTAAAGAAAAAAACCACAATCGAAAATTTAGAAAGAGACAGAAAAATAGCACTTGAGAATACAAAAAAATCTCATAATGAAAACAAGAAACGATTTGACCTACACAGAAAACAAATTGAATTAAATGAGGGAGACCTCGTATATGTAGAAAATGGAAATAGTCTGAATAGAAAGAAATTAGATGAATTGCGAATTGGACCATATTCGATAACAAGAAAAATCTCTAACTCAATCTATGAAGTTGACACCGGACACAAGAAAAAAGAATCCAATCTCTATCACATAACGAAACTAACTCCACTTGTAGAGGATTATAAAAATTGAACAATTGCATGGGAATTGTTCATATCTCAAGAGGGGAGATGTAAAGAAAACATCGACACTCGCATCGGAGTCACCGTTTTCTTCGATTCAAATGTGCCGCGCTATCGACAGCTGACACCGTCCCGGGAGCCGCCTGATGACTGACTAGCAAGGCATAAGATAAGAAGATCGCGTTGAGATCACACGTGTTTAAAAACGTGATTAAAAGTTAAAACATTACCTGAAGTAAAAACTTTAAATGTTGTTTTCTGTTTTTTTACAGGTAATCTTCTTTTCTCATTTAACCATTGTAAATATTCAAATAGTGAAACAAAATTATATCAAACTGTTTTTTACAGAAACGCAACTGAGATTTTATTTCCAATTTTGGAGAACTATTTCCGTCCCATTATATATATATATATATATTGTGACGTACCTGGTGATGCCGGGTATTTTCACTGCAAGAAATTACTAAAGGAGGGTATCTTTTCCGTGAATGGGTCCCTACGATAAGTTGGTATAGCATTAGGAAAGTTAATTAATAAATGAAGTACAATCATGAACAGCATTTATTCACAAACCAGATTTGTTAATTACATGATCTAACAATATTTATTCACTCTACCTTGGTACCAAGATTAGGTGTAATGCATATTATCATACCTTCGGGGCCCCGACCAATACCTTCGATGCTTGGAGCACGGCTCGTGTCGGCAGGGGTCGCTGACCTTCGCAGCAGCTGGGCGTCGTCGGCGGCTGATGGCGTGGCGATCGCCTCGGCTGGTGACCTTGCGAATCCTTCCTGATTCGGCTCCTGGTACCTCGGTGTTGCACCTCACTCTGATTATCTTCCGTCGCTGGATTTAATCACTTAACCCACGGCTACTACACGTGCTGGCCTCAGTTCAGCACCACACAATTCCGGTGTTATTCTTACCGCGATAAATAATACAAGCGCGATCGATTGTTCTCTCGTCGCTGATCTCTCATCTTAATAACATTCTCGATCTCTACTTCACGTATCTATTGTTTTACAGTTGCTACTACTTTACAAAATACACCGCATGTTCCCTTTGTCCATGCACTAACGGCGAGCTCTTCGCCACACGTCCGCACCAACCGGCCACTTCTCCGCGACTGTCCTAACGGCTGAAATCTTCGCCGTTCGCTGCCCAGTTCGCAACCGACATTCTCACGCTGTCCTCGCGGCGGCGGCAACGGCGGCGGTAGCGACCGTTGCTCGTTCCCATCGTTGTTCGCCGCGCTTGACGTACGTTCCGCGCAGTCCAAAATATATACTGATTACTTACGCTAATGTTCTAATTAGTGTAAGGAAACACATTATGTGTTTCATCACCCCCTCCTCTCCTTTTTTGGATTTTTCCTGCCTAAGAAAAATTCACTTCCTCACCATCGTCTCTGCCGATAGTTGCACTGTCTTGTATACTACATGAATCCTTATCTACACTTATTCCCTAAAATCAGATTAACACGTGATTGTTTAGACTAATACTAATAATACACTTTATTTACACTTCACTATTGTCTTCGTTTATTGGACACAGTCTCAGACTGTTAACATTATAGTGTCCTATCACTTCTTGTCTGTTATTTAACAGTCTGGCCACATTTTATCCGTTACTTTGTCTATAAAATATGGCCCCTCATATAACAGGAAGAATTTTGGGTATAATTTTAGGTTTGGGTTCGATACTCTGGGAACCCGTAGCCGTACCGATTGTCCCTCACTAAACTGGTAAGTCTTCTTCTTCGGTTTCTCCTTTTCCTTTCCTGATTTTACCAATGCTTGGTATATCTTCTCCTTCGTCTTCGGTGGTTCTTGTTTATTTTCTGTCAACAACTGCGACCGCTGCTCTCTCTGTTGTGCATTCAGTATTTCTATCTTCTTCTTTGGAGTATCTGCGAATGTGCAGTCATACTCTACCACTGCCTTCTGATACCTTCCTAACTCGGCATGACTTGCTTTGCCCAATAAGTTCTGCGTAGTGATGGAAAGCTGTCGCGTTACTACGCAAATTATTGCTTGGTAGTTCCTAGGAATAAATGATATTTTTGGCCTCATAATATTCTTCGTTGTGTATTCACTAATACTTTCCATGACGTGGTTGTGATGATTGTTCCTCAGGTTTATCTTACCGTTTGTCCGGGTTTCTTCGTTCCAATCTCGTATGAAAATTTTGTCATTAAATTTCTTCAAGAATTTGGGAAATACATTAAAAATTCCTGTCCATGTCCTGGCGTTTCCTTCTAAAGTTGGGTATGAGAACTGGATCCCGTGTCCTTCCATGGTGCTAATGAGTGCTAGATGCTGTTCTGCTGCTCGCATAACTGCGTCAGGGTTTTCCTTACCATCTTCCGAATATTTCAGCGACTTTGGAGGCATAACTGGCGTCACCCCATTCTTGACACTCAGTGACATTTTCCCTACTTCTTCCTCTTCACATTCATCTTGTATTAATACTTTCTTCTCGCACCCCTGTATATTTTCCTCGATTTCTTCTTCTATTATACGCTCCATTTCTTCCGTTTTCATTTCCACTTCTTCTTCCATTATTTGCTTCAATTCTTCCGTTTCCACCTCCACTTTACAAACATCCTCCTTGGCCTCGATTTGGACCTCCACCGTTTTGCCCTCCGCTGTCTTGACTTCTTCATGAATTTGGTTCGTCATCCCCTCGCTTTTATCCTCTGCAGCAACCCTAGCATCCACTTGATGGTGTAGCTGAACTTTTAGCACCTTTTCTTCGCATTCCCGCCTATTCTCCTGTATTTCTTCCTTGACCGCCAACTGTAACTCAATTTGTTCTTCAGTGTGTTCTATTCGCCCACTTATCTCCTCTCGTAATTTGCTAATTCGTTCCTCTGCTTTCCTATCCTGTTCATCTAATTTCTCGCTCTGTTCTTCCCTTTCCCTGACCAATTTATCCGTTTCCCTAGCCAATTCTTCCCTTTCCCTAACCAATTTATCCGTTTCCCTAGCCAATTCTTCCAATATCTTCCTATTCTGTTCCTCTATTCTCCTGTTGTGTTCTTCGTTTATTCTTTTCTGATCTTCCCAATATTTCATCAGCATCTGCATTATATCTAAATCGGTAACTTTTCCACCCCCCTGTTTTAGATTTCCTGCTGCCTGGTTCATCGGCGTTGACGTGATTTTCACTTCTTTATTGAAACTATCCTCTGACGTATCATCCAACCTGCTTCCAATTTCACTATCCCTGCTTTCCGATAAAGTGCTACTACCAATTCCTTCATCTGTCTCCCTTACTTGCTCCGCCTTCCCTTCCGAGTCCAATACTACGTTTTGCTCCTCCATTTTATTACTTATAGCTTCACGTTCGATCCCGCTTACACTAAATGCTCGTACAATTTTCCCTTTGCTTCTCTTAACAATAATGCAACGGTTGCCCTCTTAATTTATTATGCCCGCCACAGCACTATATACTCTTCGTGACTGTTTTAATGCACTAATATTTCAGATGCTGATTGATGAAGAACACACCCTCACTCATCACAAAAACACAATAACACTAATTCAGTAATCACATAAATTCCCACTCACCTCCCACTCACTCAATTCCCACTCACTAAAGGAGGGTATCTTTTCCGTGAATGGGTCCCTACGATAAGTTGGTATAGCATTAGGAAAGTTAATTAATAAATGAAGTACAATCATGAACAGCATTTATTCACAAACCAGATTTGTTAATTACATGATCTAACAATATTTATTCACTCTACCTTGGTACCAAGATTAGGTGTAATGCATATTATCATACCTTCGGGGCCCCGACCAATACCTTCGATGCTTGGAGCACGGCTCGTGTCGGCAGGGGTCGCTGACCTTCGCAGCAGCTGGGCGTCGTCGGCGGCTGATGGCGTGGCGATCGCCTCGGCTGGTGACCTTGCGAATCCTTCCTGATTCGGCTCCTGGTACCTCGGTGTTGCACCTCACTCTGATTATCTTCCGTCGCTGGATTTAATCACTTAACCCACGGCTACTACACGTGCTGGCCTCAGTTCAGCACCACACAATTCCGGTGTTATTCTTACCGCGATAAATAATACAAGCGCGATCGATTGTTCTCTCGTCGCTGATCTCTCATCTTAATAACATTCTCGATCTCTACTTCACGTATCTATTGTTTTACAGTTGCTACTACTTTACAAAATACACCGCATGTTCCCTTTGTCCATGCACTAACGGCGAGCTCTTCGCCACACGTCCGCACCTACCGGCCACTTCTCCGCGACTGTCCTAACGGCTGAAATCTTCGCCGTTCGCTGCCCAGTTCGTAACCGACATTCTCACGCTGTCCTCGCGGCGGCGGCAACGGCGGCGGTAGCGACCGTTGCTCGTTCCCATCGTTGTTCGCCGCGCTTGACGTACGTTCCGCGCAGTCCAAAATATATACTGATTACTTACGCTAATGTTCTAATTAGTGTAAGGAAACACATTATGTGTTTCAATATATATATATATATATATATATATATATATATATATATATATATATATACATATATATAGCGACTTTTGCAAGTGCATATGTGCCTTACACGCGTATGGGGCAGAATATTTACTCATATAAGAGCTTTGAATTTATCTCCGGGCAGTTGGATCTTATGGGTGATAATGTTATATCCAAACACACACACAAAGAAATAAAAAAATATAGCACATGTGTTTTAAAATGAAGAACTAATTACAATTTGAAATCTGCAAATGAGCTTCTTAAATCATGTACTTGATCTGTTCGATGTACGAACGACACCTGAAATCCCTTCGTGCTTTAGGGATTTAAGTTTCGTAAGCAATGATCTGTTTATGACGTGTTAACAGTCGATATCTCGCAACTTCTCGTTACTATTTATTTTAATGATCACGTTCGAAATCTGAGCAAGGAAATAATCAGAACTGTGGTATTGCAAAATTTGAACCCATTACTCCAGATAACACAAACGTAAACACTATTCTTTCTAATTTGAATTTCTGGGTTACACATAAACGTATTCTTTGAATTTTTGAACAGTTAAACACGAAAACAAATAATTATTTCTTAAGGCATTAATTCTGTTCGTGACCTAACGTCTTTGCTAGCACAAAGTTCCCTCTATCTTAGCCTACATTTTTACGCTGTTTCTGCCGTAAAAAGGAGAGCGCCGCGGCGTCTCGATCGCTAGCTGCAAGGAAACTGACCTACGCCAATATTTGATTCTACCGCCTCTCCGGAGTCTTCCCGTTACTTGGCAGAGCGCTCTTCTCGGGACGCTGCGGTACCGCGACCTGGCGAGCGGTGGCCTTCCCAGCTACCTCCACCCTTTCTCACGGTCTTCTGTCCCGTTCCTCTGCTTGGCGCCTCGCTTCCCTCTGCTTCTCTCTTGATGGCGTCGTGCCGTTCTCGTTTTCTTCTTTCTGCTTCGCGTTCCCGTGGCGTACGCCATCATGCGAAATGTCACGCACGACGCAATTGGGTAAATGCGTTTTACATTTCTTCGGCGTACCGTGCAGCACTCCGTTATTCACAGCTAGATATTTAAAAAGGAAACTCTCTCAGTTTCTTTCACTACAACGACGTTGCTTCAAATATGAAGTCTACACAATTCGCTTCGTATTGTAACGTTTCTCTGAGGTGAATTAAAACCACTCACAAGTTTTATTTAAACAGAAACGTTTATTCGTAAAAAATTATTCACCAAGCCTACTATTTATATTTACAGCTATATTACACAGTCCTTGTGTTCTTCACTTGATTATTTATTTCTTACACATGACTCCGTTCTCTTGATTATTTATTTACCCAGTTCACTTCTTCTACACTTTATTTATTTATACTGTTCACTTCTTCTACACTATCGTAGTCCGAACCACTGTCCACGGTCCACTGCGCTGACCACAATTCCCTGCACAGACCACAATTCCCTGCACAAACCGCAATACCCTGCGCAGACCACACTTCACTGCATTGACCACAATTCACAGCGCAGACCAGGGTCCACTGCACTGCTATTTACCGCGATGCACACTTCACACTCCGCGTCGCCAACTCCGATCTGAAAATTCGAATAGTCGAAGAAAAGAACAAAGGCTTCGCATGGATCGAAGTAGGGTCTGTTCGAATCTATAGCTGCCACTTCTCACCGAATGACCCCCTTCATACATTCGAAATAGAACTGCATAACCTAGAAGATAACATTCGTACCGCTACAGGAGAAGTCTTAATAGCCGGGGACTTCAACGCGAAATCCTCGGAGTGGGAGTCATCAAGAAGCGACAGAAGAGGGTCTCTTGTCACAGGCATGGTAGCGAGGGGAAACCTCGTGGTGCTGAACCACGGAGGAGTAGCAACCTACGCGAGATACAACTCGAGATCAGTCATAGACCTGACCCTGTCCTCAAGGAAAACCGCGGGACAAATACACAATTGGACGGTTCTGGAAGACGTCACTCTCAATGATCATAAATATATAGAGTTCGTCATACAAAATAAAACGCAGGGAATTAAAGTACGGAAATAGAATCTGAAACCCTCATGGAACGTGAACAAACTAGACCAGAAAGATCTAGAAGAGTTCCTGAAGGAACAAGCGACCCTGAACGAATTAAATTGGACAGAAGGCCCAGGAAACAAACTACTGGGTCTAACGATTAATACAATCAAGGAGGCGTGCAACCGATCTATGCCAAAGAGGTCGACAACCAACCCCACTCGGAAACCAATGTACTGGTGGACGGACGAAATGGCAGAACTGAGAGAAAATGTAAAAAGAAAACGAGACGTCAGTACACGTGCTACAAAGAATCGCAGACATTAAGAGAGGGTCTTCGAGAAAGCAGAAAGGACCTAAAACACGCTATCAACAATAGTAAAAACCACTGCTATTAAAGGAAATAGACAACGACCCGTGGGGCAAACCGTAGCAAATTGTCACAACAAAACTAAATTGCAGGCGGAAAACTCCCGGATTGGATGACCCGACATGGGTAATCGAAATCATAAAAAAAATGTTTCCATCACACCAGAAACTTTCGGTAGAACAATGCCAGCCCTGTAAAATTACAGAAGACCAAATGTTTTCCCAAGAAGAACTACAGAAAGTATGCAGTACCCCTATGAACAAAAAGGCCCCAGATCTCGACGGGATACTCATCGAAATTCTGAAGACTGTGGCAAAGGTCCACCCCAACTTCTTCTGAAAGCATATAATAGATGCTTGAGGGAAAACCATTTTCCGAGTGTATGGAAAAAGCAGAAGCTTGCTCTCCTCTTGAAAGGCAGCAAACCACAACATAAGCCCATATCTTACAGACCAATCTGTCTACTAGACACGATGGGAAAGGTATTCGAGGGCCTGATTCTGCAAAGACTATAGACATTGCTAGAGGAAACACACGGCCTGTCGGAAATGCAATATGGCGTTCGAAAGGTAGATCGACAGTCGACGGTATCAAAACAGTCGTACAAAGGCAAAAGAATCCAAAGAGGGAGCAAAAAAATAATTCTGTGCCCTCGTAACGCTCGATATCAGGAACGCCTTTAACTCGGCCAAATGGGAGGACATCAAGGCTCTGATAGAGAAGAACACCCCACAGCACCTCACCAGTATAAGGAACTACCTAAGCGAACCGAAAGAAAATTTACGAAGGTGAAGGAGAACCTATTGAAATCGAGATCAAGAGATCCGAGTCATTTACACGATGCTCTTTAAGTATGTCAATAAGGTGGACCGAATAAGGTGGGCCGAACCTTATTCGACATACTTAAGAAGCATCGTGTAAATGACTCGGATATCCTCGTCAGCTTCGATGTCACGTCGTGTTCACAATGGTTCCGGTGGACGAGGCGGCCACTGTCATTCGCAGTAAACTTTGCTCCCGCGGGCTCACTCCGGAATGGGCCGACTTAGCTGAGTATTGTCTCACGTCCACTTTCTTTCAGTACCGTGAGCAACTATATGCTCAAGTTGAAGGAGCGGCAATGGGTTCCCCCCTCTCTCGGGTTGTAGCTAACCTTTTCATGGAGACCTTCGGAACGGAAGCCCTGGAGAATGCCCCTCTAAAACCAACCTTATGGCTCCGGTACATGGACGACACACTAGTAGTGTGGCCCCACGGTCCTCACAACTTAGCTGACTTTCTCCAGCACCTTAATAACACACACACCAAAATTAAGTTCACGATGGAGGTGGAAAATGAGGGAAAATTGCCTTTCCTCGACGTGCTGGTGAGTCGGAAAGTGAACGACAGACTAGGGCACAGTGTCTACAGGAAACATACCCACAAAAACCGTTATATACACGCTGGCTCTCACCATCACCCAGCAACTAAACGCGGGGTTTTGAAACCGCTGGCCATCACAGCAACTAGGGTGTGTGATAAAGAATCGTTGGACTCTAAAATGGAGCTCCTAAAGACTACATTTCGAGCCAACGGATATAGCGCTAAAGCTGCCAACCAAGCGGTACGGCAGGCTACGACCTCTGCCAAAACTTCTGATATCACCACATCTAGAGACAATCCCAACCAAAAAATAGCCACTCTGCCATATATACGCGGTGTCACAGATAAGATTGGCAAACTTTTGAGCCGCTTAGACATAAAGACGGCCTACAAAGCCCAGAAAAAACTCGGGCAAAAGCTTGTACGCGTGAAAGATCGAGTCCCTCCCCTTATGTCATCGGGGGAATACGAGATCCCATGCAGTTGCGTCCACAGTTACATTGGCGAGACGGGACGTACCGTAGAGGAACGCCTCCGGGAACATATTCGTAATCATAAATACAATATTACGAATAAATCGGCCGTAGCCCTGCACGCATGGAAAACTGGCCACGCTATTTTATTTGATGACACACGCCTCTTAGCCAGAGAAGACCACTGGGGCACAAGAAGGGTAAAAGAGGCGGTGGAAATCATCAAACACCCCTATAACTTGAATACTGACCAAGGCATACGTCCACACGATGCCTGGAATCACCTATTTTACCAGGACGTCCGATCTCGACCGGGCGCGGTCCTAGCTGCTCCGCAACGTCCGATTACGGACGGAGCGCCTCCTCTCACCCTGTGGGGAGCCCGCCCCTCATTGGCCGGTGCACTCTCTCCGCATTGGCCGACCTCCCGGCCAACCGGCACTCGGGTAGAGGAGAAACTGAGCCCCATTTAAACTCGTGCGCAGCACATCTCCGCGCATGGCAGTCGCAGAGCAGCGCCCGTGCAGTGAAGATCTACGTTCGTTGCTTTCGTCACGACTTCCTCCTGCGACTTGGTCTCCGCTGCGGCGCGACAAGTACCTGGTGCACGTGGTTGAGCCCTGCTCCCACGTTGTGTTACGTGGCAAGTACGCGCAGTCTTCCCTTCACGGCAAGTACCTGGCGCTCTTGTGATTGAACGTCGCTCTCACGAGACGTTTAGTGGAAAACCGCGGGGGAAAGCAGCGGAGGTCGAGGATTTTCCCCGCGATTGAGCGCTGCTCACGCGGGGCATGAGCAAAAATGTGCCGCTAGCCCATGTCTACCATTGAGGGAGGCGCCACCCCTCGGCGCTCGTCGTTAGGGGATGAACAACCACATCGTGTGCACAGGCGCTCCCTAAGTGACAGCGTCACCTGGTCGATTTCGACCAACTCGAAGCTGCCCCCAGCACGGAAATGCAACACCGAGTTGGTGTACCTCCACGGGATGGAGCTGGTGAAGCAAGCCACTCCGGACATGGAGGTCATCGCAGTTGGTGCTGAAGACATCCCGCTCGGAGCCAATGTGAAGTTTATTTTACCAACGCCGCCTACATCGCCACCACCTCACACACCGCCGCAGGCGCGGAAACTACAGTCGCTGCAGCCCAAGCAGCAGCCAAACCAGCGAGCCACAACTGCCGCAGACGTCTCCGGGATGCTTGCCGGTATCCCGGCAGGCGTGATCTGTGCCTTCGCCGCCCTCAATATAGAAGGCCTTCTGGCCTACTGGGGAACGTTCCGCGAAGCCGGAGCGGGAGCAATCCCGCAACTGGCGCCCGGCAGTGAGCTCCTCGCTGGGATGAACGCGGTCTTGCAGGCGCCACCACTGCCCGTGGGGGCAGCGCCATCTCTCCTGATCGGCACACCTGTGAGGCAGCACTCGGCTACTCTTTCGAGCAGCGTCTCTCGCCACCCGCTGCCTCTTCTATCTCTCTCTCCGGGAAGCGACGCCGTAGCGACGGGGCCACCGAGAGCAGCACTGAGCGCAAGGGCGCCCCTGGTGGCGCTACAAATGGAGCGGCTACTAGCTGCCCCTGTGGAGGCGAAATCAACCCGTCCCCCAGCGAGCTGCCCGGATTGGTCAGCGATGCTTCGCCAGGTTTGGCCGGTGCGTTCTCCACCGCCCAGCATCCCTACAACTCTCCGCTGGCTGAGGAGGGCAACATTGCGGCGCTGACAGCCGTAGAGCAAACGCCACAGCGCGCGAGCTCCGGATCAGCGCCGGCCCCAGATCCGGGAAACGCGGCGGGCACCTTTGCCCGCCACCGTCTCCCCACCGGCAAAGCGCCCCTGCCAGCGCGAAGGCTCCTCGGAGCCGGAGGAAATGCAGCCGGCAGAGCTGCAAAGCCCCAACAGCGCCTCCAGAGGGGCGAGAAAGCGGAAGGAGCGAAAACGCGCGGGAAGGACGACGAGAGGGCCAAATCAGGCTCCCGACGCGCCCGCTACGCTACCAGCTCCTCCACAGGAACAAGAAAGCTCCGTCGGTGCGGTGAGTGCGCCAACAGATTCTGGGCGTCGACAATCCTCCGCCAACCCTTCCTTAGGTGACGAGCAATCTGACGGCTGGCAACTCGTCTCCGGTAGCCAGCGCAGTCGGCCCGCAGCCGGAAACACTGGGACGGGAACCTCCGCGCAGGTTCCGTCCGCGGATGCCCTCCAGGTGGACGCCTCACGTCCGCCGGCCGCATCACGGCCGTACAAAATACGTCTGAGCATCACCTCAGACAAGGTGTTAAAGCACGGCAGAGAACTTGGGCCCAGAACGGGGTACAAGGCGACCATTGCGAAGGTCACCAGCCGAAACGGACGACCAGTGTATGAAATACACACCTTTGACCGTGTAGCATACGCTGAGGCGGAGCGATACGCTCGCAGCGAAAAGATATTTTGTTATTCGCACCCGCCTCCGTCCGAGAACTCTGAAAAGCACCTCAGAGTATTTGTCAGAGGGCTACCGCAAGGCTACATCGCTGAGAACGAGGAAAATGAGCTGAAGAAGCTCGGCTGCGCTCTCAAAGCAGTCAGACAAATCTGCCTGCTGAAGGAAATCGTGGTCGCCAGAAACCACGATTCCGGTGTAGCCAATGGTGCAACAGGCACCGAAACGCGGCGGGTGGAAGTGCTCACAGGAACGTTCGCGGTCACCCTCAGTGACAGCGCCGCGTAACGTAAAATTTATCTCTTAAAGCAACTAGAATCTTTCGCAATCGAGGTCCAAAGGGAAAAGTGGGCCAGACCTCAATTTTGTATGCGATGCTGCCGATGGGGCCACATCGCTCGTAATTGCGAGTACGATGTGCGCTGTCGCCTGTGCATGGGCGAGAGTCGCCCTGCAGGAGACGACAAACGCGCATTGCCCAAAACGCGGAAATTTTAATTTAAAGCCCGTCTGCTGCAATTGTAAGCAGCATCACGCTGCATCCTTCACAGGATGCAGCCATTGCACGTTGCCACCGCGTCCGTCAGACGCGCGTGCAATAGGAACCGAGGGACCCTCACGCCAAGAAGTTCCTAATAGAAGCTCGGCGCCTCGGTCGGCACCTAGCGGCGGGCCGGCCTGGAACGAGGTCGCGCAGCGCCCCGGCGCAGCGCGCCCCTCAGAGGCCAACGCACCGCCCTCCGGGGCGGCCGGAGCACGGCCCACTGCACCCGCAGCTGCCGCCCAAACAGTCACTAAGAGCCAGTTCTTAGCGATGTTTGAGCGAATCCTAAACATGATACCCGGCAATGTCTAGACAAAATCAGAACGTAGACAAGCGAATAGCACCCCTCCGCGCTTGCACTTGGAACTCGCGAAGTGCAATCTTCAAAGCCCAGCAAATTGAACATTTTGCAGAAGAACTGCATCTCGATATCTTGGCTTTACAAGAAACGTGTCCCAGTGATGAACACGAATTCAAATTCCGGGGATTCGCTGTTTATCGCCGAGACCGCGCTGGCAGGCCAGGCGGCGGAGTAGCAACGCGCTGCGCCGAGAACTGCCGCAGCTTGAAGCCGAAATCCCTGCTACTGCTCTGGCGTCTCTAGAGGCGGTCGGGGCGTACGTCTGGGTAGGAAACGGCCGACTACTAGTCGTATCCGTCTACTGCCCAGACCAAACCTTAGATCCGGCTGGAATTGATGCGCTTCTCGCACTAAATTCCAAAGTTATCCTTCTGGGTGACTTTAACGCCAGACATAGAACTTGGGGCGGCCTCGGAGCAAACAGAAACGGCAACAAAATTGCCAATCTTGTAGCGACAAGGCGGGGCGTAGAGATCTGCGCACCGAATAGCCCCACGCATTTCTCGGAAGTACGAAACAGGAACCCGGGCGTTATTGATTTTAGGATTGTGAAAGGTGTTGAGTGTGTGGTTCCCCGCTCAATTGCCTTACTGGATTCCGATCATAACCCAGTAACATGCGTTGTGGCGTCCCTTGCAGCGAAACGCCAAGTTAGTTTTCGAACTACCCGTGACACGAACTGGGCAGGTTTCGCAACAAAGCTGAATTCTCAGCTTGAGCAGAAACCAGTAAATACGAAAGACGAGATCGACGAAGCAGTGAATCACTTCACTGTAACATTGAAATCGGCTTTCAAGCAAAATACAATTGTCACGCGTGTAGAGAATTCTCGCCCTGAGCTCACAGATGAGCAAAGAAGGATCTTAAGAGAATTGCGCAGAACTGTCAAAGTTCATCGCCGCTATGGCGATCCCGTTGACGGAGAGCGGGCGCGCAATCTAAGCAGAGAATTCCGTTCATCTCTACGGGGTGAGAGAGCTGCTCAATGGTCTGATACTATTTCGAAATGCAATCTCCATGAGAGGCACATTTGGGATCTTTTGCGTGCGCTAGGCCGCAAACCGGGAGTAAACTGCCCTATTCAGAGCAACGCCGGGACGGGGGCGCTCGGCGCTCCACCACCTCGGCCCGTTTACGCGTGGGACGACGCGACAAAAAGCGAAATCTTTGCGAATTCACTTGCGTTGCAGTTCCGCGCGTTCGAAACGGGCGCCGCCTCGCTGCCATTGGCTGCCACCGCTGTTGGTGGTGCGCCAGTGCCGCGTGCGGTCAGCAGCAATATCATTGGCCTGTTGCCCTCTCCCACATCGGCACGCCGAGTAACGGGAGAGGAGCTTCGAGCTGAGCTAAAACACCTCAATGCGAGGAAGGCAGGTGGCCCGGACGGTCTCACCGCAGCGCAGCTGCGCGCTCTGGGCGGGCGCGGAGTCGAGTTTTTACTCGAGCTCCTGAATGCGTGCCTGGCGTGCGGCTATTTTCCCAAGGCGTGGAGGATTGCGACCATTGCACTAATACCAAAACCTGGCAAAAATAAACTATTCCCGAGCAGCTATAGACCTATTAGTCTACTCTGCATCCTAGGTAAGACGTTTGAGAGACTGATCCTGTCACGTTTGCAACAGGAAATACGTCGTCTCAATCTTCTCAGAGATGAACAATTTGGCTTTCGAGCTGGTCACAGCTCCGCGCAGCAGCTTACGCGGCTTTGCACGGAGATCGGCCTCGCCCTCGAGAGACGGCAGAACCTGCCAGTGGTCTTTCTGGATATGCGGTCGGCTTTCGACTCTGTGTGGCATGCGGGTTTGCTCGAGTGCCTTGCGGAGGCGGGAGTGAGCGATTGCTACGTCAGACTGATCGCGAGTTTTCTCTCTGACAGGCAGTTCAAAGTGCGCGTCAATAGCGTATACTCGTCCCTCAGACGAGCAGAGGCAGGCGTGCCTCAGGGGAGTGTTCTTTCTCCTACCCTCTTCGGCTTATACGTGAATGACGCGCCGCTCCCTGCTGGAACAAGGACTGGTATTCAACGCTGCGGGCTCCTGATGTTCACGGATGATTTTTCGTACTACGCGAAATCAGCGAACGGGAGGCAGACAGTTAAATACTTGTGATTGTCTCGCCGCCTTTCCTGAATGGCTAAGTCGGAAACGCCTCGCTCTCAACCTCCACAAATGCGTCGCCGTCAACTTCACTCGTAAGAGAGCTAACCCCAATGAAACTGTGGGCTTGGCTGGCTCGCATCTACCTTGGCGGAGCGAAGCGAGATATTTGGGCGTGCTACTTGACAGCGGCCTTCGCTGGCATGCCCACGCTCAGTATCTCGCTGCCAAAATTAAACACGCACCTTCCTTTTGAAACCTCTTCTCCGTTCTCCCGACTTAGCAATTCCTCTAAAGCGCCGCTTATTCACAGCTTGCGTGCGTCCCTTGTAAGCGTACGCATGTGAGGTATTCGCAGCCGCTTCTCCCTCCACGCTGCACCCCATCCGGGTAGCAGAGAACAGAGCGGCGCGCACGCACTTGCCTCTTACCAGACCTGACCGGCAACCCAAAAACGCTGACGTCTTCAGAATCTTAGGCGTTCGCAACCAGTTCCCGACGGAGCTACAAAAGAGGGCGGAGACGGCGCTCGCAAGGGCGCTGAGGCCGTCCGCTCCGCGCATCCTGAGCGAGACCGGCAAGGCGACGAACAGCGGCGTGCACAGGGCCTTTCACAGAAGAAAGGGCCCACAGCACGTCGCCTTCACTTTCCGCGCACTGCCCCCGCACATACTCTCTGAGCTCTGCGACGCGGGGGAGCAGCAAGTGCGTGGGAGGCGGTCGCCGCTTACGGATGCCGGAAGCCGCGCGGGAGGCGCGGAAACGCGCTCCGCCAGGCCAGCGTCGCCTGATAATGAAGACGTCGCGGCGCCACGGACGCTTGACTAAAGTCGGCGCCGTGGCGATCAAAATGCAGTGTAAATAGAGTAAATAGTGTAAATAGTGCTGAGGGTATTAAAGAATGAATGAATGAATAGGAATATGAATGGGATTGTAAATAACCAAGAATGAATGCGTGTGAAAATGAACAACAAAAAAAAGAAACAAGAACATTCTAGAGAACTAACCCGAAAATTTTTACAACTAAATAAAAAACAAACAATTCCCAAAGAGGAATTGCAATTAGTTTTTAAGTTAGCATAAGTTAGTTTGTTTAAGTTACTGCCCTTATAACCTGCAAAAGCCTCATCGGCTGCAGGTATTGTGTATTCCGAAGGAAAATAAATTCCCGCCACTCCAGGGTAACTGGAGAGGGGAAACAAAAAAATCTCCGCGCATTACGCCCTGTGGAATGTCGCAGTATGGTGACCGAAACGTCGGCACCTTCGCCATGAACGCGGCGTTACCCGGACAGCCTAGTAAATACTGACTCCGGCCGCGGAATCCTACGCTCTCACATGATTCCTTTTGGTGTGCAGTGTGAGCTCTGCTTTTGTAGGGATCCTGACGCTAAAGTAAATAATTCTCTGTAAAATAACTAATTTATCTGCCATCGTTCGTTAAATTGACCTTGAGTCAAAACTACTGCAACAGATTCAAGAAAGGAGACCTTACTGCATGTTGCTTTTCGAAAAGATTGCGAGCCTCTGACAGTTCAGCCCATGAAAGTACTGATCGACGTGGGTCAGGCGCTTGGGTCATGGCTCTCGAGTCCGCGTCCCTGATCGGCCTGCGAGGCTCTGCTATTCCATTTGATTTAGAATATCTCAGGGGGTGACTGGCCCTTCGTTAATTAAAGACGTGTGGAAACTTTCTTCGCCGTAGAGAACAGCACATCGTTCTGAACGCTTTCAATTCGTTATTACATTAGAATCTGTTGCTACCTGTGAAGCAAATCACACAGATCACTGAAATATTCGGATCCAGTCTATTGAATCCCTCACGCGTAGATCTCATTGACACGGAGCAACTACAAACGCCTGAGATGAAATGAAGGGGGAAGAAACCTGTGATTGAAGCATACGAAGAGTTAGTAGCCAGTGCTTTTTTATCGAAAGTGCATTCCTTGCATCAAACGGGCATAAGTGCAGAAACGAAACTCCAAGGCTTGTGAAATTATTGCATCTTGTAAATTGTAATCAAGAACTTTCGAATCTTTGGCCAACCAATTTATACAAATAATTGACAACCCCTACCCGAAGCAGGCTGATCGTAAATAGTTGCATGAACATGACATTTGCATGACAACTTTATTCCATTTGAATGGGCAGGGTATGCTACTCGCGTCATCGCAAGTAGTGCGCTAGAAGGTGTAGTGCGGTGCAAATATTTCTTCAGGTTGTTTACATCCGTTTTTCCTTTGCGTGATCGAATAATTAACACCATTAGGCACCTAATGAGACGATGCAGCTGAATGCTCGATGCGAGCTTGTATATATTAGGACATCAGGATCTTTCGCGTGTGAGAAAGGAAACCCAATACACAGAATTCAACATAAAACGGGGGCATATATTTTATCAATCAAATCAAAATCAAATCAAAACACAAAATAGCACAGAGAAAAAGAATACCGATCGGTTTAAACCATGCATTTCATTTCAGAGTTTCTCTAATCATTTCATCTCTAATCTTTAGCAGATTACCAATACTATGTAAACACTTCGAATTTCTTTGAAAGAGTAGTTTTCTTTAAAAGAATCAAACTGTGGAAATACGTTCGTGCTGTGCACGGTTAGTAGCTGACTGAACAAAATAATATTCAAATAAAATTGCAGTACACTTTAGTTTCGTCGAGTTTATCACACAAATTGCTCAAATTCAATTAAATAATTCAATTATACTGTAACAACCCGCCCTTCTTTTATTTGCCATTTACTTTTTTCTTGCTCCAAAGTTGGGAGCACCATTTTTTACCTGCGGGGGTGGTTGAACTTCAGGGTGACCCGACTCACATGTTCATTAATGGCTCCGCTGCGTCGTCCTGGTACTGAAATGAGGGCAGGACGCATGCGTAACTGGTTTTAAACATGCCCAAATGCACTAAAAACCCACGTTGTTTGGTATATAACAGATTCCCCTCAACAGTCCAGTGTGTCAGCGTCCATCGGATCCCGGTCAGGGCTTTGTCCGGGCAGCGGAGACCAGTGGGGCGGTGAATGGTCACATGGGTGGGCCAGGCAAAGATCCCGACACTCAGGTGATTACAGTTCGCACAGTCATTCGCCCAGAAGCGATAGTTCCACGAGCGGTGAAATCAGGCGATACATCGAGATTCAATGATGCAGGCGGCGGTACAGCTCGGTGCTTTAACATGGCAGCTCGCGACAGACTATGCGGTGGTTGACAGCGCGCGGAGCGGCGCTCGGCTGTCCATAATAATGTATACTATATCCCCGCGAATTGTACCGGAAAACTTTCTATTTCCTATGCCTTACGGGCTGAACCAAGCTCCTCTCACTCGAAAACCAAATGATCTCGCTCCTTTCTGCCGACCAAATGGACGAAAGCGCGTCCGCAGTCACCTCTCTCGGTTCGCGGGGTCGTTTCAAAACGATTGGTCCGCAGGAATCACACGACAGTCTTGAGCAACGACTCGCGAGCCGTTGAAAGCGTACTTTTAAACAGATTCGCCGATCCGGGAGTTCTCGGAATTTTAGGCCAGTGTGCAAAGCGGCGCGCAGTGGAGTGCGGCGAAATTTCCACAGTCACTTCTTCTGCGAGGCGCGCCTGCTCGTAACAGTAACTTTCACTTCTACCTGCTGTCGGCGCTCGTGGTAAAGGAAATCGTGTACCTTCCTAGTGCCAAGTGTTTTTTTGCGAACTTATAATAGTATTTGGATCAATTTCATAACACACGTCGCCCTGACGCGTGCGACGGTCCCATTAAAATATATATATTTCAACTTATTAAAGCAACATCAACATCTTAGTAAAGAAATAATTAAACACAATTTACCAAATTACAAAATTTACAAACGTCAAGTACGTTTTCCTCCTGTCAAAGTTAGAGAAAGAAAATGTGCTATAAACTTCACTAGTCTTAATTTTGTTTAATTCCGTGAGCACACTGTTTGCTGCTATCTCGTCGAATTATTTATTCAGTTCATGCAATCCGCAGTCTCGATCACTACTCATACAATAATTTCGCGACGCACTTCGAAAGAATTCTTGTCGCAAATACAGTTCTTTTTACGTTGTACTGGTTCTCGCACGCGTTTGGCCTCGCCGGTCACCGTCCCTGAGCACCGAGCTGTGACCTTGCTCCTCTTGCAGTGTATTTTGGCGCCGACGCTTCTGACGCGCAGCCTCTATCGACTTCGCCGAGCACCTTTACCCCGTTGGCCGTGTCCACAAGATCCCGCCCAAATACCAACTTTCAGTTTCTTCCTTCTTGCTTCCTCTTCTGGCACTCCGCTGTTACGGAAGCAAACTCTTCTCTCTGCTTGCCGTTCCTCCGCGTGTTGAAAGCCGACGTGCCCACACGTATAAAATAATTAATGTCGTTAGCGATTGTTGGCATTGCTTTCGGTACACAATTATTTCATAAACTATGATTTTTGCGTAATAGTTCTCATCACCTTTCAGCTTGCATAAATTACTCTCCAAGTTCCGTACCCGCTTCATCTCGCAAATTTAGTTAAGATTTCACAAATGATTTCATCAACTCGCAACGTCTCCACACTGTTGCACGTGCAAATCACAATGGCTGATTTCACGCTAAATTCTCGTCGCCTCACTCTTCAAATTTTACTTCGAAAGTTCTATCGAGTAGGTGATCTTCGTCCTGATCACTATCTTCTTGAAAATTCCCACTGACTCTGACAAGAAGAAGCTCTGGCCAGCTGGCGGCGCATTTAAGTGCTGGCCTTTCCGTGAAGGGTTGTTAGCGCTTCGGTACCTCTTCGGAACCAATTTCACGCGATGGCCTTGACTAGCAAGTGCCGCGCTATGACGCGAGCATCAATCTAGTAGTAGGGCGCTGATAGTAGGTAGTAGGCTAATAGTTAGGTAAGCGCGGTAGCTGCAAGGATGGCGGGGCGTTTAGTATAAAACGAAATGTTTGGCTAGTCCATCCAGTGACTCTTTTTCCAAAAACAAACTGCTGTACAGTATTCCAGCCCATCAACACAGCTGTCTCAAAATCAGATATCCTTTTTTACCGGATATCCGTCAGTTGCATTAAATATTATCAATGAACCTTCAATATCGCGAAACATCAATGAGAACTTCGTTGGATTTCGCAAAGAAGCCAAAGAGTAGCCTCTAAGTCATTTGAGTAATTTCCTTCCTTCGCATTGTAAATAATATCTGTACAGTGAAGAAGCTACACTATTTGACAGATAATAATCCCTGTGAATAATTAATGGTGCTTGTTACGCCAGAACTGTGTCAAAATCATTAACACAACCGCGTCGTGCAAAGGACTTTTGCGTGAAGGCGTACAAAAGGTGAACGAGTGAAGAAGGAGGTAGACGAGAACGGGACGATCACTGTTCAAGAGAGAAGTAGAAGGAAGTGAGGCGCCGAGGAGAAGAACGGAGCGGAAGGTCAAAGAAGGCAAAACGTCGGTAGCAGGTGGAGGTAACGGAGAAGGACACCCAATCTGCCAAGGCGGCTAGCAAGAGCGTCGCCGCTGGGCAAGGTCGCGTCGATGCAAAGCCGGCCGAGAACGACGTCGCGGAGCACGGTATCGGGCGAGGTTTCTCAGGAGCGATGGAGCGCAGTGTTGGCGTCGGTAAGTGAGCGCTCGCAGTAGGCATGCAAGATGGCGTCGTGTTCGCCCGTGTTCAGTGAAAACTATATAAAATGGGGTAAATTGAAACTGAAAGTTATGTGTGCTTGAAAAATCATTAGATTTTTAAGACGAAGAAGAAATGGCTTAAGAAATGAATGATTTTATTTTTTGCATGATTACATAAATATTTAAAAAACATTTTACGCCAAATCCATGGGAAAATAATATTATAATACGGTTTTTCTTTGTGTTATGTAAATTCTTTCATTCAGCTTCTAAGTGCGTACAATTGTAATTTTATCATTGCTAAGTTTGGAACGTAAATCAGTTACATTAAAAAGTAACGGGAACTTACACGACATTGACCGTGCACGCATCATAAAATAAGTGCATTGCTTTCAAAATATGGTTTTCTTTCAGTGGATATGGATTCAGGATTGGATCCATATATGAGCTCCTTTTTCACCAATAATCACATTGTCTTGAGAAAATTCAAACCTCATATTGAGCATTCATCTCTGACACCCCATTAGACGTCTTGTGGATACTAGGCGGGGATACGTGTGAATATATATATATATATATATATATATATATATATATATATATATATATATATATATATATATATATATATATATATACAGGGTGAGGCACCTAAGTTGGCCACAGCAAATATCTCCGAAACGGTTTGAGATTTCGGAATCCAGTTTGCGCCAATTTGTAGCAGATGACGGAGGAAACAACACATATCGTTTTCGTGTATGTACCATTTTTAATTGCGAAGATATTGACGCAACTTTATTTTTTTAAATGGAAGTATATATTTTTTCAGCAGCATTATAAAGGTCTCAAAGAGAGGAATACAATGATATAAATATTGTTAATATTTGAAGAGAGACTTTTGCAAAAATACATGATGTCAAGTAGCACGTAATAGACGCGGATGCACACGTTCCTTAGACTTTTTCCTTGTTTACGGAAAGTGCGTTTGACATTGCTTGTAGCCAGATTCTATCTTTCTAACTTTCAACATCCGACCTCGCGTTCACGAGTCAACACTGCCCACGGCTGAGGGTCGTGAAGTCATACCGACGTGTAACAGTCCGAAAACCTGCAAGTGACAATTTTTATTAATTAAATTTAATAAAAAATCAAAAATTAATTTAGTTTGTCACAAATTTATCACGAGAATTGAATATTTTCTTTATTGTACTGTAGATATACTATAAATGTAAATTCGTTCTTCGTTTGTAAATTTCATTACGAAAGCCAACGTTGAACTGAAAGTGTTGAGAAATGTTCAGGCGGCGAAATAGTCGAAGAGAAGTTGGGAGGGCATTGTTGATGGAAATGACAATGGAACATCGCCTCTTCTATCACAGCAGTTTTTTGTCAGACAAGAATGTTCTGGAAAATAAATGACACACAATTGACAAGGATTGTTACTTGGAAAAAGAATTAACGAGTATTAAAGAAGTTGTCACAGTTACCTCTGTCCAAACGAAAACTGACCCTTTCCTTACGAATTCTGTGGCCTTTAGCTACTTGTTTCTATTACATCCAGTGCCTGGCACACTCTGGGTCGAAACTTGAAGACGTTCAAAACGCTTTTACTCAGCTTTCCGCACTCCTTGTCGTGACAAGGCGATCAGGCGTCTGCGCTAGAAATTCTCAGCATTTCGCCCATGTCAAATTTACAGTCACACTTTCTCTTCAAATATTAACAATATTTATATCATTGTATTCCTCTCTTTGAGACCTTTATAATGCTGCTGAAAAAATATATACTTCCATTTAAAAAAATAAAGTTGCGTCAATATCTTCGCAATTAAAAATGGTACATACACGAAAACGATATGTGTTGTTTCCCCCGTGATCTGCTACAAATTGGCGCAAACTGGATTCCGATACCTCAAACCGTTTCGGAGATATTTGCTGTGGCCAACTTAGGTGCCTCACGCTGTATATATATATAGAGAGAGAGAGAGATTGCGACGTCACTCCCGTGACCTATCGAGGAGAGATCGCTCACACAATCAATTGTTTCCGCCCCCGGGTAACAAGTGAATCCCGGTCCATACGCTTCCTAAAAGCTACCATAAATTAACAGATGCAATCACAAATATTTATTTTTCGTTAAATCTAAAACCTGCCTTCTAACCCAAATGAACCAGAAAAAAAAACAACAATGTAATGGGTGAGAGCCTTTGCTTTCCGTATGCATTACCTTGGGAACGGGTGCTCAGGGTTCCTCTGCCGTGGTGCACTATGAACGGCTCAGGCACTGGTATCTCCCGGCGGCTGAACCGAGTGCACGTCGGGATAACGAGACGCTCGGAAAGCCGAGGTACGTGGCGGCGGGGCGGACGAGGCACGAATGGCGCCCCGGCGGCCGGATGAAGGGCGGAGTGTGATGCCGCGTCGCCGAGCTCGCGGGTTGCGGCAGCTTAGTGTCGCTTCAAAGCGGCGGGCGGCGCCGAACGGGCACGGCGGAGTCCCGAAGGTCGGATCAACGGTGCAGTGTCACAACGCGACGCCCAAAACGCTAGGTCAGCTCGCAGCGTTTCCGGGGCCGCGAGGGTGCACGGTTATCGCCGGGCGATGCGACTCACCAACTATACTCTCACTTACTGGTCGGTTTCAACTCAACTTCCGGCAGTGGTCAACTCAACTTCCTAACTACTGTCTTCACTCAAAACCTAATCTTCATTAACTCTCATCCTTCATCTCACATACTCGACTCGTTGGCTTCTTTATCTGACCGTCTGCGTGGCATTCCGATTTCTTCTCTCTCTCTTTATATATATATATATATATATATATATATATATATATATATATATATATATATATATATATATATATATATATTGTGACGTACCTGGTGATGCCGGTACTTTCACGGCAAGAAATTACTAAAGGAGGGTATCTTTTTCGTGAAAGGGTCCCTACGAGAAGTCGGTATAACATTAGGAAATTTAATTAGTAAATGAAGTCCAATCATGAACAGTATTTATTCACAAACCAAATTTGTTAATTACATGATTTAACAACAATTATACACTTTGCCTTGGTACCAAGATCAGGTGTAATACAAGTTTTATCATACCTTTGGGGCCCCAACCAATACCTTCGATGCTTGGATCACGGTTCGCGTCGGTAGGGGTCGCCGACCTTCGCAGCAGCTGGGCGTAGTCGGCGGCTGATGGTGTGGCGGTCGCCTCGGCTGGTGGTTTCTTGAATTCTTCCTAATTCAGCTCCTGGTACCTCGGTGTCGCACCTCTCTAATTGTCTTTCGTCATTTGATATAACTACCAACCACGCGGCCACTGCACGTGTCGGCGTCAGCTTCGCAATACACACAGTTCTGGAATTGTACACACCGCGACAAATAGCGTAAGCGCAATTTACTGTTTTCTAGCATTGATCTTTTATCTTGATCACTTTCACGATATCAACCTAACACGCTTATTGTTCTTGCGTGGGCTAAATTCTATAACACACGTCCGCGGCTCACGACGACTTCTCCGCAACTTTCGCCGGCCGGCAGCACGCCGGCCATGTCCTTCGGCGACGGCCGTCTCGACCCAACTGACTCGTAACGGACAAAAGTCCCTGTCGCTCCGTGCTCGGTTCTCAACCGTCGATTACGTTCCCACGGACGCCTCGCAGCGGCAACGGTGGCGGCGGCGGCGGCTGGCCCTCCTCACCGCTGTCCGTCGCGCTGGTCGTGCGTACCGTGCAGTCCAAAATAGATTCTAATTACTTATGCTAATGTTCTAATTAGTATAAGGAAACACAATGTGTTTCAATATATATATATATATATATATTGATTGTATTGTTGTTTTATATTGTTTGTTTGATTGTTTACTGTATATTGCCGGCGTTTGAGACAAGCTCAGAAACCCTACAACACCCACACAGCGTCGGCGAATCCAGAGGTTATCCGAGCTCGACGAGCCGAATACATTACTAACGAAACAGCGCTATCTGTTAGTTGCTGCCCGCGGTGCGACGGCGGCGAACTTCCAGGTCACGGAAAAACGCGGAAGGGTTCGTCGTGACATCATGCTACGTATAAATAGCGGAGAAGCTGACTGATCGGCCTTCTTTCTGTACCAGGCGCCGAGATGCGGTCAGGCAGAGCGGTAGTAGTTATAGAGGACAGATTTCCTTTGTATGGAACGTCGAAGAGATCGGACGTGCGTAGAGAGCTAGATGTGAGGATTGCGAGATATAATTTTGTAGAAAGTACAGTGCGAAGTGATTGTTCAGGTGAAAGAATAGTAGGATAGAGGAAGAATCAGTCCTCTGAACTGTGAAGTGTAATATTGCATAAAGTCTGTGGTAAGGAGTGGAGTAGCTAATGCGATGCGGAATAGGGGCAGCGAAAGCGAGAACTGTGAGCTGTTGAGAGGCGTCAGTAGAACTGTGCAGTTAGCTACACGTTCAAGAAGGGTTGTAAAGAACGCTAGTAAACCGAAACACCAATAGCGTACGCGTGAAGACTGTGAAATACGCGTCGGCGTGCCGCATATGAAGAGGGGCGGAGACAGAAGCAGAGGAGAGGATTCCGGTGCCGGGCGTGGTCAAGAGGCGAGACGAAAGAAGATTGGACGTGGATCTGGTGGCAGGAGAGAAAGAAGGCGGTGTTTCCAGCGCATCGCGGACGGCTGATCTGCGAGGAAGCGAAGCTCCCGTGCAGCCGGAAGAGGGCCAAGGTCGTATAGACGGATGCAGAGCGATTTGCAAGTTGCGCATTGAGCACCCGTCAAGGTGACAGAAATTTTGTAAAACGATTAGGTGCCGACAGCGATTTGAACGTTACCGTAGCAGCAGAACGGCTGTGATTGTAAATGTGCATATTCACGTAAAATCTTGATAACGGCAAAGAAATTGAAAGAACCTTGTACGCCGGTAAAACAGTTCATCCGAATGTTACGAGAAAAACTGTATTAATCCTTGTTCCTCAATTTTGTGTAATCTTGGCGAGGAAAATTTAACTGTAAATAATTGTAGTAAGTAAGCCATTTAATAACGTGTTCTGCTTTAAATCTAAGAGTCTGTGTAGAAAGGGGGATATAACTTTCCTAATCAGTCACTACTCAGTCATAGACAGTTAATATTTGTTGTTTAAACTGTGCTGGCCAAGCAATAGTTACCATGCACTGATATTTGTTGTAACATAGTAGTGAATTAGGAAGAAATACTCAAACCAGAGTGAGTAAGCAATAACAATTTTTAAAGGGTGTGAACAGTATTTTTGACTTCATATTGAATATTTGTGTGCAATTTGATATTTGGGATTTTTATGTATTCTTTGTCAGTCATATTTCATATGATCGAGAATATCCGAACTGTTTTTACCTATAATATCCTACCCATTGAGATTACAAAGCACAAGTTCAGAGCATTCTTTCTAGCGACGGCAACTACGATTGAAGCGTTAGAATATATATATATATATATATATATATATATATATATATATATATATATATATATGCAACCGAGCGAAGTGTCGCAGTACGTTGCGCGCTGGATTTGCAATCGGGAAGTCCGGGTCCGATCCCCGGGCTGACGTAGTTTACCACGGTCACACGGCGAATGCTGTTTGAAAATCCCACGAACATCTCCCAAATACCACTACCTCACCTAACACCTCCTACCATCCTCCTGGTCCTTGCAGCCCTCATCATCACCCTATAATAATAATATCATTCTATCCGCCAATTGATATTCAAGGCTAACAATTCATTAACAGGCTAACATTCTGCCTCTGGATGCGAGATGCACTGAATGAGAATTCATTAGATACGTTAGTAGATCAGATACATTACATACTTTGTATTCATTACGACCTCGCCCCTGAGCAGGCCCCTGAGAAGCCAGCCCGACCGGCCAGCCCGACCGGCCAGCCCAACCCGGAGAAAAGGGACAACGAAAAACGGAGTAATGACTTATCGCACAGCCCATAAGTTGCGTACATGTGTCTAATAGAAACTAGAAATCATAAATTTGGATGTAGCAATTCAGAGACGTTATTTTGAAATTAAAATAGCTACACGTACTCATTGTCTTATTCCTGGGAGAATTTCAAAGAGAACTCGGGTGATGTTAACCTAGCTCAGGTGTTATGAAAGCATATAATATAAAGGTGTATTTCTAAAAGTGTAGCTTGAGAAATGTAATAATTATATTGAACAGTTAACGCAAGACATTATTTGTTTATGGGCATTTTAAATTTGTTAAACAAAGAAAATTAATTATTTTGATGCACTTAAAAGGATCAACTAAATCGTTAAAGAACTCAGTACTAAAAAACTATTTAGTTCAACATAGTGATTCAGGAAATGTCAATCCAACCATTTTTTCACTAAATTTACATATGTATAAGTCCATATTTCTTATGTGTATAAATTAGTTATTTGCTTTTTTGGATCCTGTGCGCATTGTTTGTTCCATGTGTGTATTGTATGTTTTATTTCAGTATTTTATCTTGTGCCTTCACTGATCAAGTAAATTCTGAAGCTTGGTTAATTTAAATCGAAGAATTATTAATCCAACTTATTCTAGAATAACACATTCTGAATTCTTGTCTAAGTTGGTACTAGACCGTTACTTTACTTTTGCAATTCAATGGGCGAATCCTTAGGCCAGGCTTGCACAATGCTTGCTCCCACGAGAGCTGCGAAACTGCGAGTAGAAGGGAGGAGGCTGCTTTGGGGGGCAGGGGAGAAGCCTGAGCGGGGGGGAAGCGGCGCGTTGATTGAATGGCGTCTAATGCAATGATCCATGCTGTGAAATGACTTGCCCACTTATTTAAATGAGCAATCTGCCATATTTCTAGCTATAAAGGCCATATTTTACTGTTTATGTTATTCTGGGCACTGCTATTGTATCAACAATTTTTAGTTTTTTTACATTATGCCTATTGTAACTCATACACAATATTTGAAAGCGATGGCCTCTTTTAAAAATGTATGATATAATTTTAACTAAGAAAAAATTACAATTTAATAATTGATTTTTCAAGACGACTGTTATAATCTTCAAATGATAGCATAACGAAGGAAACTGAGGACAGTCTCTCAAATCAATATTAATATAAAAGTGTAATATAGACAATTCCAAGAAGGTTAATGTTTGGCAGCACTTATATTTGTGACCATTTTCCCTCATGAAGCTGAATAACAGGTATCAACGAGCAAACCTCTTATGATATATTATGGTCAATCATGACATTATTATGAGTCTTGTTAAATAGAACGCAAATATAATCTCTTTTATATGATGTCGTAAATAGTTATGAATAAATTATGTTCGTTGATTTGAAATTAGAAATAACGGAAATATTTAATGTACACTTGTCAGAAATTAGAGCAGAAAGAAATCAAGTTATTTTTAGCTTAGATAGAACCATCTTATACAATTAAACATGGATAATGGAAAATAATTCATTTCCGAAACCATCAAGCCAAAAAATTCAATATTACAATTTTGTACTTGCAGTACTCTAAATTGGCAATTACATCGAAGGGAAGCAAATTATATTATCAGCCTTAAAAGCAATTATAATTCTTGTATCCAAGTCAAATATGTATATTAAATTCGTTTTAAGTTTACATTATCATACATCGACAACAAACATTTCCAAAATATGTTATTTGAATTGTATGTAACAATCCGTCATATTCGCAATTGCTCTTTCAATTTACGCACTAAGGTTCGAATTCCGCATTCTGATTGGCGATCGCCACTGCTTCAATGCTTCACCCTTCCACGCGGCCCGAGTTTGCTCTCGAGCTCAGTCAAAGTGCAAAATGCTGTGCAGGCCTGGTTTAGGCGAACTACCGAAGACGAAGGAATTTCTGGATAAGTTTTATTCTCGTTATTGTAATAATGAATCCCAAATTATTTAATAAGGTTAATGTAATGTATGGAAAATGGAGGAAAAGAACCTTGTCCATGCAGTAATATGTGATAGAGAAATTATCATGTTTGAAATTGTGTACTCCGTCAAAGCCAGATAAGGACATAGTGTATTTGCTAATACATTGCCCAACGGTAATGTAGAACTTGTTAAAGACTTTATTACAAATGTATACTGATCAGCTAATCACGCAATTGGGATTGTACAATGCTACATTCGAATTTAACTATATAATGCAAAAAACTAGATCGATAAATAATGTAGTCACAGAGACTTATGAAATCCACCCCCAGCGAAGGAATGTCAATAAGCAAAAGGAAGCTGCAACTACTACATGTGAGCATCATCAAGACAAAAAGTCGAATGTCAGGCAAGATACGAGCACTTCAGGAGATACTCGTAGAAGCAGGAATGGTTCTACTGACAGTGGAGGCCCTCAATCAAAGATCATTGATCCTAGTACATCTCGCGGACATGAGTTGGGAAATTAAGAGGGTTTGTCTCGACACGTCGTCCCGACGCAAACCTAGAAGAGATTAATTCATGAGAGGTGGCTATACTATCGACTGAATTGATATCATTTAAAGAAGAGCCGTGGGACTAGGATGCAAAAATGCAGATCGGATGCCAAATTTCAGTTTTAAATGGATCCCAAACCGTTAGTACAACTGTTTCACATAGAAAGAAAACTGCCAGAAGTAACAGTGAAGAAGTTACAGAGTAGGGCAAACTTTTTATCAGATTGCAGTTATCAGATTCATTACAGAGCTACGTCCCAGCATGTCAACACTAATGCATTATCCAGGTGCCGGACGACCAGACCAAGAGTTCGATGAGCCGAAAATGAAATGTCAACTTCTGGACAAAAAGAATGCCAAACTTGTAGGATTTCTCTCTGACATCAACAGGAATAGCGGCAGCCACAGACAAAGAATGAGAATAAAGTACAGTGAGGGACTGTGTCAGGAATAGTTGGGCACCCAGGTTGCTCAGGAACAATGCTAAATGGTTTAGTAAGAAAGACAGGATATCAGTTATAGTAGGAATCCTGTTATTCAGTAACCCGCAGCACGCAAGAGTGGTAACTAACTAACTAACTAACTAAATAAATAAATAAATAAATAAATAAATAAATAAATAAATAAATAAATAAATAAATAAATAAATAAATAAATAAATAAATAAATAAATAAATAAATAAATAAATAAATAAATAAATAAATAAATAAATAAATAAATAAATAAATAAATAAATAAATAAACGACCAGATTTCAAATCTACGGTGGATGAAATGCTAATTTCTATGAAAATTTGGGATGTAAGGTCATCAATCAAACTTCATTTTCACGATCAAACTTCATTTTGTCCACAACAACCTTAATTTCTTCCCTTATAATCTGTAGAATTTCAATTATGAACATGGAGATATGTTTCATCAAGACCTGAAAGAGATGGTAAAACGCTATGAGGGCAGATATTTTGAAGTGATGATGGCAGATGACTGCTTATTCTTAAAGAGGGAATGTGTAGAAGTGCACAGAAGACGACGAGGAGGCAAAATTTCAGCAAAGGGAAGCGTTAGCTGAGTTTCTGGCATTGTTAGTATAAGAATAAAATTATTATTCACGTAAATAAGTTGCCAAAGTGCGTACAATGTGTACCACTTGTATACATTGTTATTCTTATTTTTCGTTAGTATAATTATATATATATATATATATATATATATATATATATATATATATATATAATATATATATATATATATATATAATTATACTAACGATACTAATATTATACTAACTAATATATATATATATATATATATATATATATATATATATATATATATATATATATATATATAGTTTTAAATCGTTTGTTCAAAGTGTGTTTCTGGAAACTTTCAGAAATGAAGTATTTTTGTTTACAAGTTACATATCACTTGAAGTGCTATCAGTTGTTTGTCGGTTTGATAAAAAATTACAATAAATTACTACGCGTTCGCGGACTTTCCTTATGCTGTACCGCATTTTAATACCAATTCGCGACTGAATATGTTAAACACGAATTGTTGAATACAAGACACGTCTACGATTCTTTCCTATCAAAATTCGTTCCGAGTACAAAGTCTATATCACTCTTGTTTGGTAAATTGTTCATCGTCTTAAGTTTGCAAAGGCTCATGAACAAGTTTTCTTAATTTTTTTTGCTGTTCACAATCATTACGCTCATCATCATCTGGTACAAAATATTACATCATATATTGAATAGTACTTCTTATATCAGCTGTGTATGTCTTATCATCTTTCTGCAGTGTGGTAATCGTACCTTGCCCTCTTCCTGAACACCCATTTCCTGAACACATGGGGCACGTCAAGACTCCTTTACAGTCTTTCGCAAGATGTTTGTACTTGCAACATTTAAAACATAAAGTTACTTTTATGCAAGAGTAGCATACAAACAAACAAATACTGTCTGTCTGACTGTCTGACTGTTTGTCTGACTGTGTGTCCGTCTGTGGTGAACGCTAGCGTCTAAACCGTTCAGCCGATATTCTTCAAAACTGATATTCCTCAATCACTATGAATGATCTCGTGACTTTGGGGATTTTAAATAAGTATTTTGGTTTTTGAGGGTACTTCACATTAAGTTTCAAGCACAGTTTCAACGTTTTCTCTAAATCGGTTTCAATTTTTTTCATAAAGTTTTGTTGTTCAATAGTGCGAAGGTCGTTTAAATTAATGGTTCAGATCTCATTTTTGGTGACTTCTGCAATCTGTAATAAGAGACGGTAAGAAATATAGTGCTAGTCCCATTTTCGGGTATTGCTTGTCTTTTTACAAAAATTACAAAAAAACCTTTCGAAAGCACAAAATTGAAGATCGAGGTTTTTGTCTTTAGCAAAGTGTTGTACAAAATTACCTCCTTATAAATGTCATGTTCAATTTTTTGAATAAACGAGTAGTATTTGCGTAACTCGAGCTCGAAATTTACAAAAAAAAAGCAATTCAAAACTACAAACTTGAAGATATTTTTTGCCTTTGAACAAGTTGTTGTTGAAAATTATATTTTTAAATAAATAAATAAGTAATAAATAAACTAGTGGTGCTATAAAATAGCACAGACTTCCTCGCTGTATTTAGATTTGTATTCTGTTTCGTCTAAACTAGGATTTCAGCTGTGACTGATTCTCTTTCCAGAAACCTTTTTTGGTCTTCAAGGGTATTTTTGTCACATTTTCTCGATTTTTCGGTTTCCTAATGCTATAACTAAAACCATCATACGCTTATTACTATTATATATTTGTAAAACCCACGTGATACCCGGGTGGCTAAGGTGGCTAATTGGTTTTTACGAACTCGAACCAGCCATCTTCCCCTCCGAAGAGCTTTGTCGATGAATATTATTTATCACAATACTCTTTTGCCGCAGGCAATAATTGATAATTTCAGAAACTTTATTGAAAACTATTTGAAGCAATTGTAATCACTAATAGAATTAAGATAAATAAACTGGAAGTGTCTGTACGTGATTTTCGAATTTTCAACTTCTAAACAATTTTCCACATCTCTTATTCGATTTGTAAAACTTGTCGACAAATCTATTGTTGTCTTTCGGCGCTTATGATTAGTATAGAAGTTCCGATTCACTGTATAACCCGCGTGGCTGATGTGGTTAAATGTCAGGATCGGACTCCGCGTTTGGGAGGGGGCTGTCGCTGGTTCGAGCATGTCTCGTGGATAACTATTTGTCAACTCTCTGTTAGTGTTGAAAATTATTGAGAGTTTAAGAAACTTTATTGAAAATCATTTGAAGACATTTTACTCACATATACAATTTGTTAAAATTCGAAATAAACTGAAAGGGTCTGTGTGCCATTTTTGGATTTTGAAATTTTGAACACGAGTACAATTCTCTTGTTCTATTTTTAGAACGTATTAATTGTTTAATCCAAAATGCAAATAAATATAATATTGTGGAGCGTTTAGATATAATGCCAGAAAGTTTGTGCTTTAGCAGCAACACTAGTTTAAACACACAATCCTATATCTTAATAAACTGTTGTGCAGATATTAAAGAACAGCATCACAGTAAGATAAAAATGTTAATTTCCATATAAGTAATTACCAGAAAGTTAGTCAGTCGTTTGTTATTGTTATTTATTTCTAGAATTTCTTAATAAAACTGTTGGACAAATGTATACATGTTAAGGTAAGAAATTGTTTTTATTTTACGTTGAAAATAAAATTTCGAATAAATATTTGAACTAATTTCTCATTGCAAGTCTTATCTAATAAATATACGATATTTTTGTATCCATTTAATGTGTATATATTAATGGATATAATATTTGTATCCATTCAGTATAAATTAATTGATATATTTCATTAATTATCATTTTCTTTTGATACAAATAAAGAAAGAAATATTACTATAAAAACCCTCAAAAGTTCGCCTTATGAAATTTTGCATCCCCTGAAATTCGCCCACCCCCAAAACTTGCGCGCCACAGGCTGCATCCAACTCAGCCTGTTCGGTAATCATGCACTGTTCCCACACATTGCGAATGTTAACTAAAATAAATGTTGAAACAGTTTGGCTTAACTAAATCTTACATAATAAGGAACATTTAACCGATATTGATCTTTCTCGCAATTAATAAATCATTGTTATTAAAGATGAATATGTATAGATAATTTTACTGCTACTACGATATCATTGTTCTTACGTAATCCGACGTAGAGATCATAACCATTAATCGGTTGAAATACAAACAACAGTTGAATAAAATAAGTAATCTGAATTATTAATCCAACGTAGTAATTTATTGTATTTTTTTATCAAACCGACAAACAACTGATAGCACTTCAAGTGATATGTTTAACCAAAATTTGACATTGGGAGAGAATACGGTAGGAGGGACGGCAAAATTAACAGCAAATAGACAGTATCGAGAGAAGATCGGATGAACGTTTCAATCGGAGTACACCCGAGAAATGAACGTTGCGAGGAGAGATCATAAGATTATTTTAATAATTAATGCAATAAATGAGCTCTTTTGAAAGGTGTACACCAAAAATCTGTTAATAAATGTTACAATATTTTATTGGAAAAGAGCTAATAAATTATAGTGTTTGTTATTAGCTAACTGAACATTCCGTTAAGGGCAAGGGCCTCCTGCTTGAGCAGAGAACTATTAACACTTCTTTAATGAAATGACAAGATCATGATGACGGGTGAAGGGACGTTCACAAATACATCCATGCCCGAGGCGGGATTCGAGCCCGCGTTCCTTAGATCCGAGATCGCCACAACGTTACTGCCTAAGCGATCTCGGCTCCCCGAATTGGCAATGTACAGTTAATTACCATCAATTAAAAATAACCTATTTAATTAACAAAACTTCCGGAGATCACAATTCTATAGATCGTCCGTCCACATACAACAGGTAAGAAGACATCATGTTGTATGTCGAAACCCATCAAGTAAATGAGCGATCATGCAAAACCAAACATGTCCATCGGGACAAAAATGTATTAGTATTGCAGTAATGCTAATGACCGCCAGCTGCATATTCTGTCCTGATATGGAGATGGAAAAACAAATATATCCTTCATAATTTTACTTGGAAACATACGATACTGAGGTCAAAATCTAATGTGTCTACAAAGTTGTTGCCAGCAATAAAGAACATATTCGTGTAATCAATATGATGCCAAGATACACGATCACGTGATTGCTCATTGTGCTCACTGTGCGTGAAGTCTTCATAAAAGCATCATATTTAATTTTTTAGAAGATTATGATCCCAAGGACACAGACACTTTGAGTAGTATGTGCAAGGACTTACATAACATCAAAACTTTGAATTTATCATTATTCAGAAAACAATGAAAGGAAAGAAAATTCAGAGAGTCAAAGTTATCCCTCAACAATATTTAAGATTTAATGAAGTTCCTGCTTTGAACCTTTGGACACGTGATTTTCATGCGCAAATATGGTACAATTTAGCCTTCAGCAGGTATCATTTGAAAGGAATATACCACTGGCAAAGATATCTAATGTAGCATGTCTATGGACTGAACTTTTGGGAGATAAAGAGAGAATTCTTCAGATACTACGGGCCTGGAATGGTATTCCTTTTTTCTTTATGGACCAATAGCTGAAAATTAAACTGAAATGGATACCCAAGAACTGAAAGATCATTGTGATTGTTCAGACGATGATTGAGGCTGACTATTTCTTTTTAGTTCTTTGTAATTTCTTTAGAGGTCAGAAAATGGTTACATTAGCTACAAAAATTGTTGTAGTATTGTCTGTTCGGAAAAATAAAATATTTGAATTTACACTGCAGAAAAGTAATTTATTCCTATAAAATGTGATGATAATATTACCCCCATTTTATGAAAAAGCAAACCTATCCGCAGGTGCTTCGGACAAAAGCAAACATTATCAAATTTTCGATGCAAAAGCAAACGTGTCCAACTTTTAACTTGAAACATCGTCATATTTGCAGAGAACTGGTTTTATAGCATTGTACGTAGACTATTGTAACAATACTGATAAGCAGAGCAGTACAGTGTATTTCATTGTTTGACGCGGTAACTTGTCAACAATCATTTTTGGCAGTTTCTGAGAAATCTGATTTGATGAACATGTTATTTGCATGAATGTTTTTCAAATGGAATGAAATGAATATATGCATTAAATGAATATTTGCATCCGCTGAAATTGAATGTGTGTGTGTGATAAATATCATATGAATCAATGTAATAAACATTTCAGTATAGGGCGAATTTATGAGAATCGCAGGGCACATTAACGATTGAAATATTTATAAATCAATATTATATGAGTTCCAATTAGCTGCCCAAGCAGAAAGTAGTAGTAGATTAAATTTATAAAAAAATTAAATTGTTTAAATATCAATACAGGTTTATATAATATTAATAGCAATAAATGTAGAGCTCATTCGTGGGTATTTCACAAATTAGATTTTATCGGATAATTCATAATTAGGCCAATGTTAATTGTAAGGATAGGAAGCGCTATTTTAAGTGTTGTACCGGGAGAATTGGCTTAGGGCATCAACTCATGTCTCTGCAGTTCCTCTGACGGAGGTTCGAGTTCTGACGATAGCAAGATTTTCGACACTAGCTTGTCAGGTAGGTCAAATTTAGTCGTCTGAAAGAGAATTCTAGTGGCAATCTGATCTGTCGGGTAGTTTTCCGTAGTTTTCCCAAACAATACGAGGCGAATGCTGGAACAGTACCATAACAAACGGGCTACGGACTGCGCGCCATCTTACCTTCGTCTTCCTTGTCATTGATTTCACATACAGAACTGAAATTGTAGCTTTTTCAGATGATTTATTGCTTATAAAAAAGGGTTATAGTACAATAGAAGCGGAAAATTTTGTACGCTTTTGCACGCGACGACGCCTTTGTAATCTAGAATTAAAAACAGTTGTACGCGTTTAGACGAAAGTTTTTTTTTTTTAACATTTAAGCATCGTTTCACTTTTACCATGCTGTACATCTAAACGTAATTACTTTTACCAATGTCTGCTTAATATAGTACTTGTTCAAATGTATCAAATTCTTAAAATATAATCATTTTTGTTGCATGCTTCGACGTTTTTTCCTAATGTCATCCCCTATTTTTAATTATTCATTTTCGATATATTCGTAAAGTGTGTTCTCAAAAGCCCCAAATTACTCATTTTTGTTGCATTAGTCCACGTTTTTCCAAATGTCTGCCGCCATTTTCAATTTTTGATTTTTAATATATTCGTATTTACTGGGGTCGAAAATTTCAATAAATCAATTTTTGAATTTTACAGGAGATATTGAGTTTTAACTACGTTTAAGGCATTTCATCACACTGTGGGACAAACGGATGATTTGCCGTCAATCTATTTTTCGGTATCAAGAACCCATAAATCATTGATTCTGTCTACACCATGTCTTAGAGGAAGTAAGTTACTATATACTGGAACATGATTTATCCACTTTTTCGTTGTGATGGTCCGGCAAGACTTTTTCAGCCGTTTAGAAATTTGCCGTTTTCCTGCGAACGATTACAATATTTTCTCTTCTTACGAAGTAACCACGAGAAAATAAAATCGATATGGAGCGGCACTAAAATGAATTACGTACTGAAGATCTATATTGCATTGCATGCATGTTTTAATCTTCGAAGAAACTTTTTAATTTTTTATGCATTTATATAAAAACCTTGTCGTCCTTACAAATATAAGAAGACAAAGTCTAATGATTGGCCGGAAAACGGTGACATTTCGACAGAAAAACTCTTATTGTCAGGCTCTGGCAACGAAAATAGGGAGAAATTCTGTTCTTGTATGTAGTAAATTACTTCTTCCAACACGTGATGCAGCGAGAATCCATGTTTTGTGCATTCTTGATATCGAAATATCAATTGTAAAACGTCTTGCTGTCCGTCTCTCCGTCTGTGGTCAAAGCTAGAGTCTGAACCACTGAGCCGATTTTCTCCAAAATTGATATTTCCCTATCGATCTGAACAAACTCGAGGCTTTGAGAGTTTCAAACGGATATTTGGATTTTTGAGGGTACTCTCTCTCTATATATATATATATATGTAGTAGCAACACTTTACAGCTTATGCAGTCTATCGCAAATTCTTGGCGTTTCTTCATCCATTTTTATATCCCTCATGAGTTCAAATATCTTGTCGTTCCATTTTATGCGTTGTCTCCCTTTTCTCCTTCTTTTTGTTGGAATCCATACCCGAACTTTCAAAGAGTCTTTCTCTCGACATTCTCCTTACATGCGCATACTGTTGTATATCCAGGAACTCTTAAGAAAAGACAACAGTTCATATAAACAATGTTAGTTTATTATCCAGAGCCAAAGAATAATCCAAGTACAAAAGCTTCTTTTCCGTTTTCCAAAAGACAAGCACAAGTAGCTTGGACAAAACACCAGGACAAAACACACTTCGTATAATACTTCGGCCACTACTTCACGCTACTGAACTCACTCGCTTCACTCTGCCTCCGACTCTGACTTTGACCGTGACTGTCTTCCGGCCCCGCGGGCCGGCCGCTTTATAGTCCTCAAGCCTGCGGAGCAAGTCTCTTTTTTCCCGCTCAAACCTTCCCGACGATTTCCAGAAGGGGGAAAGCTTCCCGCGCTTGCTCCAGTCCACGGGCGGCCTTCCATTACTGACAATGCCGCCCTGCCAGCCGGTGCCAGTGTGCCACCGGCCTCCCGTTGTCACTCCGACGCGCTGCTGGGCCGCTGCCGCGGCGCCATTTGCTATGTGCTGTTGCCTCAGCATATACCATAGCTGTTTTTCAATCTGATCAGTCAGACTTTCTTTTACTTTTTCTAGCTCTTTTACCACATCTGTTCTCGATCTTGCAGAGTGAGCCAGCAGTATCTCCTCCTTTACTACCGCATATATTCTGTTTTGCATGTTTTTGTTTAAAGTTCGAAATTCTGCTCCACATATGTACAACTTTCAACCAGTTATTTAAATATGTTTCTTCGTTTCTATTCTTATGTTTTGGCTACATAATACACAATTTAATTTAGAGACTATAGTTCTGCCTTTCGTTTTTTTGTGTTTTTTTTGCATGATATCACAATCATATCTATTTTCTTGTGTTAATGTCACTCCAAGATATTTGTATTTAGAAGTATTTTTTATTATATTTCCATCGATATTTAAATATTGTCCCTCACGTCTTTGTATCATGTATTCAGTTTTTTCTGAGTTGATTTCTAAACCCCATTCTTTATACTCTTCCAGAAGCTTTCTAGTCATATAGAACTTCTTCGTCTTCAGCAACCACAACATGGTCATCAGAAAACAGTAAATTAAAAATATTATCTGATCCGATTTGGACTCCCATTTTTGTACACTTTCTTGACCTATTTCTTGAAGCTGCATTTAAATATATTTTAAACAAAGTGGGTGACATGCAGCAACCCTGTATTCACAGGGAAGAATTCCGAAATTCATTTTCTCGGCTCTTTACTCAGCCCATATTTCCATCATAAAAACGTTTAACCGCATTTATATACTTTGGGTGGATTTCATTTTCAGCCATTGCCTCCCATAATTTCTTTACTGGCCCACTGTAATAAGCTTTCGTTAAATCTACAAAAAGCAGGTGGAGTTGACTGTCATAAGTTAAGATGTTTTGCATTAATTGTTTTAGACAAAATATGTTATCCAAACGCGAACGTCCTGCTCCAAAACTACATTGTTCTTCTGTTTCTTTTATCTGTACTTCAATTTTCATTCGAAAAACTCGACCATACAGTCTACCCGCTGTAAATGTAACTCTAATTCCCCTCTAATTTGTGCATTCTTTTTTATTTCCTTTTTTATAAATGGAACTTATATTACCAATTTTCGACTCTCTTGGAATCTGCTGAGCATTCAAGCACTTATTATACATTTCTTTAACAAATTCAATAATTACATCTGATGCATTTTTGAATAACTCCGCGGATCTACCCCCAGGGCCAGGTGATTTATTATTTTTCATTAGTTTTAATTCCTGTTTCACTTTTTAAACTGTAACCACGAAACTTTTTAAACCACGAAAATTGTTAGCGGTTTCCTGTAAGTAACTCTATCTAGTATTCTTTCCATTTCAATTGTCAATCTTTTGTCAATTTTTCTCTCGCATTTGTATTTAGCGTCCTTACAATTTTCAAGCTACTCTTAATCTAGAGCTACCTAACAAACTGTCTATTTCCATACATTTCTGTTCCCCAAACTTCTTTTTTTATTTGAGTGACTTTTCTCCGTCAAGTAGCATATCCTCATATATACGAGGGTACTCAACCAACGTTATATAGCACTTGTTCGGGCCCACAGCAAAGCAGAATAAATATAGTTTTATTTCATACGACTCAAGGCAGAACAGTTGATTTGTAACCTGCACAGCGCCCGACCATTGCGTCGATAGACCATGCCACCGGATGCAGCCCACGGCCACACGTAGTTGTGCAAGAACTTCTTTTCTGTCAATCCAGAACTCCTACATTAATCCTCCCTGAGCTATCAAAGGGTTCGGGAGTGCTGTGATCCAGCTTTACCTTATCAATTCAGTCCACTTCAAATTCGATGATTTTTATTGTAGAATGTTGTCTGGAGATTAAATAGTCTATTGCAGACATCAATCCCTTTGCATCTTGGAACCAAGTAAACTTATTTCCTTATGCTGGAAAAATGCATTTTGTACTCTTAAAAAGTATTACTAACATATTTCCATGAGAATAAATTCCGTCATTGTCATTTAATACATCCTCTCCATATTTTCCTATCACATTATCATTATTTTTAGTTCCCACGCGTCCATTAAAATCTCCCAATAGTACAATTTCTTTCCTATTTCCTATTTTAACCAATGTTTCTGTCATACAATCGAATACTTTTTTTATTTCACTGGTTGAATAATCCGTAGGGGCGTATATCCCAATTATAACCAAAATATGCCCAAATATCTGCATTTCTAGAACAATAATTCTTTCATTTATGTATTCCCAGTCTATTATATTACTTTCCATTTCTTTTTTACAGCTACGGAGACACCAGCTCTGGCTCTTCTTTCCTTCTTTACTCCATTATAGAAGTGTATATAGGCTTCTATAATTAAATTTCCTTCTTTCTTTTTTGTCTTACTTAACATTACTATGTCCACATTGTGAAGAGCAAGCTCTTTAAAAACCTCTTCTTTTGTTCTTATTCCTTGAATGTTCCAACATACAATATTCAAGAACCGTTTGCTGGATTCGTCGTAAATTTTTCTTTTCCATTTCCGAGACGATTTTTTACAAGTTTATATTTTTTCTGGATAATGATATGCAGGCCCATTGTTCGAAAACCAAATCTGGAGAGCCGAGATTTGCGAAGGGGTTTACTCCCCTTGAGGCTTCACGACTTTCAGAGCCCTCGCTGCCCGTGGTTTTTGTTATGGCATAAACAGATAGGGCGGCGGCAGTGGCGCAGCGGCGCGCCGGAGAGGACGGTGGCTTTCTGGTACCGGCCGACTGAGCGGCGGGTCCAGCAATGGAAGCAGTGTTGCCAGTTTAGCGGATTGGCCGTTAGATCTAGCGAAATTTCAACCGTTCTAGCGGCGAGAAATAATGATTTAGCGGCTAGCGGAAAATCTAGCGGAATGAAAGCAAATTGGCGGAATTTCTAGCGACAAGGTTGAAACATGTTTCCATTTATAAACTTTTGTTTCGATGACCAAAAAGTAATGGGGACATGTAAAGTATTCCGTCCCTTATTATCCAAAGTAAACAAATACCGCTGGAACCATAAATCTGATATCTGAGTCATATTACCTTAACCCTCAACTAGGCGCGTGGTGCCTTTCTCATTGGCTAGCGGCTGGAGATTCTCCACCAAATATCCAATGAAACGTGGAGAAAATATTATCCGCGTTCTCTTTAAATATGCAATATCTCTTTGTACAGTTTTTGAAATGCTAAGCGTAATAGTTTGTGAATAAATAAATAAATATTCAGCCTGCAAATTCAAGACTCTATAAGAACAATATTTTAATAATATTGCAGTAATATACTTTAATATTTTTTCTACATCCGCGTTAATATTCTATCATATTAAATTATGAAACTAATATTTAAAAAGTATTATTGTGTTCTGCATTATTTTTGTTCTTTAAACGCTCTGTATGAGTAGTTCTAAATTCACTAAATAATAAGACATAAACTAAATTTTGATGTATCATGTGGTTGTTTTTTTTTAAAAAAAAAAGATTTCAACAAATGTAATATTTTGTAAAATCTTCCACGTCGTTAATGTTTACATTACGGGCGTTTTTAATACATAGTTGCATTTGTGAATCATTTCAAGTAATTTGAAATGACGTTTCTTTAAATTTCAAAAACTTTTCTTGTGAAAATGAACTAAAATTTCACCTTTTCGCAAACTCTTAAACGATGGTTTCCAAAATCACCTCCAAAATTTTCAATGAAAATTTGCGTAAATACAGTTCTTCCTTCCATGATATCCTTAAAGTCGAATTTCAATTCAACTGTAAGGAAGTGAATAATCGAGAATATATGACAAACCAGTGGTCATATATATATATATATATATATATATATATATATATATATATATATATATATATATATATATATATTGTGACGTACCTGGTGATGCCGGGTATTTCACTGCAATATAACACTAAAGGAGGGTATCTTTTCCGTGAATGGGTCCCTGGATAAGTTGGTATAACATTGGGAAAGTTAATTAGAAATGGAAATACAATCATGAACAAGATTTATTTGCAAATCAAATAGGTTAATTACATGATCTGACAACGTTTATACACTCTGCCTTGGTACCAAGATTAGGTGTAATATGCATTTATCGTACCTTCGGGGCCCCGACCAAATACCTTCGATGATCGTAGAACAGCTCGTATCGACAGGGTTGCCGACCTCTACAGCAGCTGTGGGCTGTCGGCGGCTGATGGCGTGGCGGTCGTCCTGGGCTGGTGACCTTGTGACTCCTCCCCGACTCGGATCTTGATACCACGGCGTTGCACCTCTCTCGAATCACCTTCCGTCGATGGATTCAATTACTCAACCCGCGCCTATCACGCGTGCTGGTACCAGTTCCGTACCACACAGTTTCGGTAAAGTTTCCACTACACTAATTACTACAAGCACGATCGATTGTTCTATCAACACGAATCTTTTATTCTAATGATAATCTCATTGTCTACTTCACTTATTTACTGCTTCACAATTACTATTGCTTTACGAACACATCGCATGTTCCCTTTTGTCCATGCGCTAACGGCGAGCTTTTCGCCACACGTCCGAACTCTTCGCCGCTCCGCTAACGTCTGTCTTCTTCGCAATTCTCCTAACGACTGCCTGCACGTGCTCGCTGCCCGGTTTGTAACCGACATTCTCACGCTGGCCTCCCGGCGGTGGCACCGGTGGCGGTAGCGACCGTTGCTAGCTCCCGTCGTTGTTCGCAGCGCTTGGCGTACGTACCGCGCAGTCCAAAATATATATTGATTACTTACACTAATGTTTTAATTAGTGTAAGGGAACACATTCTGTGTTTCAATATATATATATATATATATATATATATATATATATATATATATATATATATATTGAAACGCGGAGCGTTCCTTCAATTAATTAGAAACACAGAACCAGTAATTCCAATTACGACCATTTTTGAACTGCGCGGCAGTAGCGGCGACCGGCGGACGGGGACTAGGGAACGAATCAGGCGCGAAGGCAGCGAGAGCGCGCGAGAGAACGGCAGTAATTGTGAGGTAGGACTTGAGAGAGGTCGGAACGATAGTGGAGCGCGTGGCAGAGAGGATAAAATCATGTTGACTAGTGTAAGAAAGACTATCAGGATGTGAGTGAAACGTGATAGTGGAAAATGTTGAACAGTGCCAGCTAATGATAGTGTTCATAGTGTCAGAAACAGGGGAGAAAAGAGGCAAAACTATAAATCGCGTAGTTGATACCGGCATGGGTGGTGGCCACGTGCTCGCATTGTGGTAAATAGGAAAGTGGAGGAGAACCAACGAACTATGTTACAGTAAAGTAGCGAGATATATTGCAAGGACTAGACGAACAGTAAGCTAGAAGCCGTGCGTACTCGAGTGGAACGACACATAGAACAGTCGATGTTAGAGCAGAGGGATTTGCGCCACCGCCGCCGCGGGCCGACGACGCGGGAGCCCGCCTTACCAACCGTCCGAAGGAGCGCCGAGCTGCATCGAAGGTCACCGACCGTTGCGGCCGTTGGAAATCATTAGAGAACAAACGATGTATTCACGGGGCCCGAGGTATTGTGAAATCTAAAATTGTAAACTAAGTTTTGGTACCAAAACGGAATAATTGTATTTAAGGCAATGTACTGAATGTGTGATTCTAAAAATAAATCGTGTTTTTTGTTCAGACAAAATTATAACTTTGTTTTGCCAATGTGTTGCCGAATCCTTAAGAGACCCATTCACGAGACAAGATACCCGTCCTTTCCAAATTTATTGCAGTTGAAAGTACCGCCAACCAGGTACGTCACAATATATATACATACTTTCTCGCGTTATTTCTTAACTTACAATTTTCGAAAATTCTGAGACTTCAACGAGTTTGAAATCTGCACCATTCTTTTAGGTTTATAAACGTGGGCTATACAGCCCGGGGGGCGGGGTCCTCAAATTGTCTCTGTGATGAATATTGCAAAATAACAATTTCGACAAGAGATACAATTATTACAAAATACCTAGTTGAATTGTTTTCTTAAATGTCAAATTTCGTAAACACTGATATTTAAACATTATTACTTCGCCAAAACTTCACACTCACAAATATTTTTCCGCCCCTGGAGCCACCTTCGCACACTTCATTTCTTCGTCCCGAATTCGTATTATTCGTTTACATATGTAAGTTATTTTGCATTTAAAGAGAGGACGATACGAAGGATGCCTTTTATGTTTCGGGATTTGGCAACTCTGGTGTTGAAATCTGGCAACTGACAGCTCTATCGTAAAGTTGGATGTTTTGAGGTCATACGTACTCAGAACGCTTTGACATACGAGCGGTATTTGCGTTGTTTACAGTAACTTATAAGATTCATCTTGGCCCAAAAATGAAATTAAATCGTGAACATTTTCGTGCGATTATTTTTTACAACTTTCGACGTGGATTAACTCAGCAACAGTGCATGGATGGACTTAATTAAATTTTTGGCGATGAAGCTGCATCAAGGACCAGTGTTTATCGATGGTAAGGTGAATTCAATCGTGGTCGTAGTTCACTCCCAGACGAATTTCGCGAAGGTCGTCCAAAATCAGTTGTTCCGAAAACCATTGATGCTGTGCGTGAACTGATATTGCAAGATCGTCATGTGACCGACCGTGAGATTGAGACAATTTTAGGCATTAGTGGGATAAGCATACATTCAATATTGCATGAACATTTGACTGTCAAACAAATTTGTTCGCGTTGAATCACACACAATTTGTTAATCGCTCAAAAAAAAGGCTCGTGTCGATTGGTCGAAAAAAATGCTCAAAAAATTTGATCGCGGTGCTTCGAAACACGTCTATGACATCGTAACAGGTGATGAATCGTGGATTTACGCATATGAGCTCGAAAGTAAACAGCAGTCAACTGTATGGGTGTTTCAAGATTAGCAAAATCCAACGAAAGGTGTTCGCGCACGAAGCACCTCCAAACAGATGGTCGCCTGTTCTATCGCAAAAACTGCACATGTCGCAACCGTACCACTAGAACAACGCAGAAGTCAATTCTGAGTGGTACACAACGATTTGTTTGCTAGCTGTCTTCCAAGAAATCACGAAAAACACCCGCCGAAGACGGATCACTTTTCACCACGACAATGCGAACTCTCACACATCGGCTCAAACAACTGCATTTTTGAGCACCCAAAACAGATTTGATAAGTCATCCGCCGTATAGTCCTGACTTGGCACCAATTTTCTTCTTTTTATTCTCGTACGTAAAAAACAAACTGAGAGGTCAACGTTTTTCGACACCTGAAGAAGCGGTTGCTGCATTCAGAATGCATGTTTTGGAGATATCTCAATCAGAGTGGCAAAAGTGCTTCGACAATTGGTTCAAACGCATGCAAAAGTGTATAAATCTTCATGGGGAATATTTTGACAAACAATAAAGTGATTTTCGATGAATAATATTTGTTTTTGTTCTCTAATCCTGAAATATAAAAGGCAACCCTCGTATTCCATTTTTTTTCAAGTATATCTGGAATTAGCGAAAAATGTGATTAAACCTTTTCAAATGCACTAATGCTATTGAGTGTGAACATTTATGAGTGTGAACATGAACATTTTATATCATAATGTATGATATTATCTTTATTGATTAAATTCTTCTAGTCGATCAAATGGCTTGCACTATGACGCAATGCGACTGCCCCCGCCTCTTGTGCCTTCTGCTCCAAGACTCTCAACCCTTAGGATAAACTCAGCTATCATAAGGAACGTTCATGATAGAGATCATGACTGGGGGAGATCTATAAGAAATCTAGGATTTCAGTTTCTCTGTCGTTGGTAGTTGGTTTAGTATGTTGTTTTCTAATAGTTATTTATGAAAGAACCAGATGGCATTATCCTCCGTACAGTGCTAGCAGAATGCGCAGAAAGACAGGGACTTGAAATTTGGCCGTTACCCATTTATGTGTCGGCAACTGCACTATGTCTAGTCAATGAAATGTTTATTAAGGTAAATTGGAAATAAGGGTTATAAAAAATAAAAAATAACGGAATTAGTTATGGAAGATATAGTTGCATAGCGACATTGAAATATCACAAGCAATTGTTTCAATCATATTTATTTAAGGTTTTTCAGATAAAACATTCTTGTTAGCACTCTGTTTGGATTTACAAGAAGGAAAACACTGTTCTACATCGCACAATAATTAATATAATTATTTACAACACTTTGCTTACTGTCAGCCGGTCACGAGTGAATGTGGAATAGGACTGGATCGTAAGTAACGAGGAAAACTTGTTGTCGGCGGAGGAAGGGACAGTGGAAAGTGAAGGGAAGGGGACGAGAAGGCTGAATGTTCGGGGTGGGAGTAAAAGGTAGGGTTTATTCACTGTTGGATGTTGACAAGAACATTGTCGTAGCAATTTGTAAATATATTTATTTCCGTTTTTGCATTCATCGTCCTGTGGGTTTTAATATTTAACGTTTCGAGACATAGTCTTCCATTATAGTTATTCTCCTGTTCTAGTGTTGATGAATTTTCGAAATCTATATGGTGCGAAGTCTCCATACGGTGTTTAGTAAGAGAGTTATGTGGGAAGGAAGAACGATTAATATTATTTGTGTGCTCCGCATCCTATCCTGTACTTTCTGTGACGTTTTCCCTATGAGCACTGATTGCAATTAAGTTTATACACCAACTTGAACCTTTGTAATTAAAGATAAAGTCTTTCTTACGCGAGATGAATATATTTATATTATTGATTCTATTACACACACAGATTCCACATCCCTGTTTTATGTTCTCCTTTGAACTCATATTTACTTGTACATAAAACAACACAACATTTAATATTTTCATCCAAGTTCATTCTTAGTGGATGACAGGATTGGGTATTTAGTATAGTGCCAGAGCCTACCGCTTTGGTGTACCAATTCGTAATTATTTTGTCCTGATATCTATACGAGGTAAGATCTAAAAAGTTGATCGTACCATGGCTTTCTTTTTCTAAGGTAAACTTATTGGAGCGATGACAACTGTTAAATTTATTAAACATATTTCATTACCCCGTTTTTGTATGATCAACACCGTGTCATCAACATACCTCAGATACACCTTGTATCCAATCTTTTGTAGTTCGTGTTCCTCTAATTTGCGCGTAACAATTTCTGCAAATAGTGCTCTGGATATACTTTTTATGGGAATCCGCTAAGTTGTTTAAAAATATTGCAATCAGCCGGAAAATACATATAGTTAAAACAAGTGTAACAGATCCAGGTCCAAAATCATTCTTTCCCAACATTATTCAATACCTTCATAAATGACTTGTTCATGAGGCATAGACGAAAACATCTTCACCACATCCAGCGATACAAGGTAATCATCCGAATCAATTTTAATATCTTTCAACTTTTGTACAACTATATGGGTATATTTAACCACTAAAGATGAGTGAACGATCATCTTTTTATAATGGACCTCACATATTTAGAAAATGTATTGAGGTGTTTTTATGACAGATACTGTTGGCATATTGACCGCCAAATTACTTCAAATTTGGCGCCTTGTTTTTTAACAGGGCATTTTGATGTTCTTTGAACGCGTTTCAGAGGCAAGGATTATACATTTCAAACTTGGCGCTCCGGAGATTTTTCCCCAATAAAAGCCGCGCGATTTTCTTCTCTGTTGACCAACTACTCATTTCTTTCGTACAAAGTTCCTTGACGTAGATTGTCAGCTGTTTCCTGTTGGTTCGGAGCGTCATCGAAAGATCGCCTGGGCATCCCCGCGTAAAATTGCAATTGTCGCAATACGAGGAAGTCGCCGATTTTCTACCTCAGACGCCTGCTCGCATTGTCATCACAAGATAATGCAGAAAGCTGAGTAAAAACCACGATATTCGTAAGGAAAGGTTTAATTTCGTTTGAACAGAGTGCACTCTTGTCTGACGAAAAACTACTGATAGAAGAGGTGATGTTTTGTTGCAGCTTCTATTAAAATGCTCTCCCAACGTTTCTTCGACTATTTCGCCGCCTGAACAGATACTTATTTCTTGAATTATCAATAGTACCTTACGTAATTGGTCTCTATTTGTAACTTGGTAGTCATTGGTCGATGCAGAATTACTCAGTAATTTCTCTTTGTACTGGTCTTTTGTTAGGACCACAGTCGCTCCTCCCTTACCTGCAGGGACAATGACAAGGTCTCTATGCTTTCTCAAGAACCTCTGTGTCACTAGTCGCTTTTGATTGATAATAAGGTCTGTTTTACTAATTTTAATTTTTGCATTCATAAAGGAACTAAGACTATTAGAAATAGTATTACGTAATGCGTCTTGGTCCATTATATCATACTTTTACATTCTGGTTTCAGTGGCCTTTATTACATCAAAGATTAATAGAGATTAATTTGATTTCAAGCAACAAATTTTACAATCCATTATTGTGTAGCTTTTGAAATATATTTTGTATTATTATTGGTAATTGTTCTCTTGTATAAGTAAAAAAGGAAAAATTATCAGAAAATAATTTGTAATTGGCTTCTAAATATATATAATATGGTATTGGAATATGGGTTTAAATATTACGGTAATTAAAATAATATGAATTATTGGGTGAAGGCATTGAATAATTTGGCTGTTGATCATTTTTCTGTAACTTTAAGGAGACACGCCATCCAAAATGTGTGAAACCGAAAAATATTTGGGGTTAATTGGATTCATTTTATTGTTCTTGAAATTGTGAATGGGATGCTTAATATTTATAATGTTAGATTAATTGTTCCAGAGGGTTTATTTGTGGAGAATAAAGTTTCATCCTTGCTTTGTTATTTGTGGAGGGTATTTTTCTTTACATGTTCTTTACATGGAGGGTACTTTTCTAAAACTATTTTTTTATTAATTGATATTTTACAATTAAATTATTTTAGATATGGTATTTGTTATAGTTTTTGGTGAAATGCGTGCCAGCTGCCGCGGTTGGACGTAAAATACAAGTGAATATTGTTGAATGGAAGTTAATTGTTGATTTTATGGAATTCATGATTAGTTTTGATGCAATAGATAAGTTATATTTATTTGATTGTTGAAATAATACGTATTCGAAATGTGAATATAGACTATGATTAGATACTCTAATATGACTTACGTAAATGGATAATATCAGGGTCGTATTAGTTATGATCTTGAAACCCAAAAAATTTGGCGTTGTTTTAGTGCTTTCAGAGGGTTCTGTTCTGTAATTGACAATGCGCGATTCATGTAATTTAATTTTGTTATGGATATATTCTGCCGTCAGTAAGATTATCTTGTGGAGACTATACAATTTCATTATATTTTATTTTATATTAAGTCAGGTCAATGTGTTGCTAAGAATTAAAGGAAATGGATTAATATAAATATATTTATGCGGATAATAATTTGAATAATGTGTTTGAAGCTAGATTTGATTGAAAAAAATATAGATTAGTTAATTACGGCACTAAATGTGTTGATGTCGCTCACTTTTTAATATGAGATCGCAACATAGATGTACCGTAAGGTATATCTGGAGTGGCATAGTAAGGCTTGTTAGTGAGCGATCCTGTGGCGTCTTTGCCGGGGCAATAAATTACAGACGTGAACGGCTTGTAAATATTTAGTATTTATTAGAAATAAAAATACTCCGACACCATAATACTATATACAATATTTACAAATAAATTTGACCGTTACAAGAAGGAACTTTTCCCTGGTTACCACCACCACTGGTCCGATAATTAATTACAATATTCGGTGTGATGCACCAGTACCTTACGTGAGCATACCAGCGAGTATGCCGCACCTACCGTCTCGACCCAGCACGCCGGCTTCGGTTCCCCGCCTCGGTAGCCTATGCATTACAATGCAACGCCGCGCACAACCCACACGACGCCCTACCGACGCGCCCAAATCAGAAGAATCAGAAGAACGAGCTAGGTCGGGGCCCGTTTATATACCTTTGGGGCAGGCTGACGGAACTGCGTCACCCGCTGTGTCACCGACGCGTTTCCGCCGCCTCCGGGGTTTCCAAGTATGCTCCCACGACACGGCACCCCTTCCCTTCCGCCCCCATGCCTTTGTGCAGCCCAGCGTCTCTTCCGCCAGCGCTGTCCACATGGCTGATATTTGGTACGTTTGTACTGGCCACAGATATGACGCCACAATCCATTTACACTGCAAAGATTTTGTGCAAAGCAGATATTTTGATAATATAAACATTAAAGTGTTTTGATTATATTGTTATAGTATTGGTTAAGAATTTATAAAAATTATAAATTAGAGTTGAATTTAACAGTGATGGATTATATGAAAGTGTTGAAATATTTATTGGGGCCAATTAGCAATTCGCATGTATTACGATGATCTTGATTGTTCACAGTCTGTTTTATAGGTCTCTAGCAAATCCGTTCGGACATATTCACAACATCTGTCATTCTGCACGTCTCGTAACAATATCGTTACTCTATTTACATTTGATGAGGCTGTGAATCGGTTGTCAATAGAGCCCATTTAACGCAACGACTCCGTTGGTGAAAGAAGCCGGCCACGTTGAATAAGTGACGTGAAGATCACAGTCTCTCTGAATGTTATGAACCAAAGCGGCCGTTTAGAAAATCTAGAAAATAGTCGCCACTTTATATATATATTGTGACGTACCTGGTGATGCCGGGTATTCCACTGCAATATAACACTAAAGGAGGGTATCTTTTCCGTGAATGGGTCCCTGGATAAGTTGGTATAATATTGGGAAAGTTAATCAGAAATGGAAATACAATCATGAACAAGATTTATTGGCAAATCAAATTTGTTAATTACATGATCTGATAACATTTATACACTCTGCCTTGGTACCAAGATTAGGTGTAATATGCATTTATCATACCTTCGGGGCCCCGACCAAATACCTTCGATGCTCGTAGAACAGCTCGTATCGACAGGGTTGCCGACCTCGGCAGCAGCTGCGGGCCGTCGGCGGCTGATGGCGTGGCGGTCGTCCTGGGCTGGTGACCTTGCGACTCCTCCCCGACTCGGATCTTGATACCACGGCGTTGCACCTCTCTCGAATCACCTTCCGTCGATGGATTTAATTACTCAACCCGCACCTATCACGCGTACTGGTCTCAGTTCCGTACCACACAGTTTCGATAAGGCTTCCACTACACTAATTAATACCAGCGCGATCGATTGTTCTATCAACACGAATCTTTTATTCTAATACTCTCATTATCTACTTCACGTATTTACTGCTTCACAGTTACTAGTACTTTACGAACACATTGCATGTTCCCTTTTGTCCATGCGCTAACGGCAAGCTTTTCGCCACACGTCTGAACTCTTCGCCGCTCCGCTAACGTCTGTCCTCTTCGCAATTCTTCTAACGACTGCCTGCACGTGCTCGCTGCCCAGTTTGTAACTGACATTCTCACGCTGGCCTCCCGGCGGTGGCACCGGTGGCGGTAGCGACCGTCGCTAGCTCCCGTCGTTGTTCGAAGCGCTTGGCGTACGTACCGCGCAGTCCAAAATATATATATATATATATATATATATATATATATATATTGATTACTTACACTAATGTTTTAATTAGTGTAAGGGAACACATTCTGTGTTTCATCACCCCCCTCCTTTCTTTTTTTGGATTTTTCCCGTCTCGGAAAAATTCACTTTAGTATCATCGTCTCTGCCGATGGTTGCACTGTCTTGTATATTACATGAACCCTATATACACTTATACCCTAAAATCGAATTAACACGTGATTGTTTAGATTAACACTAAGATTACACTTATTTACACTTCACTATTTTCTATACCTATTGGACAGGGTCTTAGGTTATTGAAATTGTAGTGTCCCACCACTTCTCGTTTGTCATTTATTAACTTAGCCACATTTTTATCCGTAACTTTATCTATCACATATGGTGTAACCCTGTTCTGCAGCTTTCCTTGCAAAATCTTGTCCACGCATTGAATCAACGCAGCTCCGCTATTGCGTAACCCGAATGGCACTCTACCAAACACATAACATATTCCCTCAAATGCGAATCCTGTATACTGCTGGTCCTCTTCCGCCACTTGCATTTGCCAATAAGCTTTACTAAAATCAGTACTAGAGAAAATGATGTTCCCTCCAAACCTCTGCAATGCTTCTTCCACCGATAACGGAGCATCCCTGTGTGGCGTCATATCTGTCGCCAGTACAAACGTAGCCATTTGGACAGCCCTGGCGGAAGTGACGCGGGGCTGCACATAGGAATGCGGGTCGTGGGTGCAGGTTTGGAAACCCCGGCGGTCACTGCGGGTGACGCGCTTCCGTCAACCTGCCACAGGCTATATAAGCAGAATCCGATTTGAAAGCAGCCTTCTATTCTTGTGAGTCGTCAGGTGAGCGTGTCGGTAGGGCGTCGTGAGGGTTGTGCGCGGCGTTGCCTTGTAATGCATAGGCTACCGAGGCGGGGAATCGAAGCCGGCGTGCTACGTCGTGACAGCAGGTGCGGCATACTCGCATGTATGCTCGCGTAAGGTACTGGTGCATCACACCGGGGATGGTAATTAATTATCGGGCCAGCGGTGGTGGTAACCAGGGAAAGTTCCTTCTTGTAACGGTTAACTTCAATTGTAAATATTGTATATAGTGTTTTGGTGTTGGAGTATCTTTCTTCTATTAAATGCTAAATATTTACAAGCCGTTCACGTCTGTATTTATTTGCCCCGGCAAAGACGCCACAGACGTAGGAAGAATAGAATGGTGGCAGCGGTTAAAGAACTACCACGCACGTAGAATAGTGCCAGCGGTTAACGAACTACCACGCACGTGTAGGGTAAGCAGCGGTTAACGAATTACCACGCACGTAGAATAGTGCCAGCGGTTTAGGAACTACCACGTAGTATAGTGTATGCAGCGGATCACGAACTACCACGTAGGTGTAAAATGGTGGCAGCAGTTCAAGAACTACCACGTAGTATAGCGTAGGTAGCGGTTCAAGTACGCAGTTTATGGTTAGTAAACGACCACGCAGTTGTGTATGTGCGGTGTTTGTCTGTGGTAGGCAGCATCACATGGAAGCACGCCAGGAACGGCAGGTAGAATAATTACGCCAGTAAGGGGCTTCATCCGTCCATGGGTAATTAGTGAGCGTAGGAGGAATAGAATTCTGCGTTTCACGTGCAAGGTTCGGTCGGCAGTGTAGCAACAGCTATAGAAACGAACAAAATACCCTGCAGGTAGGGCGCTTAGTACCAGCGGGACAGACATCCAGAACAACGGATCGTGTACGCGGAAGTGAAAGTATATTTGGCCGCAGGTATTCGCCGGAGAAAGTTTAAATAGTGGGCGAGCGAGCAAAGCTCAGCCAGGGAACAGTTTCGACGTAAATATATTCATAGTGCGCGAAACAAGTAAAACGCGAACGAAAACGTGCGAGTACATCGGCGGGGCGAAAACTTCAAGCAGAAGGACGGGAAGGAAGGAAGGACGGGAAGGAAGGACGAGTTGCAGCCAATCCATCCATCTCATCACGACATCCGCCAGCGCCGAACGTGCACGCATAAGCAGCAGGAAGCAGCCACGCGCAAGCAGTGGAAGCTAAGGGTAAGTGTGTTCTTTTGCAACGCGTAGGGCACTGTTTGAAAGCAATGGCGCATTTACTGAGATTTCGAAAGGAGGGAATGATCCGAATCGCCAGGGATTTAGGAATAGAATTAGATGGATCGGAAACAAACCCGATTTTAAAGAGATTAATAGTAGAGCATGAGGATTATTCCGTTGAATTAACGGAGGAATTGGGGCAACAGTACGAAAGAGATAGGAGGGATAGAATGGTGGCAGAGGAAAGAGATAGGGAGGATAGGAGAATATTAGAAGAAAGGGAATATCAATTAGAACTTGCGAGAGTGCAGAATGCCCAGACGGGCGAAACAAATTCGGAGATTCGTTCGGAAGCGCGCTCGGAACACGCGAGAGAATATATTAGAATAGGCCAAATAATTGGTAGGTTTAAAGGAGAGCAGGACGATATCACTTCTTATCTGAGCGCGTTTGAAAGCCAGTGCAGGCAATTGAAAATCTGCGAAGAAGATTGGGTTGTGAATTTGATAGGATTACTACCGCATAATGTTAACACATGGCTTACTTTAGACGAACAGGAAGAAGCGTTAGATTATGCGGAGTTGAAATTGAAACTATTAGAATTGTACCGGTTTGATGCCGAGAAATTCCGGCAGTTATTTAGGAAACATAGCAAAAACGGAGCGACTTGGAGCATATTCGCGAGGGAATTGTTAAACTATGCCAGAGAGTGGGTAGCGGGACTTAAAATAAACACATTCGAGGGTTTATTGAATTTGATCGTAGCCGATCAAATGAAGCATAAAGTTCCGGGGGATATGCGGGAACATTTCGTGGATAAATGGGCCGAATTTGCGAATCCGCTTGAGTTCGCGAAAAGATTAGATGCGTACGAGAATGCGCGGCAAGGGTGGAAGAAGCCACAGTTACCATCTTTCCGGCCGGAAAGAACATTCCGGAAAGAACAAGGAAACAACAGGGCACCTGTTGCTCCTCACGTGGCCCCCAAGTCGGCAGGAAGTACTAATGGATTAGAGAAACATAGCGCGAAGAAGGAATTCGAGGCACCTTATGTCCGCAAGTGTTACGAATGTCAGTCAACAACGCACTTGGTTAAGAACTGTCCGCGGAAACAGGGCAATCAAGTAAATCACGTATGTGAACCCGAGGCAAGGGAGTTCCTGAGGCAGCACATTGTGACAGGGACCGTGAATGAGCAGCCGACGGAGATCTTAAGAGACACGGGCGCGTCATTTGATCTTGTATCCGCAAATTTGGTCACAGATCGTGATTACACGGGCGAATCGGTCTGGATCAAACAGCCGCTTCATTCGACTGCCATTAAATTGCCGGTGGCGGAAATTCGCCTAAATTCGGAATTAGGTAATGTAATCACTAGGGCCGCTATAGTGCCGAAGGAAAATCGACTTAGTTATTATCTATTAAGTAACAGAACGTATCAACTTCTGCAGGATATTAAACAGGGCCTTGTAGAAGAAAAGACTGTGAACATGGTTATGACGCGCAGTAAGGCTGCGGCAGAAGGCAGAACAAAAGCAGAGGATTCGGGGAACTCGCAGGTAAAATTGCCGGAGGCGGCGGGCGACCGGACAGAAAACCCGGGCGAAGACGAGCATGAGCCGTCGGAGGAATTCCCGGAATTCGGTCTATTAGCAGACGGAGAAGAATCAGAACGGGCTGTGCCGATCGCGGAAATGTTGAAGGAAAATACGGAAAAATTCAGCGCGGCGCAGAAGGGAGATGAGAGCGTAAATACTTTGGTTGAAAAGTATAAGGATGTAGGAGCAGAATCGGAAAGAGAAACATATTTTGATAAGAATTCATTATTATTTAAGGAACCAGAACAAATAGGTGAAATTATAGAGGACGGAATAGAGAAATACGCCTTAAAATTAGAACCGGAGGAATTCGATGTAGAGGCAATGCTCGCAGGCACAGAAATGGAGCCGGAAGGAAGTGAAAGGCTGAGAGAACTTGTAATTGAGTTTAGGGACATCTTTTCTGATAGGCCCGGGCTCACAAAGAATGTTCAGATGGACATCGAGTTGCTGGACGAAAATGCAAGGGTGAGGAGCGCTCCGTATCGTACGTCTCATCGCCAAACTAAAATCCTCCAGGAAGAAATCGCGAAAATGCTAAGGGATGGTATCATCGAGCCGTCAGATTCTGATTTCACATCCCCTATGATTTTGGTGGAAGCACCCGGAAAAAAACCCAGGCCATGTATTGACTACCGCAAGTTAAATCAGGTTATTCGTACGGAATATTTCCCGCTTCCGAGTTTAGCCGAGCGAATTGAAACAGTTGCGAGGGCCAAAATCATAACCACAACGGACTTATGTAAAGGATTTTGGCAGATCCAAATGAGCGAGCGCGCTCAACGGTATGCCACCTTTACGACAAAATTCGGGTCTTATAAACCCCTCAGGATGCCTTTCGGCATCAAAAATGCACCATATGTTTGCAGTAAGCTTATGGAGGCATTACTGAAAGATTGCGCGGAGTTTGCCGTCCCATATATGGACGACATTGCAATCTTTAGCGACAACTGGGATGATCACTGCAAACATCTCAGAATCGTATTCCAAAAGTTACGTGAAGCCAATTTACGCGTGCAACCGGCAAAATGTAAGTTCGCTAGGAAATCGGTTACGTTCTTAGGATACGAGATTGGTAGTGGTCTGATGAGACCAAATGAAGCCAAGGTTCAAGTAATAAAAGAATATCCACGGCCTACGACAAAAAAGGAAATCCGTAAATTTATAGGTCTGATATCATATTATAAACGGTTCATCAGAAATTTCTCGGAGAAATCAGCGGCGCTCACTGATCTATTGAGGGGAACACATAGGCAAGGCAAAATCCGGTGGTCGGAAGAGTGCGAAAACTCGTTTGTACAGCTTCGCGACGCACTGTGTCAGGGGGCAGTCACACATGCACCTGATTTTAGTAAGCCATTTTTACTGCAATGTGATGCGGCACTTAGGGGAGCAGCCATTGTGTTATCACAGTTAGATCAGGAAGGAAATGAAAATCCGATTCTTTTTCTCAGTAAAAAATTCTCAGACGGGGAATTAAAATGGAGCACCACGGAGAAAGAGTGTGCTGCTTTAATTTGGGGTTTAGGGAAGTTGCGTTACTATTTAGACGGTAATGTTTTGCTAAAGATAGAAACGGATCATAACCCGTTAGTCTGGTTACAACAGAATGCTGGGAATAATCCTAGATTGCTTAGGTGGTCGCTGGCGATTCAGCATTACAACATTATCATAAGCCATAGGAAAGGGATATTAAATGTAAATGCTGACATTCTCAGTAGGGTGTTTGAAAATGAGCGCCAGACAGTGTCCGAAGTTGCAGAGGGGCACACTGCACCCGGCAATGCCGATACGTGTGCGCCGAAAACACTGGAACACAGTGCAAAACAAATAGTGCAAGAAGAATGATGTATAAGTGAATGTGATGTTTGTTGTGTTGTGTCAAGATTGAGTAAACTTTTCCCAAGAAACCTACGAAAGAATAGTTTCCAGCAAATATCATGAACTTTTGTATTCATTTATATTCATTCTGGCAAGAAGAAAAACTTTGTACAATCCTTCAAGAGAGAAATGTAAAAATTGTTTATTTGTTTCATTTTAAGTGTATCACTGTATGTGGTTTTAAATGTAAAAGGGATAAATGTTAGTTTATTGTTGTTTTTTTTGTGCATTTATCAATGTATAGGGTTTTGTCATTCAGTATGTCAGTTTGTGTGTATAGAACTGTATATGATTTTAAATGTTTTTGATGTAATGTTTGTGGCTATATTGGTGATATTGCATGTGTCATTTTGTAGTGAGTGTATTGTACAAAATTAATTTAATTCAAGAATTTAGTTGTAAAAGGGATAAATGTTAGTTTATTGTTGTTTTTTTGTGCATTTATCAATGTATAGGGTTTTGTCATTCAGTATGTCAGTTTGTGTGTATAGAACTGTATATGATTTTGAATGTTTTGAGGTAATGTTGTGGCTATATTGGTGATATTGTATGTGTCATTTTGGTAGTGAGTGTATTGTACAAAATTAATTTAATTTAAGAATTTGGTTGTAAAAGGAAAAGGAACATACTATGGTTATTAGAGGTTACCACACCAGGCTGAAAATTCGTAACAATGCATAAGAGGGACCGACCGTACGGCAAGAATTTTAATATTTCAAGTACAATGTACAATGTAGAGTAAAAATATGTCAATGGGGTAGGTTAGTAGGGCATTCTCTGTTTGTTCTTTATCTGTGTAATTAGCCAGGTCAGGCGCAGTTGTATATAATGTGAGCCGATCGGCCTAGGACTTTCACACTTGTGGAATTTTCCTTCTGTGTTGATTGCAACTGCGACGAAAATTCCCGGGGGGGTATAGAGGAGTTTGTGGCGTCATATCTGTCGCCAGTACAAACGTAGCCATTTGGACAGCCCTGGCGGAAGTGACGCGGGGCTGCACATAGGAATGCGGGTCGTGGGTGCAGGTTTGGAAACCCCGGCGGTCACTGCGGGTGACGCGCTTCCGTCAACCTGCCACAGGCTATATAAGCAGAATCCGATTTGAAAGCAGCCTTCTATTCTTGTGAGTCGTCAGGTGAGCGTGTCGGTAGGGCGTCGTGAGGGTTGTGCGCGGCGTTGCCTTGTAATGCATAGGCTACCGAGGCGGGGAATCGAAGCCGGCGTGCTACGTCGTGACAGCAGGTGCGGCATACTCGCATGTATGCTCGCGTAAGGTACTGGTGCATCACACCGGGGATGGTAATTAATTATCGGGCCAGCGGTGGTGGTAACCAGGGAAAGTTCCTTCTTGTAACGGTTAACTTCAATTGTAAATATTGTATATAGTGTTTTGGTGTTGGAGTATCTTTCTTCTATTAAATGCTAAATATTTACAAGCCGTTCGCGTCTGTATTTATTTGCCCCGGCAAAGACGCCACACCTGTATGGTTGTGTTACTGCATTTAGTCTTCGTGCATCTAGGCATAATCGTATTCCTCCATCTTTCTTTTTGACGATCACGATTGGGTTAGTGTAGGATGTCTGTGCCTTTCTTATGATTCCATCATTTATCATTGATGCTAATAGTTCAGAAACATCTTGCTTCAGCGCTGCTGGTATCGGATAGTTACGCTGTCGAAATGGTGTTGTATCTGTAAGTTGGATTCGAAATGTGAATCCTTTTATTGGGGCGCGATTCTTCTGGAATACTTCTTTATTCTCCATCAACAGCTGCAACAGTTGCTCCTTGTGACGCGTATTTAATATCTCTATCTTCTCCGTCTGCTGCCTCAGCTGTTCTTCTAATGATTCTTCGGCCACTGCGCCCGTGCATACTTCGTATCCTTCGTCTATCCCCAAGTCGAATCCTATCGCCTGGCTCCCCAGCTCCACCACTTGCCGTTCTAGATCAATAATTGCTCTGTGATCGACCAGAAAATCCGTCCCTATGATTATCGGGTGTAATAACTTTTTGACTACCAGGGCCACTATCTCGTATACTTGGTCGCCAATCCTGGCTCGAAACATCATTTGTTTTGTGATGGGGCTTGACTTCTTCTGAGTAGCTCCAATCACATACGCCCTATTCATAGGCAAACACATTATTTCTTTTCCTTTTGCTTTTAACTCCTCGTACATTTCCTCCGACACTACTGTAGTCGTGCACCCTGTGTCTACTAATGCTTCTTTAACTACTCCCTCACATTCCATCGTAATCGTGGGACATTTCCTGATTCTGATCGCTGAGCTCTTACTTCTCTGCCACGGTTGGGCATCGTGGGTTACTGGCTGTATAGTATTTATGGAGACCACGTTAACTTTCACAATTTCCGCGTCCGTAATGGGGCCACCTTTCACCACGGACTTTATTGGTTTAAATAGTGCTCTTGTTCTCTACTTGTGCTTGGCTGTGCTGGTTGGTCGGCTGCACTTCCGCCCCCGCCTCTTGACTCCGTGCGGTTTGGGTTGTGTCCGCTCCAGGCCGGTCCTTGGTTCCTCGGCTCTGGTCTCCATCCATCTCCCCCTCTTCCGCGTTGATTTCCCTGGTAATTAGTGCTCCTGTCACTCCCTTGCCCCTGATTCCGTTCTGTTCTTATCATATTAATGTTCCCCTCATTCCTGTTCTTTGGTGCGCCTGCAAAAGTTAGGTCGTACCCTCCTAACACATTCTGAAATCTCTCCAAGTTAGTGTGCTGCACACTACGTAATAGATTCTGCACCGTAACTGGGAATTGTCTCGTTAGTACACATATAATTTCTTGATCGCTCATCGGTGGGGATAACGTTTTGTATTCCATGATACGCCTTGTTGCGTATTCCCGCAAGCTTCCCATTGACTGGTTGTAGTGATTATTCATCAAGCTGATTTTAAAATTGATTTGAATCTCCTCATTCCAGTACCGCTCAAAGAACCGATCTTTAAATGCCTTTACTGATTCGGGAAACTCATCAAATGTATCGGCCCATATCCTTGCGTTCCCTTCCAGCATTAAATATAACAATTGTATCTTACACCTTTCCGAGGTATTGATGACAGCTAAATGTCGTTCTGCCGCCTTCATGAATATGCACGGATTTTCTTTACCGTCTCCTGAAAATTTTAGTGATCTTGGAGGGGTGAATGGTACCGTCCCGCTTGCTGCAATTGGGGATGCCTTGCATTCTTTTATTTGTTCGATCTCTGTTCGTAGTAACACAACCTTCTCTTCGCATTCCCGCTTATTCTCCTGCATTTCTTCCTTGACTACCAACTGCATCCTTTCAATTTTCTCGTCCTGCTTAGCGGTTTTAGCATCTAATTGCTGGTATAACTTATTCTCTAATTCTCCCCCCAGACTAATTACTTGGGATTCTAACTCCTTTTTCTGTTTCCCTAATTCTTCGGCAGTCCATTGCTCATGACTTTCTACCCGCTCCGCAATTTTGGTTATCTCATTCTTCGTTGACTCAATTTGTTCTTCGGCGCGTCCTATTCTCCCACTTAATTCCTCTTGTAATTTGCTGATCCGTTCCTCGAATTTCCTATCCTGTTCATCTAATCTCCCATTCAATTCTTCAGCCAACTTCCTATTCTGTTCCTCTACTTTCCTATTCAGTTCTTCAGCCAACTTCCTGTTCTGCTCCTCTGTGAATATTTTCTGTTCATCTAATTTCCTATTCTGTTCTTCAGCCGACTTCTTACTCCGTTCCTCTGCTTTCCTATCCTGTTCATCTAATCTCCCATTCAATTCTTCAGCCAACGTCCTATTCTGTTCCTCTACTTTCCTATTCGTTTCATCTAATTTTATCATGATTATCTGCATGAAATCTATAATGGTATTTTCCCCACCCCCCAAACTTGGATTTCTTGTTGCCTGGATCATCGGTGTTGATGTAACTTCTACTTCTTTATTAAAGCTATCCCCTGACGTATCATCCAACCGGCTCCCAATTCCACTATCCCTGCTTTCCGATGAAATGCTATTATCGATTCCTACATCTATCTCCCTTACTTCATCCGCCTTCTCCTCCCGGTCCAGCACTACATTTTGCGCCTCCATTCTGTTGCTTTGAGCTATCCGTTCGATCCTCACTTCGCTAAAATACTCGCACAAATTTTCCTTTTGCCTCACCTAACAACAGTACAACAGTTATCCTATGAATTTACTATGTCCGCCACAGCACTGTATACTCTTTATAACTGTTATAATGCACTAATATTTCAAATGCTGAATGATGACGAACACCCCCTCACTCACCACAAAAACACCATAAACATATTCTCTACAATCAGTAATATTATTACCACTTGAATACATATATGCCGCTGACAAACTTATTAACATTATTCCAAAAATGCTCTCAAATTTTAGTAAATCCACTATTAATTTGAAATTACTTCTCAACACAATTATTGCTATATTATGTACACAATAATCACTCACAATTACATGTCATATCTTCTCCCTAAATTTTCCTCAATAGTACCATATAAATATTAACAATATACATTCACAATACTGCTATACATTCCCCAACCTAGTATCCTTTCCATTGAATTCCACAAGCTTTACTATCACCAATGAATAATGCACTGCTGAATGAACATTCCCAGCAAGTAATGTGCACAATTTATACAATAATATTAACCACCCTTATATTTCCACAAGAATTATTATTGCTTCCCAATTCTTTAATTTCCATGTTATTAAAAACTACCAAGCAATTCAAACATTATTAACATGTTTTACAAAATTTGAAATTCTATTACATTATATTATTTACAATATGTACATGTGTGGCTTTCATAAACTCAGTAACTGCAGTAGTAACTTTATACTGGTTACTCTCAAATAATTTCCTATATCTGCCCACAATTAATTACACAACAAAATTTCTGTAATTATCAAATATTCATTATGGTTACTTGACTTCTGCATGCTTCGTTAGTACATGTACTGTTATTTTTGTTCCCTATAATGATAAACTCTACATTGCCTGCCTATTATCTTTAATCTGCATTACTATACATCAAATACATGCACAGTACCTTCCAATATTTTACCAACTTTCCTAAGGCCACATTTCTTAATTACACGCTTTCCAGACTTGTTCGGGCGCCAGCTGTGACGTACCTGGTGATGCCGGGTTTTCCACTGCAATATAACACTAAAGGAGGGTATCTTTTCCGTGAATGGGTCCCTGGATAAGTTGGTATAATATTGGGAAAGTTAATCAGAAATGGAAATACAATCATGAACAAGATTTATTGGCAAATCAAATTTGTTAATTACATGATCTGATAACATTTATACACTCTGCCTTGGTACCAAGATTAGGTGTAATATGCATTTATCATACCTTCGGGGCCCCGACCAAATACCTTCGATGCTCGTAGAACAGCTCGTATCGACAGGGTTGCCGACCTCGGCAGCAGCTGCGGGCCGTCGGCGGCTGATGGCGTGGCGGTCGTCCTGGGCTGGTGACCTTGCGACTCCTCCCCGACTCGGATCTTGATACCACGGCGTTGCACCTCTCTCGAATCACCTTCCGTCGATGGATTTAATTACTCAACCCGCACCTATCACGCGTACTGGTCTCAGTTCCGTACCACACAGTTTCGATAAGGCTTCCACTACACTAATTAATACCAGCGCGATCGATTGTTCTATCAACACGAATCTTTTATTCTAATGATACTCTCATTATCTACTTCACGTATTTACTGCTTCACAGTTACTAGTACTTTACGAACACATTGCATGTTCCCTTTTGTCCATGCGCTAACGGCAAGCTTTTCGCCACACGTCTGAACTCTTCGCCGCTCCGCTAACGTCTGTCCTCTTCGCAATTCTCCTAACGACTGCCTGCACGTGCTCGCTGCCCAGTTTGTAACTGACATTCTCACGCTGGCCTCCCGGCGGTGGCACCGGTGGCGGTAGCGACCGTTGCTAGCTCCCGTCGTTGTTCGAAGCGCTTGGCGTACGTACCGCGCAGTCCAAAATATATATATTGATTACTTACACTAAGGGAACACATTCTGTGTTTCAATATATATATATATATATATATATATATATATATATATACACATTAGTAATTATAACCTTAAACAATTAGATCTCACGGTCGCCAGCCTATTAAGGCAAAAGAAATGACCGCAGCGTACACCTCCCAGCTTAAGCACGAGCTAACATAGAAACTCTTAGAAGGTGACGTGTGGATCGTTCCCGAAGACCTAAAAAAATAGGATACAGGTATCGGGGCAAAGGGCAACTGCGAAGATGGACTTTCTACTGAAGAGAAAGATTAAATTATCAAAGTTTCTATAAATAGCTTCAGTTTATTTTACAATAGAAAATTTCAGCAACACAAGAGCTGAATTGGCCACATAGAAAATCAATGTTACACGTACATGGGTGGCAAAAATGTACATACTAAATTACAGTACAACAACGAAAAATAAGACCGATGTCCTGAAATAATTAAAATAAGTATTTCCTACCCAAATCCTACTGAGGAAACGAACGGACAGGAATGGCACTTTTACCGTTTTAGAAAATGTACAGAATTACTTTTGCGAATAAAATATCACACTACAATTTGAAGAGTATCCAATTATGGAATTACTAAGACTTTTCAATAACAATAAATATACAGAATATTACAGCACAAGGTGCGCAAATACAAAATTGACAAAGCCGCGCAATTGGAGAACTTTCGAAAAACCATTGTAAATAATTATATGCTAAACTGCTCTGTCATTTGGCATAAATTCAATCAATTTTACAAGTAGGTCAATAAGTTTACCAATAGCATAACAATTGAACGCCAGTAGCTTGGTAGGCACATGTTCTCGCAAATAATTGCCTCTAATAGAAGATAGTTGTACAATAGTGTTTCATCCAAAAATACCAATAAACATCTGCTTGGATATCGCTCTTTACACAAAATACCTTAGCGTTCACCTTATACACAGTGGTGTTTCATAAAACGGGCCACTCTCGACCTCGTTTCCCTTTTTTCGCAAGCCGCAGAATTTTCTAGAGTTGCGACGCCCCTGAGTCGCTCTGCTCCTGAAGAAGCGCAGTCAGCGAGAATCGGGACTACGCCACATGAAGCACTTTATGAAAAGTGCGAACGTGCGTGCTAAAACACAAATTGTTTCAGTAGGTCTGCCAGGCCGAAGACTCTTGGAGCAACTGGCCCCGGCCTGTCGAATCCTGACAAACCAATAAATCAGACAAAGCTCTGAAACACAATACAATTCAAATTAGAGCAATGTACACATTAATTCGAGACAGAGCCCTTTCCAATCGGGATATCTTTCACATCTGAAACACAAAAAATATTTAAATAACACCCTCTTAACGGTAGAACGCATGAGTGAATCCAATGTAGCAGATCACAACATAAAACTATGTACAATTAAAATATCTCCTACACACAATTAAACATGTGAATAATTTTAACGGTTAAACCCAATGTCCATAATTATTTAACGTGGCACAGAGCCATGGCGTGAACTACAAAACAAATATGCCAGGTACCAAGAAAAATTGACGTGGCATAAGGCCACGGGCCAGAAACAGAGTAGAAAACCCAGCGCAGGAGCGAGCGGAGCTCTCGCTTATATCCTGTTCATAAATATCTTTCCGCTGTAACAAATTGCTACGGCGGAATTATCCTGCTACCAACGCAATCTACAGGGGATTGCGTGGTTTACAAATGGACATCTGAACAGAGAGAAAATAATCGATTATGGGGGCGACAACCCCGCACTCTAGGTATGAATGGCAGAATTTCAGGCTATATGACAATGTACAGAAAAATATTCAATTTTAGTGTAAAATAGGAAAATAGACAGTGTTACAAGCAAAATCTGAAGTATATAATGATTTAGGAATGATTATTGAACTCATAGCAACACAAAAAGCACACAAGGCTTGTAATTTGATTACCAAAAATATATTACCAGTTGGTAATTTAATTTTCAATAATCACCCCTAAATTCAAAATAAAATACGAAGAATAACTTATAAATTAAACAAATGATACAGGTACGTTCAGAATTAACTATTAAACAAGTTCCAATCATTATTAAAGATGTAAGGTTCATATTTTGAGCGAGCGAATTAATTCATGAGGAGGAAGAACATTATTCAGTTTTCATGCACAAAAATCAATAAAAAATTCAATTGTAAAGATAAACTAAGTGTAGCCACACTGTACAATATAGAATACATGTCTGTATATTACCAGAAGTTCAGAATAGAATGAACAAAGTATTCAGAATTTTCACACCAGATTTTACACAAAATTATATAATGAATTTACATCACCTCATATTTCAGATTTTTTACCCTTTTTAACTTAGATGGCAATAAATGCAATTAAATAAAAGGGGTATGGAGGCTGCAATTATTTTATAGTGAAAAATGATATTCTGAACCTAAAACATTTTTTGGAGCTGAAATATGACACTGAAGTCCCGTTTATACAAATTCTCATTGCTCCAAGTCAATTTCGCCTACTCTCCTCATTGTCAATACTGCGTCTGTATCACTCAAAGTCACTAGTACGTCAATCTTAGTTGAAGCCTTTCACTCGTCTGCACTACTCGATGTCGGAATTCTGTTTGTCGCTCTCTGCGACTGGCTTCCACTTCGTAAGTCTTCTTTCCCGCGCAAAGTCTCGTTCCCATTTTAATCTTGTCTCTCACTCAATTGAGTTTTAGCAACTCCGCAACGGGGGACTCGCGTTATCGCCTAATCTCCGGATTCGCCGCCGAGGTTTCACGCGGCCTAGCTTTTAGAGCTCACCACCGGTTTTGTGTGTTTACTGCCTGTTCGTCGCGTTCTTTCTTCGTCTGCTGCACATGCCTGTCTCGGAAGTGAGTCAAATTGCTTTTATGTGCATGGGTCTCCGCGGTTGTTAACGTAACTCTAAGCGTCCCGAGAAGCCCTCGTCAGACGGAGGTCTGACATTCTCCTGGGATGAGTATTACTCGAGTGGGGTGACACGGAGGGTGCTTCGGGAATGGTAAATGATTTTCGTTCCGTGACTTGTAAGGAACCATTGGATGTGACGCGTCTTACTGTAGTCGTGCTAAAGCAACCACACGCCAAGTATTGAAAGGCTAATGGGAATGACGTAGCGTAGTTCGCGGGAGGGGCCCGAGTGGACTTGGATTTACAAAGAAAACATTGCTCTGAAGCGCCGGATAGTGTAGGGATACACGAGTAAAAAGATAAATTTGCTGCCGTGCGATGCTTGGGCGCGGGCGGGTGGCGGGATGGCTATCAGCTTGTGGCCGGAACGTCAGTGAGCTGACGAATCTTTGCCCTGATGTGGGCGCATATTTATGACTCCTTTTACTAGAAGCAACAAGGGGTCCATGGGAACACAGCCTTTTGCCTTACAAAAGCTGCGTTTTATGAAAAGAACGCGTTTCAATATGAGGTCGCGGTACGATGACAATACCTGTACATCGCAATACATATTAATATAGTTTATATGACTAACTTCTACTAATTATTAATTGTTTTATTCTGTCACAGGTTAGGGAGCCATTTGCGATGGTTTACGATTTTTCTATTTTAATTTGACAATTTATGTTGCCCGGTTAGTATTACATTTACTAGAGTATTAATGAATTTTGCTATTTCAAACATTACATTGAATTTACAAACCTGGGTTCGTCATATAATATTTTAACTTCTTATTATATATAGATGTGTGATAATTGTTTGCCTGTTTATCAAAAACGTATCTTCTTGATTTATTATGCCTTTCCCACTGAAAATTTGAATGGCCGTGGTGAACCTTGCAAAGGTAGAATAAAGATAAAAATTCCTTAGGGACAACAACTTAATGTTATTGGAGAGTTCATATTGGTAATAAATATTACGACGTCGATGTTGGATTAAGAAAATTTAAAAGTGCATATGCTTAATTTATTGGTTTGTTCGACAATTTAATTCTTACATGATCGGAGTTCAGACGGATCTGAGCTAGTTTGGTTTCTATATCTATTTATGGTATGTATTTTAGTACGAAAATATTAAATACATTAAATATTTTATGACTTGGAATTATATTAATTAGTACTTTGAAAGAAGAAAGTGAAATAGATTTAGAATTCATGAATGTAATACATATTGTATTACACCTTGTAATATTATTATTTCATTATATAATGATTTTGGTTTTTTATGTTGTTTTACCTATTATTGTATTAATTGGTGTGGCTTTTTATCTTAATTGGAGCGTTTGGTTTTGGGTTACATTCATATTTGAATAGGACCTAATGAAGTTGGTAATATGGGGATTCCTCAACCTGCTGGGATTGCTGATGCTGTGAAAGTATTTTATAAGAAACAAACTTATCCTATTATATCTACTTTTTTCAGTAATTAGATTATTTTTATAACTTTTGGTATTATTAATTTATCTTTTGGGATGTAATTTGATTTGCCATTGTTATTTTTTTGTTGTATGGGAATATGGTACGTTCTCTAATGTTAGCTGGTTGATTATCTAATTCTTATTATGCTTTATTAGGTGGATTACGAGCTGTAGTTCAGGCAGGTATGAAATAAGTATGACATTAATCTTATGAAGATATATTGTATTGTTGAGTGGTTTTGGGATCAATTTATTGAATATTTATTACCTGTATATTTGATTTTTTGTATTCCATTGCTTTTTGTTGATTTTCGTCTTGTTAGGTGAAACTAATCGTGCTCCTTTTGATTTATCGTCGGGTGAATTTGAATTTGTATTGGGTTTTAATATTAAATATAGAAGAGGGAAGAATTTTATTTATGAAAATATAATCTGTTTTAATATGAGGGGATTTTTAAAAAAAATTATTTAATATTAATTTTTATATCATTTGCTTTTATTTGGAGTCGTGGAACCTTGCCTCGTTTTCGTTATGATAAATGGATGACTACTTGGCTTGAAAGTCTTACTAACCTATTTCTTTAAATTACTTGATTCTATCTTATATTTTCAAAACAAAAGCTTTGAGCTTATTTATTTAATTTATCTCATAATTTTGAGGATTAATAAGGAAATAAATGAAATATCTAATAGTTAAAATTTGGTGGTGGATGAGAGGAGTAAAATAAATAGCTTGGCAATTGATACGACTAGGGCTATTACTAGGGGGAATTGACCGTAAAATGGCATAGGCTAATAAAAAATATCATTCAGGTTGGATATATACATGAGTTACTAGGGTGGTAGGCTGTGGTAAAATTGTCAGGATCTCCTAATAGATAAGGGTTTATGAGTGATAAAATAGTTAAAAGTATTGATAATATTAAAAATTCTATAATATCCTTGAAGGTAAAATATGGATGGAATGGGATTTTATCTACATTTCTCTTCATTCCTTTTGGATTATTTGAGCCTGTTTTTGATGAAGAAATTGTTGATGAATTATAATGAATGCTGCTATAACAAATGGAATTATGAAATGAATTGTGAAAAATCGATTTAAAAAGACGTTATCTACTGCAAAATCTCCTCAAATTCATTGTACTGAATCATTTCCTAGATAAGGAATTGTTGTTAATAGATTTTTAAAAATGGTGGTTCCTCAGAATGATATTTGTCCTCATACATACATAACCTTTAAAAATAACAGCTATTTCTAGAAATAAGATGAGAGTACCTTCTATTCAACTGTATATTAAATTATAAGATCTCTAATATATTCCACGTCCTTCGTTAATATAGAGGCTGATGAAGAATGATGCTTAATTAGCATGTAATCATCGTAATAGTAACCTTACGTTAGCGTGTTATCATCGTAACAGTAAATTTTTTAGGTCTCTTCAGATTTGTCTGACTATAAAATACTGCATTAATATCAGCAGTGTAATGTATGGCTAGGAAAATTTCTGTTAGAGTTGGATGATTATGCATAATCCTGAAAGAGATCCAAAATTAATCATGTTGAGAATTAGGGTGTGGTTGGTAAATCAGTTAGTGATTTATTAGCAATTTGAAATTAAGGATGACTTGTTCGTTTAGATTCATTCATTAGTTTGAGTGTCGTAGAGGACCTTCTTAAAAAGAAGTAATTCTTACGATAATAGTTAATGTAATGATGAAGTAAAGTGTCATGAGAGTAAATCCGAAGTTTGTATTTAATAGGAATTGTAAAGTTGTTTTAAATTATTATTTTCTATTATTGCTGTTGATGCTTTTGTTTATAAAAGAATCATTTTTGTGTCAGTGAAATGACAAGTGATTATTTAATATATTTATAATTATTATTATAATGGATAGGATGAAATTCGTTACAATTTGTATGGGCAGTTGAAATATTTCATTGGATGCCAAGCGTGTAATATAGATAAATAATACTAATATTCTTCCTAGAATTATTTTGAAGGAAAAAAAACAAAATCAGAAAATCTGAAAATTTATCAGATTATCAATGTTTGTAAAATACTTATGGCTAGAATAGTTGTGTAATAACCTTTTTCTTTTACGCTTAAATATATTCATATTAAAATATGTCAACCGAACAATGTTCCTCCTGTGATATTTGCAATTTTTATAGTGCATGTTTTTACATATTTTGGGAGTATTTATAACTGCATATGTTGAAGCAGCGAAATACTCGAAGAAAAAAGTTGCGAGAGCAATTAGTAGAAGCTGTAACGAAGCATCTCCTCTTCTATCAGTATCTCTTGTCAGACAAGAGTGTTCTGGAAAAGAGACGACACAATTGACAAAGATAGTTACTTGGAGAAAGAATTAACGAGTACTGAAGAAATTGTCACAGTTACCTCTGTCCAAGTGAAATTAAACCTTTCTTTACGAATTTCCTCGTTTTTACTTCATGTTACAACTGCATCCAGTGCCTGGCACGCCCTGAATCGAACCTTGAAGGCGATCAAAACGTTTTTACTAAGCTTTCTGCACCTCGCCTCTGATGACAATGTGACCTCGTGGCGTCGCTGCGGTGGATTTTTCAAACCTTGACAATGGCCGACATGGTTCGCGGTTCGCAACGAAGAGCTGTCCAGGAGCTGATGCGAACTTTCGGTGATGCTCCGAACTAACTGGAAGCAGCTGACAATCTACGTCAAGGAACTTCGTACGAATGAAATGAGTATTTGGTCAACAGAGAAGAAATTTGCGCGGCTTTTTGAGAAAAATTAAGACAATCTCCGAAGGCCCAATTTGAAATGTACAGTCCTTTCGTCTGAAACGCCTTCAACGATCATTAACAATGCCGTATTAAAAAGAAGGCGCTAAATTTGAAGCAATTTGGCGGTCAATGTACCAAAAATAATAATAATAATAATAATAATAATAATAATAATAATAATAATAATGATAATGATAATAATAATAATAATAATAATAATAATAATAATAATAATAATAATAATAATAATATTAATAAATCAAGGAAGAAGTAAGAAAAATGCTTAACTCCTCAGAACCTAGTAATCTGAGGGCAGTGGAGATATCAGCTGTGCAAACTCAGGATGACAATGGGACAAGCACGGCAGAAAGTATGGATGATAAGAGTAGTGAAGAGGTGCAAATTCGCAATGAATTTGCAGTCGCACTTGCGGAATTTGAAGGAACTGACCCACTGAACCGCTATCTCATTCCCAGACAAAATTTCTCGAAGAAAATAGCAAGAGCAATCAGCGTCTTGATTGACAAAGTACTGCCACAACATCTACAACAAAGACCATCATTCGAAGAAGTACACACAGCTAAAAAGCTCCTAATATCGTAGAAACGAGCTGCGGTTGTGGCTTCAAGATGAAAACGGTTCCAAGCTTTTCAGTCGCGTAGCAACTGCCCACAATGATCGAAGTGGAAAAAAGAATACCACCTTGGGTAAGACTGCTGGTGAATCGTATAGAACGCAGGAGATATATTGGGAGACTCACACAATTTAAAAAAGGAAATACCTCAGAAAATTTGAGAAGAAAGGTGAATAACATCCTTATCAATACAAAAATACATACGAAGTACGAGCCCTTGAATTCAACAGAACATCTTGACACCCTACGACAAAAGCTTTTGGCGTTAACAAAACGCCTTCGACGCTACAGGAATTGCACTACTAGGAAGCAACAATACTCTTTTTAACAGAAACCAGAAAGCATTCTACAGGAATATGTCAAAGGGCAAAGGGCTTGTAAGTGCTAAAAGCGTCAAAGCTTTTAGGCATAGACAGAGGCATCTCAAAGCCATAGACAGAGGACTTTTGGAAGCCTATCTGGTCATCTGCTGTGTACCACAACCCAGATATGACGTGGATTGAAATGGAATATGACAGACACCGAGATATCCCTCTAATGGGTGAACCAATCATCACCGTGGAAATTGTCTAAGCAGCTTTGAACAAAGCACATAACCGGAAGACTCCAGGCAGTGATGGCCTGCACAATTATTGGCTCAAAAAAATTACCAGCACTCACCATCATATAGCTAATATAATTCAATATTTTCTTCACAACCCAGAAAATCTGCCTTACTTCCTCACTGAAAGTAGGACGTTCTTGTTACCAAAGAATGGTGACACTAAAGACCCCTCGAAGAAAAGGCCTATAACCTGCCTTCAAACTTTCTACAAACTTATAACATCTTGTGATACACAAATGATGACGACACACTTTGAGGAACAGAACATCTTAGCGAATGAACAGAAAGGATGTAGACCTGGATCTCAGGGATGCAAGGAGCAACTCATTGTGTAATTATGGGGCAAGTCCTTTAAAAACAAAGAAACTGTACGCATGCTACATAGATTATGCTAAAGCTTTCGACATCGTGCCCCATTCTTGGCTCCTTCAATGTTGGACGTATACGAGGTCCACACGGTTATCCAAAACTTCCTGAAAACCGCGATGAGTCGATGGAATACCAAACTGTATCTCTCTAATGGAAAACAATCCGTCCACACAGATACAATACACATCCGCCGAGGGATTTTCCAGGGTGACTCTTTAAGCCCTATATTGTTCTGCTTAGCCTTGAATCCCCTGTCTACTCTACTAAATTCATCTAATTATGGCATCGCTCTTGAAAAGGGAACTCAACTCTTCTTCGTGTCTCACATCTTCTTTACATGGATGACCTCAAGCTCTATGCAGACACTGAGAGTCATATGATAAGTGCAGGAGAGTGAATATCATTCGGGGTCATATGCAAGTTATAACTTTGGAAAATGATAATGAACCAAATATTACCTTCATGGAACCCCATGAAACTTACAAATACTTGGGTTTCCAACAGTCACTCCGAATCAAACACACTGTTACTAAGAACATAATAACAACTGAAGTATGTAAACGATTGCATGGACTCTTAAAAACTCAACACTATGCTAGGAGCCTTCTGCAGGCCATCAATTCATTTATTATTCCAGTGCTGACATACTCCTTTGGCGTTATTAAATGGAGCAATACCGACCTCGACAACCTCCAGAGGACAATTCGAACCGCTATGACTCAACACCGAAAACATCATCCCCATTCAAGTACTGAGCGTTTTACCCTTCAAAGGTCGCAAAGAGGGCGAGGTATTGTAGATCTCTTAAATCTACACAGCTCTCAAATTGCTTCACTCAGAAGATACTTCTTGGAACATTGTGGGAGAGTTCAGCAAGCAGTGAGCTCAGTTGATAACTATAGTACTCTGAACTTGAAAAAGCTTGATCCACCTGTTCAGCCAATCACTGAAACGGAAGAGAAGATAACCTTATGGTAAGCGCAGGCACTGCATGGAAGGTACCCCCACGAGCTGAGTAAACCAGAAGTCGACATCTCTGCGTCCCACGCATGGCTCCAGCACGGGGATCTCTTTCTGGAGACAGATGCCTTCATGATAGCTATCCAGGACCAAGTGGTACCAACATTGAACTACAGAAAACACATTCTGAGAGATTCTACCATTCATTCCGACTCGTGTAGAAGATGTGAGGCTGCAAGCGAAACTATCCAACACGTGACAAGTGGATGTAGCAGCCACGCACTGTAGGAATGCAAAAAGAGGCATGATGAAGTGGCGAAGCAGGTACACCAATTATTGTCACAGAAAACGAGCTTACTCGCCTCTTTCGTGCCGTATTCTAAATATGTGCCTCAGAATGTGCTTGAAAGTAGTGAGCACACACTCTACTGGGATCGCTCCATTATCACTGACAGACACGTCGGCGGCAATAGACCCGATATAACGTACATTGATAGAAACCATCAGCAGGTTTTCCTTATCGATATATCAATACCCAATACCCACAACATATCGGGAAAATATCAAGAGAAGATCCAGAAGTATACCGATCTCGCCCATGAAGTCGCAACTCAGTGAAACTTCAGTAAAGTGACAACTGTGCCTATAATAATATCAGCTACAGGAGTGATCCCGAAAATGACACTTGAACTTGAAGCACTGGAAGCACTGGAGTGTCTTCATTTGGATGCCAGGAATGTATACAATATGCAAAAGTCAGTAATTTTGAATACATGTCGTATTGTCAGAAGCCATCTGAACCTTCAGTAAAGCAACCACACACCTGGTCATCATTCCTGTGTGTGGTTGACATACCGACCATTAGATAATGTGAATAATGAAAGATAATAACAATAATATCGATAATAACGATAATAACAATAATAATAGTAATAATAATAATAACAAATAAAATTTAAGAAGCAAAAGAGAATTGTTTCTGTTTTCAAACGTTGAAATGATGACTATTATACACTGTAATAGAAAAAATTAAGTGATATTCAACAATACTTCCAGTCCATAATTCAGGTGAGTTTTGTCATAATTTGCATTGTTTTTGTAATTTAAGTTAATATATATAATTTAGATCTGCAATGATACATGTGGTAAAAAGAACAAATTATGATTTCATCATTTTTATGGGGTTTTGTGTAGTACGTATTACAACCACTCGGCTCCCGGGTTGCTGCCCCGACTCACCTGATTACCTGGTTACCCGATCCATCGGTCTCCCGACTGCTCAGTCTGTAGACTCTTCTAGGATACATGCGTGATAGGGCTTTCTGTCATATCCATACTGCATTAAAACACATGGCTGCATTTTTTAAGTGGATTTAATATCCATTCCATTCGGGGTGAAGCCTCTCGTTATAAACAGGTCTTTCTTAAAACTAACTTATGGCCATTCAGGCCAGAGTTCGCCCTTCAGGCAGGACGGCCATCTGGTGCACGCGGTCAGGCGACAGCGCGGCCCTGGCTTCCCACTGGGCGTCCTCGGCTGGGTCGCCCCTTCGCAAGGCAGTCAGGACGGCAGGTGAGTGGTGGCGTCCCGGGCGCTAGCAACGCCTGATCCGTCGTGCAGATGGTGTGGCTCGCGGCCACAGTGGTTGCGACTCGGCCCGTGAGTCGTGGGCTCGAGTTCAAGTGCTCTCAGCGTCATTGCCCCGGGTTCGTCCTGGCCCGAACGACACCGAAGCGGTCCGCGATGTAGCGGCGATGCATTCAGGGGGCGGCGCGGCTGCGGTGTGGCGTCTCGCGGTGCGGCATTCGGCGGCGAGCGGTAACGCATTCAGCGGCGTCCCCCAGGGCCAAATGAAACTTTCCTGGCTCTCGCCTCCCCATCAGAATCTAAACCTCTTGCTCTCGCCTCCTACATCAGAAGTGACCTGCTCGCTCTTGCCTCCTTCATCAGAATGTGAACTGCTTGCTCTCGATTCTTGCTTTCGAATGAACGAGCTTGTGAGCGTCGGCGATCTCCGTTGGTTTGTGGACTCACGTGGCCCTCCCCCGCTTCTTCGTCGGTGATTGGCAGGTGCGCATCACGCGGTTTCTTCTGCCCAATCGCGGTGCCTCAGTGACCATCCTCAGTGATCCATCGGTCCCCCGACTGCTCAGTCTGTAGACTCTTCACAAAATTCGGTTGAAATTTCGACATAACCAGAGTTCTTGGAAATGGCAGCGGTGAAATGCCGTGCTGGGAGCGTCGGCGTGCGTATTTCCCTGTGAGTGAGTGTCGTCGCCCGAGGCTCGCCACTGTCGAAACAATAGAGCTCCTTGCCTCTGCGGCCCCCGGCGCGTGCTAGTGTCCTTTTTTTGTTTCCCTTGCCTCGGTGCTCAACAATGTTATGCTAAATAAAATATTAAAATACGCGTCGCAACCAGACACATGCGAGTGTCTCATTACAATATTTTCTGCGCTTTTAATGCATTTTTACTCGTTTTAAATCTCATAATTACAACATATTTTTCATTTTTAATGCATAACTATCCGGGCCCTAATAATAATTAATAACTTAATGGCTATGGAATGATATATTATTCTAAAAACGGTAATAAGTGTTAATATTATACAGGTAATAAATATCGGGGATAGTTTAAGTAAAATATAAATTTTGGGGATTAGTAATAATTATAAATCTTTCTCTGAAATTTTTATAGGTATACTTAATTTTTTATTTACAAAACCAATGTTTTATATTAATCTATTAAAACTTAATTGTTTGCATTTTTACTTTCTTACCTTACGAATTCCTCGTAAGAACAGAAAGTAATGTAACCCGATAGCGGAAAACGACAAAAAAAGAATCATTAACAGGCTCTGGTAACGAAAAGTGGATAAATCCTGTTGCTACATTTAGGGGGAAATTCTGTAACACATGGTGTAGCCAGAATCCATGCTTTGTTGGTATTGATATGAACTTTAATATATTGTTCTATTATTTTTACTTTTACAAAAAAAATGATTTTTATCTCGTGTAGCGCCAAAACTGACCATGAAAATGCGCCCGTAAAATAAAAAAAATCACCATCAACAGGAAGACAAGAAAAGATACATCAGGAAGGCAATCACGCATCAAGAAATAATTCTAGCAACTCGAATTCATTTCCAATTTGTTCATTAGAATAAGTTCAATTGTTGTGAGGCAAAAGTGTATTCAAAATTTAAACTAAAACAAACCGTATTTTTTTTACCGGGGGATGCACAAACTACATTATTCTTTTTATTTGTTATCTGTTCAACAGTTGTGTGTTCAACTGCGAGTCTCACCAACTACAGGCCATCCCCATAACTTCTAAACGGTTCACGATATTGAAATGTAGATTTCGCGCAACAATGTGAAATCATGAGGCAACTAATGTGCCGTAGAATATTGTTAAAAATATTGTTAGTTTCCGAGAAATTTAATCATCTTTAATTTTTTAAATGGAATCATGTATTTATCTCACTAGCAATAGATAGGTCATAAATAGACGAATGCAATGATGTAACACATGTTAATGCTTTGATAGTACTTTGAAAAGAAAATTATACTTTCCGCCATGAGATTTTAAATTAAATATATAAGATTTCAACTGTAAATATACATCTCTTTCAACTGTGTCCTTTTGGGAAGGTTGCCTTCGTGGTGCGGGTACTTTTACGGGGAGAGGGGAGAGTCCGCGAAGGTCACGTTCGCCAAAAGCGACAGTTGCGACGGCAGCTACAGAACAAATTGCACGTTTAATTTAACAAAACACAATCAAAATATTAACAATGTTACATCATTGCATTCCGCTTTTTAAGATCTAGCTATTGCTAGTGAGAAAAATATACGGTTCCATTTAAAAATCAGAGATGATTAAATTTGTCGAAAACTAAAACTATTTCAAACAATATCTCTACACCATATTATTTGCCGCATGATTCCGCGTAGTTGAGCGAAAACATAAGCCGATATTGGGAACCGTTTAGAGTTATGAGGTTTGCCCATAGTTGGTAGGACTCCTGTATGCAAGCAATATATATGTATTTCAGTAATTCGTGTTTTAATTCCGTTTGATAGAAGACATGCCATGTATCAACATTATTTGTAATTGTCGAAATATGTTGGAGACATTTCAAACGTTCCAAAATTTGACCCAATAATATTTATGTAACTAATTATGTTAGAAAAGTGTTCGTTTGGCTAATTGGTAGAATCGTTTGTTTCTCCACTCTATGCAGCAAGATCGAATCCAGTGCGTGTCCGTTCATTTTTTGTGTTTTTTTTCCTTATCCGTGATTTTTTGTGACTGTATTACAGTACTCTCTCTATTGTATAAATAAAGTATTATTTTGATTTTAAAACAAAATAACTATAAAAAGGGCTCTTTATCTTTCTATGGATATATGTTTTTAATTCTCCAAATTACATATTTGTTAAAATTTTATTCTATTTTTTACATTAATTGTTTATTTATAAATATCTTATTCTAGAAAGTATAAGGAATACATTAATAAGGAATCCAAAACCACCCAGATTCTACGACCATTCTCATCGTACGTGGGAGAGAATCCACAAGTCTCGCCGCATAGTTTTCACTGTGTGCGTCCTCCTCCCAGGCTTCATGGAGAATTTACCAGAGCGCATCGGCATTGTTAGGTTCCGGATCAGGCCAGTTTTCGGCCATGGTGCGTCTTGTGTCTGCCCAAACATTTTCAATAGGGTTCAGGTCTGGTGCACATGGTGGCCAGTCAACAACCTGAATATATTGTTTCTCCGCAAAAGAACGATTGAACCAAGGCCGACTTATGAATCGATGATTGGTCCTGTTAGAATTGAATTATCCCCTCCGGACGCAATGGCCTTACTGATTGAATAATGATATCTCTCAGTATGTGGATGTACTGAGGAGCATTTAAGTGGCCTTGGATTCTATGGATCATTCCAATCCCACGAGATGACATCCAGCCCAAAACTGCTACTGAGAAACGACCTGACCTGGGGACTTGCTTTACGTACCGAGAATCATAGCGGCTTCCTTGGGGCCTGAAAACGCGAACGGGTCCATCATTTGCGGAGGAGAATATACTCTCATCAGAGAAAATGACATCAGCCCAGTCTCGATGTAAATTTTCCTCCGCAAATGCCAGCCGACAGAGCTGGTGTTCTTCTGCCAGCTTCGGTTTTCGAGCTGCACTTCTGGATCGCAGACCAGCCTCCAAAATTCTGTTGCCTATTGTTCTGGAACATCCAGGAAATCTGGTGGATCTTTGCAGTTGTGAAGAAGTTTGAAAATGATTTTCCACCGCTGCTTGTATCAAAACTTCATCTTGGCCAGCATCTGAAATACGCCAAAGCCCCGTTCCTAGTTTCCTCCTGGATTCTCCCGTCTCTCGATAACGTTTAAGCCAGTATTGCGGAGTTCTTGCCCCAACGCGATACCGACTCGCCGCCTGTAAAGCGGAGAGGCGACCCTCTTGTACTATTGTGATAACTCGCTTTCGTGTGGCTTGGCTATGGTGAGCCATGTCGAATAATAAATGCGGAGTATTTCAATTTGCTTCGCCGCGATTTTTCTTTTCTTATCTAGTGGCAACGCTGCAGAGCCCCTTATCGCCTTTTGACCTGGAGTCGAAAACACAGAAGTACTGCCAAGGACATATACAAGTCGGTAGTACCGTGAGGCTTACGAGAGAAAATCGATAATCTCTCTCAACAAAAGAAATGAATTTATTCCACTGTCTTATGAACGAGAATATTGTAGCAAACAAAATGGCATCACTAAAATGGCTAATTGGCAGTCTGATGTTTAACTAGAAGCAGTCATATTTTGCGTTAATTTTTGGTAGAAATTGTTTTTGAAATGAAAAAAATCGCAATTTTCTGCCATTATGTTTTATTTACAACCTGTATTATATTTTTTGTGCATAAAAACGTTCAATACTGTGGCGTCACCAATAATATTGTAATAATTCTATTGTGGCGTCGCCAATAATATTGTAATAATTCTATCTAGAAATAGCTTCCATCGCGGCAAAGTAGGTCACGGGACGGAGCCTTTGTCGCGAAGACCCCCCTAACGACCACCAGGCCGTGCCCCCTACTTGACAGAGCTTGTACCGACCGCGGACACGTTTATGACCCCTCGTAAACGCCACCGTCCGAGCCACCGGGCAACCCCCCAACGAACAATACGCGCCCCCGCACCCTTTTTGCCACGCGCCCGAGTAAGGAACTCGAAGTCCCAAAGGGCTGACACGGGTGTCTATTAGTAGCGGACACGTTTATGACCCCTCGTAAACGCCACCGTCCGAGCCACCGGGTACCCCCAACGAACAATACGCGCCCCCGCACCCTTTTTGCCACGCGCCTGCGTAAGAAACTCAAATCCCAAAGGGGTTATTTAGAACTTAGCCGTCGCAGGGTGCCGATCAGCCTCCGCCGACAGTTTATGGCCCAGAAGAATACGCCACCGCTTGAACACGTGTCCGGACAGCTGCGAAAGCAGCTTCTGGAATCACTCACAAAGGAGAGAGAGAGAGAGAGGAGGGAGGCCCAAGATAGAAAGAGAGATCTCCCTGGAAAATTCCACAAAAGCTGCAACTCGATTGGAGAACTATAATGTTAAAACGCAATTGCTCTCAGCAAATGGGAAGTTTCATCATGGGGGAAGGGGCAAATCCACAGATTTGGAAACGTTTTGGGAGGGGGAAAGAGAACTTACTTGAACGCGAGATGGGCAGAGGGAGATTATTACTATTAGGACGCTTCTGGTGGAAAGACGTTCTCAGAGTGGAGATTATTATTATTAGTGCATTACTAGTAGAAAGACATTCTCAGAGAATTCTTCGTAGGAAGACATTCTTAAAACGGCATTCGAAGTTTATTATTATTAGGACGTTACTAGCAGAACGACATTCTTAGAAAGACAGTATTATTCTTAGAGAATTCTTCGTAGGAAGACATTCTTAAAACGGCATTCGAAGTTTATTATTATTAAGACGTTACTAGCAGAACGACATTCTTAGAAAGACAGTATTATTCTTAGAGAATTCTTCGTAGGAAGATATTCTTAAAACGGCACCGTAGATTGGCCACGGAGGAAACTTGGGCGGGAGATGGCAAGATCCCGCGTAATTTCCGCGTAAGCCCATCTGCCTCCGCCGCCTAACGCCATATCGGGCCCATTCATGTCCGCATTGAACTACGGCCAGCGCCCGTGTACCCTGGATTGACTGAGCCCGCACGAACTGGCGACTCCGTCGCCGCGCCACGCTGCCAGCTGAGGAGGAACACCCCGTCGGAGGTCGGTGACCTGAGACTGCCCGCCGCCTTCGCCCCTGAGGACCGCCATCCGGCCGGTCCCCGGAGCCACCATCAGCCAGCGGTGATAGTTATGACGCGGGGCTCCCTCGCAGGACATTCTGGCGAGAGATTAAACGCGGCCGCGCTCAGGCCTTGTACATAGTAGACAGAGTGATGCATGGATTGTTAGAATTAAGTCATTTATGTTAGTTTTAAGAAAATTTGTTTATTAATGGTTCAAGTTACGAGCTCGCAAAGTAGATTTCAGAAGTAACCTATGTCGCCCTCTAGCGACCTGTAACTTCCCTGGCAGCTCATGGTGCCAGGAATAAACCCAAATTTGTTACCAATGATTCAGTGTACTAATTCATGACCTCCCAATACTTCCATCCAACCACGTTGCAGGAACTGAACCTGGCGCCCCGCGTTGTGTTTACAATACACATAATGGATTTCTACTTAGTGTGAAATAGATGTTTGTATGATATTGTAATGAACTTCAATAGCATGACAAAGTCTAGGAATATTTTCCCTTCAAAATTCGTTTTCGGCAAATTGTATTTTAATTTTTGTTTTACTTCACAGCTACGAAATCTCAGTACCCTCATAACTAAGGCCTCCCACGTGAAGGCAAGGGATCTCAGAAATATTCATCATCAGAATCAATGAGCCATCAATCAATTTATCATTAAACCATCTTATTTACTTCAGTGTAGACATTGCATTTCAAAGCCTGGTCACACTAAGAATTATTGTAATTACAGAACATAAACAGTTCCGTCACCTTTATTCACATTATATATCAATAGCATAAGGGAGTCTATGCACAGAATTTTTTAAAATTTATTTATATATAGTAGTATAGTAGAAATGAGTCATATCAAAGCAAACAAGAGATGTCAAAACGGGATTTAATGAATTATTTACAGATACAAACACAAGTCGAATTTTCTTGTCAGTATATCACTATAATTTTGTGATATTATTCAACGAATTGTCTTTCCGAGCTTTTAGGAGTTCCATTTCATGGTTTTATTCGAGTAAAAATGATAAGAATACGCAATATTTTAACGTTCTTTTTATTCGCAATTTAAGATTATTATCTATAAGATTATAGAAGCTTATTTTACTTTGGTCTCCTACGAGTATTACCGCTTTTTGAGAATTGCTTGTTTGCATTCCTTATTCGCGATCGAGTATTTTGCTTAAATTATGCATAACATTGACAAGACAGAATGTTGTAATTCAGTGGATTTTATGGCACTGTAGAATGAATAAAATATCTACGTAGACTGGGAACCGCACCCGCTACTTCACGAGTTATAACATCACTTCGGCACTGAGCCATTCTTTCGCACTTCCAACACGCCTCTTATAACAACACATTTTATATTAACGAATCTTTAAAGCAAAATCACGTTTACCAAAGTTAATGTCAGTTGTTTTACTGTCAGGAATCACGAAAGTATTTTTCCTCTGTACTATTACTATTTAGCTCTCAACGATCGTTTAAGTATTTTATACGCTCTCCAATAAAATAAATTTAATCTTTATAGTTCGATCTACAGAACGTAGTTTCGAAAATATACGTTAGATAACGTTGTCGGCAAGGAGGGATGTCCAGCGCCATCAACCTCTCGGGCAAAGGCCTTTTCGACGCGAAATTTTGTGTTTCCAAGAGTGTACAGAAGCCCCATTTACCATTCCAGACTCAGTATATGGTTTATCTTTCTTTATAGCTACAAGATTCCATGGACTTACAACTTATTATTGGTACATTTCTTTGAGTATGCTTAATACGACACATAATATTTCACGTTTCATCTAATCTGCACTTTGAATTTGAAGCAGCAGAATTATATTGTCATTACGGCGATAGTGTTTGATTATTCTTATACATTTCAATTGTTGTTGAGCTAGACATTTATTATTATATTATTGTATATTTGTCAGCCAATCAAAAGAATTGATTATCAAAATTAATATTTTTAATTATCACCATCATCATTATATTTGTTATAATTTTATAAAAAATTATTTATTAGTTCGAGAAAAAAAGTTCACAATTCGAATGCAGATTTGATAGAAAAAGTTCAGCCGGCCTACCTCTTTCCGTTTTCCTTACGATAATTTTTAATAGCAGTCATTTTTCTAATTTTTGATGTGGAAATTGTTCTAATTATACCCGCTAAATGTTTTTCAATTTTCCTCTAATCCATCATTCTCATAATTTACACTAATATTTTTATCATAATTTTACTTCTAGGCTTAAACTATCAATGCAATTAAGCAGTATTACAAATTACAAGGAGCATTAAATCAGCTTGACGTAAGCATACTAAACTCTTTAGAAAGCCTCCCATTAAACTAATACCAAATAAAATAAAATTATATTTTAAACAACAAAATATAATTCTGAAAACACGTGTTAATCTATTGCCTTCTAATTTTAGAAATACACCCGCTAACACCATAGAACCAGGAATAGGAGCATTAGCATGAGCCTTAGGTTGTTATAGATGAACCATAAATAGATGTATTTTTAATATATACTACATAATTATACCCAAGCGTATATATAATTTGACTTCCCGAAAATCCATAAATATTTAAAGTCACATTCATCTGATAAAAAATCAATAAACTAATTAATACAGGTAAAGATGCCAATAACGCATAAAACAATAAATAAATTTCAATCTGAACACGTACATGCAGATAACCTCATCCCGAAATCGAAAATAATGTAGGAATTAATCTAACATGAAAAAATAAAAGATATTATGACCAACCGTCGGGGAGAGGAGTAATTTCACCCTTCAATATGCTAGCTCAGTCAGTGGGACCGTTGACCATATATTCAAATAAGTACATAAATCGTTCTGGGGTCCCAGGGCTGTGGTTTCACTGCACTCATGGGATTCACACAAGCATTCAAATTAAACGAGTTAGGCTTTAAACAAAATATACTATAATCTCTCCTGACTACTTTACAAACACAGAATATACACATATAATATTTAAATTAAATCTTCCGAAAAAAAACAATCCTTACTTGCTAACATTTACTATACATACTCTCATTATCTACGTTTTCTTCTAAACTTTAGAATAATAGCATGAATAAAATAATATTGGATTACATTTGCACATTAAGGAAGAAAGATTGATTGATTCATTGTTCTGAATTAACTTTTTAAAAGTTATAAGTCCTTTCTAATCTGATTATTGCATCACCCGGCCATAACATGGGTTTCAAATAATAATAGAATTCTCACGGGACCGTTCTCACTTGATTTCGACCGCAGAGTAACGAGACGTCGATTTCACTCAATCACTAGGGTTTTGTCGCCGTTCTGGCGTTCGCCCCGTTACCTTCAAAGCGCCTCGCCTCCAATCGCCGGTGCCCAAGTTCCTTGCAGTACGCAGTCCTTACATATCCAAGTATTTCCTTTCCCAATTACGTGATGTGCAAAAGGGAAGTGAAATTAACCAATTACAAAAGTAATGTTGTAATGGAATATGTAGTTTTATAACCATACAAAAAATGAAAAAAACAACAATCGCGTGTAAATTACAATAATAGTTTTAATGTACGTGCTCTCTGCTTCGAAATCGTTACGTTAAATTTTCATTACGCACGCTTCCTTTTACATATTTGTTATATCTTCAGATTGATAGTTAAACAAGTTAATTTACTTCTTCTAAATGTCTGCGAAGAGTTTGTTGTTCGTCCGGGAGTCGTCCCTATTTGATGCAAGTTTCTTCGACTTGCTATGTTACTGAACAGGTCTTGTCCGTTCGTAAAATAATTAATTTCCATAATAATTGTAATGATAAATTGAATTTATTACTACAATCATTAAACCACAAAATCAAATTATCAATAATATTCAACAATTAGATTATAAATCAAATTCCCGGACATATCTTCAACCATCAACATTTCCACCAAAATGTACACACATATAAATAAATTCTATCAAAAAATATAAACTGAACAATTCATAAAAATATTCCATTTAAAAAAAGAAAGAGGGGTCATCAACATTCGTACAGTAAAGCTGTCCAAACCTGCATAAGCCTTAAACGGGAAAATTTATCCGCCCCGTGAAGTTAGGGCATTTTACACAGCATAAAACGGAATCTGTGCCAACGAGGAAACGGAACAGTTTTTCATGTGGGAATACCCTAAAAGGGAATTCCTCGAACACGGAACCATAAAACTCTGACCTTGGTGAAAAATTCAAATTTATAGAAGCAAGAGGAACTCAGAAGCTTTCGCTGAAGAATATTTAATATTCATTCATTGGCGATTTGTTCCATAAATATGTTATATGTAAATATAATTTAATTATCATAATACAATTACGTTCGGTAATTTTTAATTGACTTTAATAACTACTTTACTTATTTCAATTTACTAGTTTCAGGACGTAAAGATCAATACCATTGTGGTGAGTAGGAATTTACAATGAAATAATTGAGTCGTCATTACTAATAATATTGTTCACTACAAGAGCAGCTTTCGATGCCATTCTCTTGATTATCAGTCCTCTTGTACAAGAAACATATTAAAAACGTGAGTTAAAAATTTTGATAAATAGATTACTATTAATTTCAAATGTTTAAAAATTGAATGAACATTTTAAAAACAGAAAAAAAGAGAGGGGGCTGTTAAATCAATTAATATTACAAGAGTTGAATGACATTGGATTGAACATGTGAAATGTTTCGTAACAGAAAGCGTAAATTGTAAGTTGAGCCGTTTCTAACCTGCTGTATGGAAGCCATCAAACGACTATGCGGGTTCGAGCGAGCCAAGGGGCTTAATCACTCGGCTGGGGAGTGGAGGAGGGTTAATGGTCTAGGTGCGATGCGCTGTCTACTATGCCGCCCCGGAACAGTGCGGTGTGAAGGTGGTGACTAATAATAATTTTAGTAGAAGGGTGGCTATGGTGTATGTTTTCATTCAGTAAGTTAACATTTAAATGAATATGAATGTTTTTCTAAGTTAATCTGGTGTGATATTGATTTTCTATTTCCAGTATACGAATATCCAGACAGGCCATACATTCAATCCACACACAAATATATACGACTCATATAATTATTTCAATATCATAATTGCTATAAAATACACAACCTTGCATAAAACGGAAACGTCTCCATTCCGGAATTTGTTTTCGTTTTGATCGATTCCGGCTTGGACAGATTTTACTGAATAAAGTAAATTATAACATCTCAATAATTCAAAAAATGAAAATAATCATAACCTTCAGAGCGAACTATAGAAATTAAAATTCCCAATCCTAAAGAACCCCCATAAATTGCAAACACCAAATAATGTATAGAAAAAATTACTCATATTGAATTCCATCCAATCAGCACATTAACAAAAAAGTAAATAATACTATATATTCTAAACTGAATTTAATCAATAAACGTTTTTGTTTAGAACAGTAAATTAAAATACCACTAAAATAACAAACTATCATTACTATTAAAAAAACTAATGGTTCAGCCAAAGCAATACTTTCTCGCATTGTAAAAGCTCCACAATATTACACTACTACATAACCAGCAAAAAGGTTACCAAGCAGCTAATTGTTTTTCCGCGCAGAGACTCGAACTCAAACCGTTAGAGTTAACGTGCCGGCATTCATGCCACTACGCCACAGAATCACCGCATGGCCCGAACTCTGACAAAGCTATACAAACGTAAATGCCCGATTTATGTAAAAAAAACCTTTCAACAATCAAAATATCCGTTAGAAACCGCTAAAGCCTCCAGTCCGTTGAGATCAATCAAGGTATATGAACTTTGAAGAAAATCAGCTGAACGGTTTAGGCGCTAGCGTTAACCACAGGCGGACTGACAAACGGATATTTTGCCGTCAATCGATTTTTCGGTATAAAGAACCAACAAAACATGGATTCTGGCTACACCATGTGTTACAGAATTTCCCCCTAAATGTAGCAACAGGATTTATCCACTTTTTCGTTACCAGAGCCTGTTAATGATTCTTTTTTTGTCGTTTTCCGCTATCGGGTTACATTACTTTCTGTTCTTACGAGGAATTCGTAAGGTAAGAAAGTAAAAATGCAAACAATTAAGTTTTAATAGATTAATATAAAACATTGGTTTTGTAAATAAAAAATTAAGTATACCTATAAAAATTTCAGAGAAAGATTTATAATTATTACTAATCCCCAAAATTTATATTTTACTTAAACTATCCCCGATATTTATTACCTGTATAATATTAACACTTATTACCGTTTTTAGAATAATATATCATTCCATAGCCATTAAGTTATTAATTATTATTAGGGCCCGGATAGTTATGCATTAAAAATGAAAAATATGTTGTAATTATGAGATTTAAAACGAGTAAAAATGCATTAAAAGCGCAGAAAATATTGTAATGAGACACTCGCATGTGTCTGGTTGCGACGCGTATTTTAATATTTTATTTAGCATAACATTGTTGAGCACCGAGGCAAGGGAAACAAAAAAAGGACACTAGCACGCGCCGGGGGCCGCAGAGGCAAGGAGCTCTATTGTTTCGACAGTGGCGAGCCTCGGGCGACGACACTCACTCACAGGGAAATACGCACGCCGACGCTCCCAGCACGGCATTTCACCGCTGCCATTTCCAAGAACTCTGGTTATGTCGAAATTTCAACCGAATTTTGTGAAGAGTCTACAGACTGAGCAGTCGGGGGACCGATGGATCACTGAGGATGGTCACTGAGGCACCGCGATTGGGCAGAAGAAACCGCGTGATGCGCGCCTGCCAATCACCGACGAAGAAGCGGGGGAGGGCCACGTGAGTCCACAAACCAACGGAGATCGCCGACGCTCACAAGCTCGTTCATTCGAAAGCAAGAATCGAGAGCAAGCAGTTCACATTCTGATGAAGGAGGCAAGAGCGAGCAGGTCACTTCTGATGTAGGAGGCGAGAGCAAGAGGTTTAGATTCTGATGGGGAGGCGAGAGCCAGGAAAGTTTCATTTGGCCCTGGGGGACGCCGCTGAATGCGTTACCGCTCGCCGCCGAATGCCGCACCGCGAGACGCCACACCGCAGCCGCGCCGCCCCCTGAATGCATCGCCGCTACATCGCGGACCGCTTCGGTGTCGTTCGGGCCAGGACGAACCCGGGGCAATGACGCTGAGAGCACTTGAACTCGAGCCCACGACTCACGGGCCGAGTCGCAACCACTGTGGCCGCGAGCCACACCATCTGCACGACGGATCAGGCGTTGCTAGCGCCCGGGACGCCACCACTCACCTGCCGTCCTGACTGCCTTGCGAAGGGGCGACCCAGCCGAGGACGCCCAGTGGGAAGCCAGGGCCGCGCTGTCGCCTGACCGCGTGCACCAGATGGCCGTCCTGCCTGAAGGGCGAACTCTGGCCTGAATGGCCATAAGTTAGTTTTAAGAAAGACCTGTTTATAACGAGAGGCTTCACCCCGAATGGAATGGATATTAAATCCACTTAAAAAATGCAGCCATGTGTTTTAATGCAGTATGGATATGACAGAAAGCCCTATCACGCATGTATCCTAGAAGAGTCTACAGACTGAGCAGTCGGGAGACCGATGGATCGGGTAACCAGGTAATCAGGTGAGTCGGGGCAGCAACCCGGGAGCCGAGTGGTTGTAATACGTACTACACAAAACCCCATAAAAATGATGAAATCATAATTTGTTCTTTTTACCACATGTATCATTGCAGATCTAAATTATATATATTAACTTAAATTACAAAAACAATGCAAATTATGACAAAACTCACCTGAATTATGGACTGGAAGTATTGTTGAATATCACTTAATTTTTTCTATTACAGTGTATAATAGTCATCATTTCAACGTTTGAAAACAGAAACAATTCTCTTTTGCTTCTTAAATTTTATTTGTTATTATTATTATTACTATTATTATTGTTATTATCGTTATTATCGATATTATTGTTATTATCTTTCATTATTCACATTATCTAATGGTCGGTATGTCAACCACACACAGGAATGATGACCAGGTGTGTGGTTGCTTTACTGAAGGTTCAGATGGCTTCTGACAATACGACATGTATTCAAAATTACTGACTTTTGCATATTGTATACATTCCTGGCATCCAAATGAAGACACTCCAGTGCTTCCAGTGCTTCAAGTTCAAGTGTCATTTTCGGGATCACTCCTGTAGCTGATATTATTATAGGCACAGTTGTCACTTTACTGAAGTTTCACTGAGTTGCGACTTCATGGGCGAGATCGGTATACTTCTGGATCTTCTCTTGATATTTTCCCGATATGTTGTGGGTATTGGGTATTGATATATCGATAAGGAAAACCTGCTGATGGTTTCTATCAATGTACGTTATATCGGGTCTATTGCCGCCGACGTGTCTGTCAGTGATAATGGAGCGATCCCAGTAGAGTGTGTGCTCACTACTTTCAAGCACATTCTGAGGCACATATTTAGAATACGGCACGAAAGAGGCGAGTAAGCTCGTTTTCTGTGACAATAATTGGTGTACCTGCTTCGCCACTTCATCATGCCTCTTTTTGCATTCCTACAGTGCGTGGCTGCTACATCCACTTGTCACGTGTTGGATAGTTTCGCTTGCAGCCTCACATCTTCTACACGAGTCGGAATGAATGGTAGAATCTCTCAGAATGTGTTTTCTGTAGTTCAATGTTGGTACCACTTGGTCCTGGATAGCTATCATGAAGGCATCTGTCTCCAGAAAGAGATCCCCGTGCTGGAGCCATGCGTGGGACGCAGAGATGTCGACTTCTGGTTTACTCAGCTCGTGGGGGTACCTTCCATGCAGTGCCTGCGCTTACCATAAGGTTATCTTCTCTTCCGTTTCAGTGATTGGCTGAACAGGTGGATCAAGCTTTTTCAAGTTCAGAGTACTATAGTTATCAACTGCGCTCACTGCTTGCTGAACTCTCCCACAATGTTCCAAGAAGTATCTTCTGAGTGAAGCAATTTGAGAGCTGTGTAGATTTAAGAGATCTACAATACCTCGCCCTCTTTGCGACCTTTGAAGGGTAAAACGCTCAGTACTTGAATGGGGATGATGTTTTCGGTGTTGAGTCATAGCGGTTCGAATTGTCCTCTGGAGGTTGTCGAGGTCGGTATTGCTCCATTTAATAACGCCAAAGGAGTATGTCAGCACTGGAATAATAAATGAATTGATGGCCTGCAGAAGGCTCCTAGCATAGTGTTGAGTTTTTAAGAGTCCATGCAATCGTTTACATACTTCAGTTGTTATTATGTTCTTAGTAACAGTGTGTTTGATTCGGAGTGACTGTTGGAAACCCAAGTATTTGTAAGTTTCATGGGGTTCCATGAAGGTAATATTTGGTTCATTATCATTTTCCAAAGTTATAACTTGCATATGACCCCGAATGATATTCACTCTCCTGCACTTATCATATGACTCTCAGTGTCTGCATAGAGCTTGAGGTCATCCATGTAAAGAAGATGTGAGACACGAAGAAGAGTTGAGTTCCCCTTTTTAACATTCCATCTAATTCCATAATTAGATGAATTAAGTAGAGTAGACAGGGGATTCAAGGCTAAGCAGAACAGAAACAATTCCCTTTTGCTTCTTAAATTTTATTTGTTATTATTATTATTATTATTATTATTATTATTATTATTATTATTATTATTATTATTATTATTATTATTATTATTATTATTATTATTATTATGTGTTCATTTATATAAGAAGTTGGCATTGCATTATTACAGGTCTCAAAGCATTTAGAAGAATACTGAAGCTATCTCATGTTGTTTGACGATGTTATCTATGATACCTGCCTCCGTATTGGGTGCGGAAAACATATTCAGATTGTTTCCTTTCACAGAACTAATACGAATGACGAACGGATGCAATGCCCGAGCGTTATCTCCGAATGCATCAAATGTCAATTCTACTGGAATAAATGCAAAATTGTTCTAATATTGCGAGAATCGGCGAATTGAGGGGTCTAGTTTCAAAACGCAACTTTATCTGTAAAGGTGAAAAATTAGAAACTGGTTTCAATAGGGGTCCGTTTCAATTACACGTCGTATTATAAAATGATTTGTATAAAAAAGCGTTTTTTGTTCATTCCAGAGGGCTCCTGAAGATTATGGAAAGATCGCGTTATGAATAATAATGTGTTAATATCAGAACGCGATCTTTCCATAATCTTCATTTCGTTGTACGACTTTCCAATCCAGAATATGGATCATTCTATAGAAATCAAACTGGCCTAAGCATTGATTAAGCTGATACTGAAAACGATTAGTGGGGTGAAAGTCAGCAGTTAGGGGCTGCTGATCTTCATATTTGATAAAAAATTTCACATGATATATTAAAATCGAAATGAAATAATTAACACTATTGTAAAAATACTTAATGAAAACAAGTTTTTTCACCAAAAATACGTTTTCACCAAAAATACAAAAATATTTAAAGTAAATTTCAAAATAGACTTTTTTAAATTTTTAGCTCAACTTTCTTCGTAATGACTAGAAATTCCTGAATTATCTTATTCTATTGTTATTACTTCCACTAGCAAAGGGAATTAATCCCAAACATTTAGCATCAGAATGTTTTAAACAAATGATATGACATTTTTTTATTTTTCTCAAAACAGACTGGAATGGAAAAGTCCCATTTTCCAACTAGACCCCTCACTTAAATGTAATCGGCCAAATTTAATTTTTACATATTTTGATTGTTTCACGTGAGTTGGGGACTTTTTGCTTAGTTTTCAAATTTAAAAAAGTATTTATGTAATGTTTTGGTATTATTGGTCCCGCTCATGCTGGCTGAAATCTTTTAGAAATCTCCAAAACGTTATGGGCGGTCCAAACACCGCTGCGATAGCTAAATCGTTATAAAATGCTCAACGGTACGAGACAAATATATATTATTGTTATCTTTACACTACATAATTTAAAATTTTTAATTTTTAATACAAGTGATAAATTTCTAATTTCTCTACTATTGAAATATTCGCCGCCTTCGCGACAGCGAATTTTCACCGTTTTATGCATAAAATTCTCACGACAAATGTAAAATGTTTTAATTTAGTGGATATTATTGCACTGTAGAATGGATAAAATATCTACGGAAAGTGGGAACCGAACCCGTTACTTCACGAGTTCTAGAACAACCGTTTGAGACTGAGCCATTCTTCGCCCTTGTAACGCTCCTCTTATACTAACACATTTTATATTAACGAAACTTGAAAGAAAGATTAGGTTTACAATAACTAATGTCAATTGAGTTTTACTGACAGGAATCACGAAAGTCTTTTTCCTCAGTGCTACAACTATTTTGCTCTCAACCGATGTTAAAATATTTTAAACGCATTCCAATGAGATAAATTAAATCTTCATAGTACGATCTACAGAACGTAGTTTCGGAAATAAACGTTAGATATCGCTGTCGGCAAGTAGGGATGTCTAGTACCATCAACCTATCGGTCCAAGGCATTTTCGACGCAAATGTTTGTTTCCAAGAGTGTACATTCATATGCTAGAAAAATAGTGAAATAAATTCCTAAAATGATTGTTAATAATAATCCTTGGGTGTTTTGTCTATAATTATTTTCGACAATGCTCTGATGGGCTCACGCTACTGTAATTCCTGATGCGAGTAGATTAGCTGCATTTAGAAGAATTTTTATCTGGTTGAAAGATTTAATTCCTATTGGTGGTAAAGTTATTCCTAAATAAATGATGGTGGATGGGCTGGGTCGAGCGAGTGGACTGAGTGTGAATGAATAAGATTCGACCCTTCCCAAACATTCCTAAAATAGCTCAAAGTGAGGCGCGAAGGACCACCCAGACACCTGTAATAAACAACAACAGGTTATAATTACCACTGCAGGTCTGGGACTGCAAGGATGGAAAATTGAGAAGGTACTTGTTACCATGAGACAATGAAAATAGAACATGTAAACATATATATTGTAAAGTAAAAGTACACCTTAACCTATGAACATAGAGCAAAAAGGAACACAATACAATGGTGAAGGTAAAAATACAGTGTAGCTCGTACACATGGCGTGAGCTGATGTAGCTATAGTAACAGTAGAAGTGAGTGAATGCACGTGGCGTAAATGAACGTTACAACATGAAGGTAACAATACAACACAGTTCGCGCACGTGGCGTAGGAATTAGTATACAATATAGCTCGCGCACGTGGCGTAAATGAACGTTACAACATGAAGGTAACAATACAACACAGTTCGCGCACGTGGCGTAAGCTGGCGTAGCGAATTAATAAAAGGAGGCTGGCGTGCAGTGACGGGCGGGGTGCGACCCCTGGCCCATCGCAGACAGGCGTAGAGCGTATACCAGGAGAGCGCCGTTAGCAGGGCTCTCACGACGCAGCACTGAAGGTGTGCGGCCGGAACATTCACACACACGTGAACGGCGAGGCACCGTTGGTGAAGAGGCGTCTGCAAACATGCGTGCAACACCGCTGCACCGCATGCAAACACTAAAGCAGTGTAACAATGTTACCATCACATGTGGCACTATTGCTTGCCATGGCACACAAAATCAGGCATGTGCGGCAGTAGTGCACGACCACACTTTCGGGCCGAAAGCCATGTACAGGAGAGTAGCACGCAACACGTCTGTTCAGCTTGAGGCCCAGGCAGAGAAAAAAGTCTGTGGCCGTTGGCCACGCGTGGGTTAACGAACATCTGCTACGTCACAGAGACGCTTCTAGAAGCTTCTAGCAGCTCACACAAAGGAGGAGCGCGCCGTCACAGAGCGCGCTGGTGGCAGGTACTAAAGAGGCCACGTCATGCCTCAGGGAGGCGCGGCGGCCCTGTGTAGGCAGCGGCAAGCAAGTGTAAGCCTGCGACCTCTGTTGGAGGCTGGAGGAAGCATTAGCACGAAGTACATTGTTCATTCGCTAGGGTGCAGGAGCCTCATTAAGCGTGCACCTTTGCGAAGTATATATAGATGATAGAATGTATGCTTTGCTTGCTTGCTCTAACAGATGGGATCTAATCTTCTAAGAAAAATGCTCAGAAAAATTAGATGAACAGAAATACTTCTCACACAATAAATAGAATTATTCGTAAAGGTAAACCAAATTGAAAAGGACGTACGTTAACCTCGATATGCTCTTTTTTTATTTATTCTAGCTCGGCCATTGGCCCAAGCATACGATAGATACTTTAATAATATTTATATACAAGAATCATTTGAGGACAGAGCAATCAGAATAAACAGTAATTTAGTTTTAGTTATAAGACAATACAGTTTTATACAGTAGTTAATAATGGGAAAAGACTCATCGGTTTATGTTTATGGGGATCGAAAAATTCTCTTGGTAACTTTCTTTTTAATCGTTTGCGATGAGGATTTTGCTAACCCAAGTGGAAGTGAATAGCTGGAGGAAGGATAGAATTTTACGGATAAGAGGCAGAAATGGACGGAGATTGGTCATTATGTAACTGCGCATTCAGAATGTATCAGAAAGCTTTTGTGATGGTGCGCAGGAATCTATTTTAAAAATTTGGATATTGTTGATGTTTGTGTTGGCTGCGTCAGCCTAGACAGGAGAAGCATAGGAAAGCATGGGTCGTATCATTGCTTTATAGAGGTGAATAGTAAAATGTAGTTGTAGGGGAGATGATTTTTTGAGAATCGGATATTATTGATGGACACAACTAGTCGCTAGCACTATTCGATGTTTTATATTTTGTCGCCATGTAATCCTTTTATCGAACAGAACTCTTAGATATTTGAAAGTTTTGTTGGGAGGGAGCCAGGTATGTTTTGAGATTGGTTTCTGAGATTTGAGGGGACATCTGGTCTACGAACGGTAAATATTTTTGTCTGGATTTTGTTAGGATTTATTTCAATGTGCCCTTTTTTATCCCAATTAGAAAATAATGTGAGGTGATGCTTCAGATTATTCACGGCAGATTGAAGATTGCAATTTGAGGAGTAAAATACTGTATCACAGCAAAAAGAGCCATTGCAGTATTTTGGGTAATTGGTATATCCGAAGTGTAGACATTAAATAAAGTGGGGGAGAGGGTGGATCCTTGAGGCACTCCTGCTTTGATGGTGAAAAACGTGGAGAGAGCCCCGGGGAGACGTACAGAAAATATTCGGTTACAAAGAAAACTTTCAATGATGCGTGAAAGATATAGTGGAGTACCTACACTGCGAAGTTGGAAAATTAACCCTGGGTTGGCCAGATGGTATCGAAAGCTTTAACTACATATAGAAAAACTGCGGTGGTATGCGTATGGTCATGAAATCCTTCGATGATATCTTCAGTTAGACGTAAGATTTGATGATACGTGGACAAAAGGGGTTGGAATCCAAACGGATGAGGTGGTATGGCATTGACTGCGCAGAGATATGAATTTAGCCTAGACAGTATACATTTTCCAGATAGATTTCCCTTAGTGGGTAGCAAACTAATCGGGCGATAGCTAGTTGGATGATTTTCAGCTTTCCATAGCTTTAGAATGGGAATAATGTGGGCGTGTTTCCATTTATTAATGAAGTACGTATGTCTCAAAGCGGCATTAAATATTGCTGTAATATGTACGATTACTTTTATGGGAAGGCGTTTTAATAAAAAAGTTGATATTAGATCATGACTATTTGAAAATTTCAGGATTGCTAGTGAAAGATACTTTATGATTACCGATGGTGAAATAAATTTAGGGCATTCAGAAAACTGTTATTTCTGGTCGTGCAATTTCTTCTTCAATATGCTTATCGAGGAGCCAATTTTGGCAAGTGTAAGAAGTAAAGTTTGACGCAACATATCGCATTTGTCGGAAGGATAAGATGCTTCTCCAGTTGGAGTAACAAAAGTGGGTAGATAAGTAGGTTTGCGCAAAAGACGTATTCCACAGTGTTATATTCCACAGTGTATGATCATATGGGTTTGCCGTTTGTGTTTGAAGATTAATCTTTTGCGCGTGGATGGACTCCAAAAAGTGTTTCTCAATTTTAGTTAGGAGGTTTAAATACAATTTTAAGGGAGGAGATCGATTTCGCAACCAGTTATTACGAATATATATTTTATGCTCGATTAGTTTTTTGACTACAGATGGTATTGCTGGAAGCGAAGTGCGTTGATGGGCTGTCGGGGCCGTTAAGTCGAGGGCATCTAATATAGTATGAGAAAGTGAGTCAATGGCGCTGTCGATTTCTGCGTAGTTTGGAGTAATGGCAGTGGAGGTAGAAGAGGTGTAAGTAGCATCTGACAATATGACCAATAGACATTTCGTAAATGTTAAGGCTGAGCGGGGCGAATTTCTTCTGGGGTTGTGTCGAGTGAGAAAACTATGGGGCGATCGGATTGCAGGGCGATATGAGTCTCGACTTGAATGTTACAACTAAAGTTGTTAGAAACGCCCAAATCTAGTACATCTTCTTCAACTGACGCGCGGCAGGGATAGTAGCTGGGTGTATCAGGGGCATGTACAGCCAGATTTAATCTTTGTACGTCTGCTAGCAACAGATTACCAGCAGGTGCGTTTAGTCTACTTCCACAAGCAACGTGGTCAGCATTCCAATGTCGGTTGACGGGAGGAAAATAAGGTATCAATATCACCTGATCTGTATGGAATATTAGGGGGCTTGTAAATTCAAGTGATTGTTTGGGTTGATTGACATTTCTGCTGAATAGCCACACTAATAACTTCGAAAGTATTATTTATATTTGTAGGGAGCTGATGATGTATTACGGAATTTTTTACAAGTCTGGGAACCACACCACTGCACCGTTTTCGCAATCAGTCTTAACGATATAAAATATAACGGGGAATATAAATTTTCATCGAAGGGCAAAGATGAGTTTCCTAAATGCAAGCTACTAGTATTTTATTATTATGCAAAAAGTGGGCCAGCATATCAATATTAGGTTTAACACCGTTTGCATTCCATGAAATAAGACGGAGTGAGGAATGAGCGGCCCTACTTAAAAGGCATGGTTTATGGATAATATAATTTTATTGATTGAAGGATGGAGTTTGTGAGAGAATAAATAATTTGCCTTAGAAGTTTGGAGAAAGGCGTAGGGATGTAGCGACCCCATCGCCCTGCACGCCCTTACCGGTGGGTGGGGAATGCAGCAATTAGCCTGGTTTCTCCAACCTACAAAGGAGTGGCTGACCGCTGTCCATAACTGTAAGATATCCTTCTTACCAAAAATCCTTTCCCGAACCCTGGGGGCCAATGGGTGGATTGAGTAGCTCGGAGGCTTCCGTTTTCTAACCTTAGGTGTATCCTTACCATTCCCTTTTTCCTGTTCAGAAACAGAAGTGCTTCAAATAGGGCTAGATTGAGCTCCGGAGTCTTGGAAGACACTCAATCTAAGGGAAGAAAACCCTAAAAGAAAATTACCCGGTCCTCCTGGAAGGGGGTTGAGGCATGGGGCCAGCACCCCCATACTCGGAAAATAAAAAAAGCCGCTCAAACTCTCAATGGAAATGAGCCTCGGATTAACTCACGACGTCGACAAAGGCAACGAAAATGGTCTATGAATTTTGGATGCTGGAATGTTCAAGATTTAAGCACTAAAGTAAATGAAGTTTTTAACGCAATAGAGTTTAACATAGATATAATAGTGTTGAGTGAAACAAAAAAGAAGGGAAATGGAAATGAAAGGAAAGGAAATTATGTTCACTTTTTTAGCGGAGTGGGAAAAGAAACGCGAGCAAGAGCAGGAGTGTCCATAGCTGTACATAAAAGATTTGAGAAAAATATTCAAAGCTGGGTAGCAATTGATGAGAGAATAGCATTCTCGAACTTGTACTAAGAGGACGCAATGTTTTTATTATAGGAATTTATGCTCCAACAGACGATGCAAGTGTTGCAGAAAAATATATATTTTTAGAGAAACTGACTATGCTGCTGGATTCTATTGGAAATCGCAAAGAAGTGGTGCTTCTAGGTGATTTTAATGGAAGAGTTGGAAAACGAATGGCGCATAATGTTGTGGGGCGATATGGTGAAAATGTATTAAATGACAACGGAGAAAGACTTATAGAGACATGTGAACTGTATGACCTTAAAATATTGGATGGCTATTTTCCACATAAAGAAATACATAAATTCACGTGGACCCAACCCACTAGAAAATTGCAATCAATAATTGACTACATAATTACTAAACAACAGTCATCAATAAAGTGGAGCGATGTTCGGGTTCAAAGAGGTGCTTCATGTGGATCAGATCACTACCTACTAAAAGGAAAATGCTTGCCTTATGTATAAACCGTACTTCAAAAGTTACGGAAACACAAAACCAAGTACAAAAGGTGGAAAAATACAATATTGAGAGCCTTCAAGATGATTCTATTGCATTTTTGCACAAATTGCGCATGGCAGAAAAATTAAAATACATCCCAATAGGAAGTACTGAAGAAAAATACCAATTTTTAGAAAAATGCACTCATGAAGCCGCTAAAGAAGCTTTGGGAGAGAAGGCAAAATGTGAATATAAACAAAAAGACTTGTGGTAGACAGAAGATATAAAGAACCTGGTCGAAGAAAAGAAAAAGTTATATTTGAGATGGCTTTCCACAAAAGATTTAGAAGACAGAAGCGAATACAACAGAATGAAATATTTGGTCAAGAAAGAAGTGAACAAGGCAAAAAAATGTATTCTGGGAACAAAAATGTGACAGATTAGACAAGTGCATTGGTAACACCAAATCCAGAGAGGCATGGAAAATGTTGCATTCAATGAAATTGAATACAACCCAAGAATGGCATTTAGTAGACCCAATTGGTATTGAAAAATGGCAAAAATACTATGAAAATCTTTTGACAGAAAATAGAGCTACATTTCAGGAATAAATTATGAACCACTGCACGTAAATTCCATCATACCAGATGTGACTTTGGAAGAGTTAAAAAAAGCGTTAAGAAACATGAAAAATAATAAAGCACCTAGGCCTGGAGGTATATCCATAGAACTGGTTAAACATTATCCTATCGTAGGTTTGGAATTAATTACTGAAATATTCAATGGTTTTTTAAAAGGAGGTAAAATACCTGAAATATGGAAATTAGCCTACATAAATTCAATTTACAAAAAAGGTTGTAAAAAAGATTGTAATAATTATAGAGGGATAAGTGTAACTTCATCTTTGGTTAGTCTGTATGGACGAGTGCTAAAGAATAGAATTGAAATGCAAACATCAGACTCAGAAGAGCAAAGTAGTTTTAGACCAGGAAGATCGTGTATTGACAATATTTTCTGTCTCAAACAACTGATGGAAAAAACAATTGAGCGAGGAAGAGAACTTCACATCATTTTCATTGACCTCAAAAAGACTTATGATAATGTACCAGTAAAAGAAGTATGGGGGGCAATGGAAGAAAAAGGAATATCAACAACATACATAAATGCAGTCAAACAACTTTATAAAGATAACAAAAATCAAGTAAAAGTGGGCAAATGTCTATCAGACAACTTCCCAGTAAATAAAGGATTTCGGCAAGGCTGCTGTATATCTCCAACCCTGTTTAAGATATACATTGATAAAGCCCTAAAAGAATGGAAAAGAAAATGCAGAAGCATGGGTGTAAAAATAGGTGATGAAACATTGTTTAGTCTACTATTTGCAGATGACCAGGTGATAATGGCTGAAGATGAAGACGATGTAACTTATATGTTCAGAAAATTAATAGAAGAGTATGAAAAATGGGGGATGGAAATAAATTTACACAAAACTGAATACATGGTGGTGGGAGGTATGCCCCATGATTTAGAGACTAGTATAGGAATAATTAAAGGTAAAACACAATATAAGTATTTCACGAGTCACACTAACAGCAGATGGTAGAGACTAACAGGATGTGAAAAATAAAAATATAAGAGGAAAAATAGCCACGAGGCAGTTGAACCCAGTGCTATGGAACTCAATTATTTCAATGAAAACAAAGAAACGCATATATAGCTCGTTCATAGAGAGTACCACACTCTATGGGGCAGAAGTCTGGACACTATCAAAAAAATTGGAAGACAAATTTCAATCAACAGAAATGATGTTCTGGCGAAGATGTTGTAAACTTTCTCTGTTAGATAAAATAAGAAATGATGAAATAAGAAATAAAATGAAAGTGCAAACAACCTTGAATGATACAATCGAAATGAGACAACTAAAATGGTATGGACATATGCGAAGGTTGAAATCGGATAGACTTCCTCAAAAAGTTTGGGAGTGGATACCAAATCGAAGAAGATACAGGGGAAGACCGAGAAGGACATGGAACATGGCAATAACTGAAGCCATGGAAAAAAGAGAAATGGAAGAAAACGATGTATGGGATAAAGAGGCATGGAAATTGGGATGCGGAAAACGGCCAAGGCTGTAAAAAACCGCTAAATAGATAGATAGATAGATAGATAGATAGATAGATAGATAGATAGATAGAAGTTTGGAGAAGAAATATTCTACTTGTTCGGATATAAATTGTTTCAACTGGAAGGGCTACCCAATGGGCGGGTGTATGGGCTGTTTGAAAACATTTGAATATAGCGACATTTGGTTTGGTAATGATGGCTGTGGAATTCTACGACGGGGGAATATGATTGATGGATGGGGAATATATTTTGATGGATTGTGAAAGGAATGGAAGGGGAAGGATGAGGTTAGGCTACATGAAGAGCCCTTGGAGGGGTTAATGAACGTGGGTGATGGGGTACCACTGGTTGTGCGAATTGTTGTCGGATGGGGTAGGGGATGGGAGTGATTTTCTCTGGAGAATCTTTTGATAAATTTCACAGTCGCGACTAGAGGACCGATGAGCCTTTCCAGAGAGCGAACATTTGGTATCAGTACTAGAACATTCGGCCGTGGCATGCGGCCCTGCACATTTGCCGCAACGAGGCCGATTACAGTTCTTTTTTGTGTGTCGGAATATCTGACAACATCGACACTGCACTGGCCCGGGTCTATGATGACGTTCTTCAACCGTGATTATGGCATTGAACAGTTCTTTTAGTCCATATATTGCTCTGCTTTCTGATTTCGTAAGAGTAACATCACGTAAAGGCCAAGGTTTACGATTAGAATCGGTCTGATAACGGTGGTTACGAAGTAAAGTCAAGTCTTCGACTGTACTTGTTCTGATTTCAGTATACGATCCACTGATTTTAGTAACAAAATTTTCATGTTTAAGAAATTCCTTAATTATTTGCAAGAGTTCCGAAAGAACAGGTGGATCATGAATAAGGATTGGAGGTATCTTAATCGGTTGTGAGGAAGGGGAATCGTTGTTTGAGGCACCTTGCTCTGGGACGGAGTCGGGGTCAGGATCAAGCGTGGAATATCTATTGCGGTTGGAATGTTATATAGAGGCACATTTGCACTATAAGGTATGCTGGATCCCTGTAAATGCAAAGCTTGGTTATACCCTGCATCTTGCAATCTGGGGTGCTTATGAGAAGGAGAATGAGATGTATGTATCTGTGGAACGGTTGAGAATTTCCCCCGGGTGGTGTAGACAGCTGCGTGAAGGGTGCAGGTGTTGAATTCGCAGGTTGGCTCGTTGCTGCAGCTGCTGAAGCTGGTGTTGTAGGTGATTAAATGGATGCGGTTCCGTATAATGATAGTTGTTAAGTGAATATCGAGCTGACGACACCACATCTGATAGCCGAGAATTCATGATGCATTCTCGTTTTCTGCCATTCTTTGATTGAACATTTAACAAAGATCGCACTAAGTGGCCCGAGAGGGCCCGTCGCCGGGGTGACAACACCTCGTGCTAATATTTCTATAACCGTATAATAGTGTATTACTACATTAATACTATATATTAGTATTAGATGATTTAATGTATAATGTAATATATATGTATACATAGTAATCACTGTCTCACATTTAAAATACTAAAAATATTTCCATGAGCGTGAAAGTATCAATGAATGTAATCAGCAATTGTATGTTCAAAGCAATGTAAATCTGGTACAGAAGATTTCTTGAATAATTATTGCTAGAGAAATGTGTCTTGTCATAAATTGTTTGAAACTATCGTCGTTGACAAATATTTTTATTATTATTTTTACTATTGATGTTATTATTACTGTTAATAAAGCTGACAAAAATAGTGCCTCTTAATAATTTCCATAATCTTTTCCCCTACAAATAATATGCTTATCTCCAATTTTTAAAACAAAATTAATTTCTTTCAGAATTCTGTACAAAGAAGGTTATGATACTTGAATAGAGTATCTATCATAATTGCCTCTGATATTCTCGCAGCTGCAGAATGGGGATATTGGGATATTCTCCCAAATTTCTTTTCCTGAAAGAACATTCCCTGTAAAGTAAGTTTCATTCATAAGTTTCATTATATCGTCTTTGCTAACACTCGTGTTGAATGCTACCTTCATGAGCTTTTTCATAGATGAATCTTGTAATTGCTTTATTCGCAAAATCATCTATCTGATCTGATTCTTCACAGTTCTGAAAGAATATTTTGAAGTCGATATAAAGTGCATTTTAGAAGTTCACATACATTTGTAATGTTAATTTATCCACATGATGCTTCACTATTAGAACAAAAAATAAGAATTCAAGTATGTTTAATTACCGTAAATACTTAAATTAACAGTTAATAGATATTAACAAAAATATACAAAATACATGCATATGGTAATACAGATAATCTCGTCCTTAGTGCGGAAAATTAAGATTTATTACATTTCATACTGTAATGTAAACGGGGGAGGGCGCCAGGTTCAGTTCCTGTAACGTGGTTGGATGGAAGTGTTGGGAGGTCATGAATTAACACACTGAATCATTTTGTAACAAATTGAGGTTTATTCCTGGCACCATGAGCTGCCAGGGAAGTTACAGGTCGCTAAGGGCGACACAGGTTTCCTCATATCTATTCTGTGAGCTCATTACTCTGATCACTAATAAAGTAATTCCCTTAAGGCTAACATAAAAGGCTTAATTTCTAATAACGCATGCAACATTCTATCCACCATCTACAATCTGCAGGGCCTGAGCGCGGCCACTATTAATCTCTCGCCCAAAAACGTCCTGCGGGGCGGCCTCGCGTCATAACTTTCACCGCTGGCTGTGTTGGCTCCACGGGCTGGCCGGACGGCGACCCATCGGATGCGGAGGCGGCGGGCGGTCCCAGGTCGCCGACCTCCCGCGGTGCGTCCCTCCTCAGCTGGCGGCGGGGCGCGCCGACGGAGACGCCAGATCGTGCGGACTCAGTCGGTCGAGGGCCCACGGGCGCTGGCCGTAGTGGAGTGCGGGCAATGAATGGGCCCGACGTGGCGAAAGGCGGCGGAGGCAGACGGGCCTATGCGGAAGTAGCGCGGGATCCTGCTATCTCCCGCCCGAGTTTCCTCCGCGGCAAATCCACGGTGCCGTTTTAAGAATGTCTTTGTACTAGTGCCGGCCTAATCAGAATAAACTTCTCTCTGATACTGTCTTTCCCTTAGTCGCGTTCTGATAGTAAGTCCCACTCTGCGAACATCTTTCCACTAGTTGCGTCCAAATAAGAATAAACTTCTCTCTGGGAATGTCCTTCCCCTAGTCGCGTTCTGATCGTAAGTAAGTTTCACTCTGCGAACATCTTTCCCTAGTCGCGTTCTGATCGTAAGTCAGTTTCCTCTGTGCATCTCATGTTCAAGAAAGCTCCCTTCCCCCCTCCCAAAATGTTTCTAAATCTGTAAATTTACCCCTTCCCTCATAGTGAAACTTCCCATTGGCTGAGGGTAACTGCGTTTCAGCATTGTAGTTTACCAATCAAGTTGCAGTTTTCGTGGAATTTTTCAGAGATCTCTCTCTTTCTATCTCCGGCCCCCCTCCTCTCTCTCTCTCTTCCTTTGTAAGTGATCCCAGAAGCTTCTTGCAGCTGTCTGGACACGTGTTCACGCGGTAGCGTATTCTCATGGGCCATAAATGGTCGGCGGAGGCTAATCGGTAGCCTGCGACGGTTAATTTCTAAATAGCCCCTTCGGGGATCTGGACGCCTGGCAAAACGGGTGCGGGGGTGGGTATTGTCCGATGGGGGGTTGGCCGATGGCTAGAATGGTAACGTTCACGAGGTGTCATAAACGTGTCCTTTTCCTAATGGACACCCGTGTCAACCCTTTGGGACTTCGTGTTCCTTCCCCGGGCGCGCGGCCAAAAAAAAGGAGTGCGGGGGCGTGCATTGTTCGTTGGGGGGGTTGGCTGACGGCTCGGCCGGTTTTTACGATGGGTAATAAACGTGTCCGCCTCTGATGGGGCCTAAGTGCGGTCGGTGCCGGCTCTGCCACGTAAGGGGCGTGGCCTGGCGGCCGTTAGAGGGGTCTTCGCGACAAAGGCATCGTCCCTTGACCTACTTTGCCGCGATGGAAGCTATCTCTAGATGAAATTATTATGATATTATTGGCGACGCCACAATAGAATTATTCCAATGTGATTGGTGACGCCACAATACACATCTTTCCTCGAATAAATATGCCACTTCACATGTATGTCCGGAATTCGTCCTCATCATTCTTTTTCGTTTATATTCGTTTTCGAATTCCAAACACAGTCGTAACATTGTATGACACTTTACATTGTAACTATGTAACATTGTATTACTATTGTGGCGTCTTTGCAGGGGCAATAAATCACAGACGTAAACGGTTTGTAAATTATTAAGTATTTATTTGAAAAAATGCTCCAACACCTGAATACTATGTACAATAATTACAATAAACAATATTGACTCGTTACTAGAAGGAATGTTCCCTGGTTATCACCAACGTTGGCCTGATAATTAGATATCATATTCGGTGTGATGCACCAGTAGCCTACGAGGGCATACAAGCGAGTATGCCGCACCTCCCGTCTCGACGTAGCACGCCGGCTTCAGTTCCCTGCCTCAGTAGCCTATGCATTAAAATGCAGCGCCGCGCACAACCCACACGACTTCCTACCGATGCGCCCAAGAATCAGAAGAAGGTGTTTAAGTCCGGGGTCCGTTTATATTACCTTCTGGGCCGGCTGACGGAACAGCGTCATCTCGCTGTTTCCGTCGACGCGTTTCCGCCGCCGGCCTGCCTACGGGGTTCCCAAGTTTGCCACCCACGACACGGCACCCCTTCCCTTCCGCTCTTTGCCATTGTTCAGCAAGTGTCTCTTCCCGCCAGCGCTGTCCATGAGCATGAAATGCACGTGGCTGATATTTGGTACGTTTGTACAAGGCGACTGATATGACGCCACACTATTCAATATTTGTAATTTCACACGATTTTTATGCGTAATTTTCACATGCTTTAACTCTTGTTTGCTTAAACTATTTACTATTTAAATGTCTGTTTCAAAAATTAAAAAACAAATAATGCGATGAGAATATCATACCAAAATGCCAAATTCAACAAATGCCAATATGCTTCCACGCGTTCAAGAATTCGATTTTAAACATGTTGGTAGAAAATAAAACAAATGAAAAAGATGCCAACCGTAGCTACAAACAAATGTTACTATATCATGTACGCCAACACATGGTTAGTTTCATTAAAAGTTGACATCCCCGAACTGAACCTTTACTAAACTTCAAGTGCAACGAAATGTCTCTAAACCAATATCGTTAGAATGGCGCGTTATTTTCGCGAAGTTGGTATGATCCACTTTCTCTGCGACCATTAAGTATGAAAACTCGTTTAGCAGAGACAAAGCGAACCATTGTAAAATGTCTTGAAGGGTAGATTTGTTTGAAAACCGTAAGAAGATTGACTCCCAAAGAAATGGGACATGTCATGACATGCTATATTCTAATAAACAATAACATATATTGAAAACGAAAGGTGAGAACGTCAATCCGATTGCAACATGTTGCATATAGTTTAAAGGCAGTTTAGAAAAGACTATAATTTATTTCCAAAATTTGCAAATTCATGAACTATTTCCAATTTTTGCAATTCTGAAATGGAAAGGTCCCTCTGATGTCCCAGAACTCAAAACTGAGGGAGGGTTCTCAAATCGTCTGAGGTCTACAAATTAAAAGTTTGACAAGATATGCAAAATTATTACTAAATACCTAGTTTAATTGTTGCTAAAATGTTAAATTTCGTAAACACTGATATTTGAACACTACTACTTCGCCAAAACTTCCAACACCCAAATATTTTTCCGATCCTGGAGCCGCATCCGCACACTTCATATCTTTGACTGTTTCGTAATATTCGTTAACATATTTAAGTTGTTTTGTATTAAATAAGAGGATGATATTCAATTGAATTTTCGCTAATAAATCTGAATTATGTGAAAAATTTATTTTAACTTCTTGAAATCCATTAATTCTATTGCGTATGGTGAACATGTTATGTCGTAATGTATGATGCTACCTTTATTGTTACATTTCTTGTAGGCATTACGACGCAATGGATTGATCCCGCCCCCCTGTGCCTTATGCGCTAGTATTCGCAACCCTTCCTTGGCGAAAATAGGCATGTGTAACAACTTACGCGAGAAGTACGAATATACACGGAGTACGAATGGAGTGTTTTAAATGTATTAAATGACACTCTTCCTTCATTCGACCCTAACAACACAATGATATTTGAAACTACCTTCAGAATGAAAGTCGAATGTTGAGGTCATTGCTTATCGAATACAAATCATGGAAACTTGAGTTTTTATTAAATTTTTATTTATTTATTTGATTGTTTTGTGCATAGTTCAGTTTTTGATAACTTTACATATGTATTAATGACTTATAACTTAACTAATCCTAAACTTATCCTAACTTAATACTACTACAGAGGTTGAGGAAACCATAATGGAACCTCATAAGAACTATTCTAGATCTGAGAACAATTTACAAAATATGTGGAATGGATATCTATTTTTTATGCGAGTGGGATGTAAGGGGTTTTGCAAAGTTTGAATGAAGATAAGATTTGGATATGGTGTATATTTGTGAAGAAATTGTGGGATAGGTAGGTGAAGTGGTGCAATGATGGTCTCGAGGTTGCATTAATTACGTAATTTATGATTAGATATGCACCAGGGTGCATTAGTGATTGTCCGGAGGAATTGGTTCTGTACTATTTGAATTTTGTTTATGTTTGTTTTTGCAACATTTATCCATATTGGGCAGTCGTAGAGAAGAGTAGGTCTGAGTATTGTTTTGAATAAAGTTATTGCTGTGTTGTATGGGGGATAATTATTTCTATTTATTAGAGTTTTTAATTGATGCAGTTTGATTTTAGTTTTTATTAATTTTAATGTCTATGTGCGGTTTCCATTTCATTTTGGTGTCCATGTGCAGTCCAAGATATTTTATGGGTTTATTTGGTGGGTACCATCGGATGGGCTCATTATTTAATGTTAGTGGGGTTGGTGAAGAGTATATTTTAGCTGCATTTTTGTTTGGGTTTAATTTTATTTTTAATTTGGATGACCAACTGTCTGTTTGGTTTAGATACAATTGTATGTGGTTTTTAATATTGATTAGAGAGTGTCTGGAAGAGAAGATTAGTGTGTCATCTGCAAACTGTTCTGTTTTTACTGTTTCATCTATGGTGATGTCTGCTACATAGAGATTAAACAGTGTAGGTGATAGGGGGATCCTTGTGGTAATCCTGCTTTGATTAACCTGGGATTTGATTGATAGTTGTTGATTATTACAGCAAAAGTTCTGTTGTATAAATAGTTTTGAATTACTGAGGTGATGTAGTGTGGAGTGCCTATTTTCTTTAATTTATATATTGGTATCTGGTGCCAGACCTTATCAAATGCCTGTGTCATGTCGAGTGATATGAGTATTGTATGATGTTTTTTCCTGAAATGCTGTGTTGAGATGTTCTGTGATTCTGAGGAGTGGATGTTGTGTGGACATATGATTAGTGAATCCAAACTGTTCTCTTGGGATTGCTTTTGTTTTCTGTAGGTGCTTTTTAAGACGTTGGAGTATTATTTTTTCGAATATTTTAGACAGAGATGGTAGAAGGCTTATCGGGCGATAACTGTCGGTGTTGGCTGAGTTTTTATTTGGATTCGGAATCGGAAGAATGATGGCATGCTTCCAAGTGGATGTACAATGATTTGTTCTAAAGCATGAATTGTATATATTTGTTAAGTATGCAATTGCAAGGGCTGGTAAGTGTTTTCGTATTGAATTATTGATATTATCATGACCTGGTGCTTTCTTTATTGAGAGTTAATGATTTGTTTTATTTCTTTAGGGTTTGTGTAATTTTGTGATATGGGCCTTAGTTTGGGAGGTTTTTGACAGTATTATTGTGTTGTGTTCCTGGTGCGGTTTAGATGGATTTAATATAAAAGTCGACTCAAAGAAATTGGCTATTTCCTCTGCCTTGTCGGTGGGGTGAATAACGTGCCATTCGGTGAGTTGATGGTTGAATTATTATTCTTCATGTCTTCCGGGCTGACGGGCCGTGGTCCAATTGGCTTTGAGATACCAAACGTTTCGCCCACGACTGCGGTGGGCATCTTCAGTGGCGAGGTCTCGGGCGGTGGCTGACTGGCGACTGACCCAGTCAGCCACCGTCCCGGACACTTCGCCCGAGACCTCGCCACTGAAGATGCCCACCGCAGTCGTGGGCGAAACGTTTGGTATCTCAAAGCCAATTGGACCACGGCCCATCAGCCCGGAAGACATGAAGAATATTGACTCCGGCCGTGAAAGCCTACAAGGTTGAATTATTGTTTTCGTTTTTAGTATTTGTTTGGTGAATTTCCAAATAGAATTGTTTTGTGCTGTTAAAGATTGTATCTTGTTCTAGAATTTGAGATTTATATGATTTTTTATTGATTTTTTAACTACATTAGTTAATATATTTAATTCTACTTTTAATTGTGGGTTTTTGGTTTGGTTCCATAGTCTTCTGGTCCTGTTTTTGACGCATATTACGTTTTTGATTTCTGCAGGCAGAGCAGAATAATTAATTTTGTTGTGTTTGTGTATTTGTAGGCTGCGTTTCTGTTAATTCTGTATGTATTATGGTGTTAAGTAATATTACGGTGTTGTCTATTTCTATAGAATTATTTCATATTTTAATTTTTGGTATTAAATTGAGGGTTATATTTTGGAATTTAACTCAGTTGAATTTAAGTGTGTTTATTTTGGGGATTGGGGATCGCGGGGGAGGGTATTGTCGAGTAAGTATATTCACCGGAAGATGGTCAGAGTCGAGTTCGTGATACGGAGTTGAGTAAAAATTGATATTGCCGCCAGTCAGTCCGATGTCAAGGATGTCTGGTTGCTTAGTTACGTCTCTTGGATAGTATGTTAGTTCAGGAGGCGATAGTATATTGATAGTGGTATTGTTTATAATTTGTGTTAGTATTTTTCCTGCTTGATTGCAAGTGCGACATCCCCAGTTTGTGTGTTTAGCGTTTAGATCACCTAGAATTTATGTTTTTTTTATTTGGGGTGAATAGATTAAGAATATTGGGGTTGTATTTTTAATGATGGAGGTTTATAGGCAATTATTATATTTCATGATTCATTGTTCATTGTTAGGCTTATTGCTACTGTTTCAATTCCTGTGATGTTTGGTATATTTATTTCATGATGGATTATTATTCCTGACTGCAATAAGTGCTCCTTTATGTTCGGTCCTGTCATTTCTATAAATTTTGAATTCTGGAATGTAAAATTTATTACTATTGTATAGGTGTGTCTCTGTTATGCACGCAATGTCTATTTTATATGTGTGTAAATATTGAGTAAGTTCTATTTTTTTGCATGTGATCCCATTTGCATTCCAATTTGTTAATGATATATTTCTATGGGCTTGCATTGACATTATTGTTATTAAAAATGCTGTTACTGTATTCTGAATTGTATTGATTATTGATGGTATGAGGGAGTTTATTAAGTTAATAATACAGGACGATATAGAATTAATTATTGTATTTAAAAGGGGATTATTATTATTATTATTTTGTTGGTTTTGTTGAGTCTCTCTGATCTCTGTTATCTCATATTTTGTTGAGTCTCTGTGATCTCATATTGTTAACGAATCGTGATTGGTTTACAGGGTGGTTGTTCCTAGTGAAGTTTCGGATTGGCTGGGTAGGGGGTAGTGATGGAAATTGTTCCTGTTGGTTCCTAAGGGATGATGGCGGTGTTCTTTGGTATGGATTTCTTGTGCTATTGAGTGGGGTTTTCTTTTCTACAATTTCCTTATAGTATAAACAGTTTTCATTTCATACATCTGCTCGGTGATTGCCTTTACAGAGAATAGAGGTGGGGTTTGCTTTACTTTCAGGACAAGTTACAGTATAGTGATTTCCAGAACATATTGCACAGTTAATTTTGTGATTGCAATTGTTTCTAGAGTGTTCAAAATTTAAGCATCTATAGCACTGTAGTGGACCTTTTGGTCTTTTTCTTTTTTTTGTGGTGACTTTGAGGTTGCAGATTTGATTAATGTTTAGTATTGTTTCCAGTGGCTTATTGCCGTTGATCTCGGCTGCTATTACAGGAATGGGATGGCTGTCCTTCTGAAGACGGGTGATTTTAACAATGGGTGGGTGTCATTGTTTTAAATCTTGGATGATTTCAGTGTCAGTTATGGAGAGGTGGACATTTTTAATACTACCGGATAGTTTTTGTTTGCAGGGTCTTTGTAGAATTGGAATCTTCTATTTGTGTTGATTAAGTATTTTATGATTTTACGGAAATTTTCAGCTGTGCCGGGGTTTATTTTCACTTTGTTGTTTTATTGTTCAGCTACGAAGTTTTTTGATACGTTAATTTTAATTTCATTAACGAATGAGTTGATGTTAGTTATCTCGGCAATAAAAATTGGGGATGTTTTATTGGTTGTAGTAGACTGTGGAGATTGATCATACTTTAGATAGTTGAAGCGGTTGTTTGGGGGAAGATATTTGGTTTCCTTGGAGGCTAATTCCGTAAATCTGTTACCTACTTGGACATTGTATGAAGATTGCAAGTCTATATTCTCATTTCTGTAGTTATAGTTTTGTACTACGGAGCCTATTGGAACATCGTAACCGTCTGTGGGTGGTGCACTGGCTAAATCTGGTGTAGAACTTTTAACATAGTCACTGTCACTTGCACTTGCACCGTGTTTTTTGTTATCGCTATTGGAAGCGATAATACGATGTGAACGGCTCGGAGGAAGGAACCGGAATGGAAACTTGAGTTCTCATAAATGTTCCCTAAATACGTAAACGCCAAGGTGATCACTCTCAAGATGGTATGGGAACGCCTAAATTCTCTGCGCAAATAAAAGAATCAGTCATTTCAACGACTAAGCCACTCCTTTACGACAGTCATAACATCTACAATTTCTTTAATTTATTTTGTTCTTTAAATGCACCCAGTGTCTCTGAAAATGAAACATTAACACTATCGTTTATACTAATAATGACCATTGTTGGGATAAAAAGGTTAAAAAATAATATTGCGACTTCGTAACGCGTTTATAAGCTCTTCTGAAGACATTAAGCGCTTGGGATAATCCTCCTTGAAATCCCTTTTTAATGTAGTCAGTCATCGTCAGTCATTGACTTTTTCCTCCTCGGTCAGGGGCAAGTTCACATCTCATCTTATTTGTTGGTAGAATATCATCTCAGGTTAATAATATTAACATCGGAGTTGTAGAGTTTTATTGAATTAGAAATGACTGCTTGGATATTTTGGGGTTTAATTAATGAAATATATCTCCATGGATTTGATGCAATGAAAAGTCAACGAATAATGAGACAAATATTAGTATATTCATATTTAAGAGATGAGACGGCATTTGTACACGTAGGCTTCCGCGGCTCGAGTTCATGACTTCTAGGCTGTCCGGGTGATGCCGCATCGTTGGCAGATATGCCGACGTTTCGCCTGTCATGTCGCAGGATTCTTCAGGGCAGTGACACAGTAATTTTTTTTTCGGCGTAGCCGAAGGTCAGTGTGGTGATTCGATCGCATCATGATCGTATTGCTCAGAGGATACTTGATCGAAATTGCAGTGCACACGCCTTTTACGTTTTACTGCTAGGTGTAAATTGTTTGTGTAGGTTCGCGACCGACCTTAGTCGTTTGCCAGTTAGGCGATTTGTTTAGTCATGTTTGTGACTATGTCATTTTAGATTGTGTTTCGCTCTATGCCCTGAGTATGTCTGAGGAGAGAGCTTGTCGTCTATGCCCTATGGTGAGAACATTTTTCTGAAAAATTTTTAGCGTAGCCGGAGCTTTGTCTGATTGAAAGGCTTGGTAGGCTTCATTGAATGATAGCCGTCTCAAGTATTGAGTGAAGGACTCGATATTAAGTTCCTTCCTCAGTACTTTCAGTCGTTTCCGAAAGGGAGGGCAAGCTATGAGTCTCAGAACTTTATTCTGAATTATTTCAAGTGTGTCCTTGTACTTCTGTGCTGTGGTCCACCACGTCGCCGCGGCATAGGTGGCCACAGGAGTAGGGGGAACATACGGGTCTGGAACCAGGAAGTAGATAAGATAAGCTTATCTTATCTTATCTACTTCCTGGTCCCAGACCCGTATGTTCCTGAGCGGCCCATGACGTCATATACACACTGTGGAGCGTGGGCCGGTGTGTGGAGATGCTCTTATCGTATCGACGTCCTGGTCCCAGACCCGTATGCCCCTCAGCGGCCGATGACGTCATGGGAGGCGACGTGGTGGTGGTGCGGCGCGTGCGCGCGCGCTCTGGCGGCGAATGGTGGAAGCGTGTGCGTGCGCGCGCTCTGGCGGCGAATGGTGGAAGCGTGTGCGTGCGCGCGCTCTGGCGGCGAATGGTGAAAGCGTGTGTGTGGTTCTGTAGGTGTGTGTGGGTTTCAAAAATGCCTGCCGTCCGAGGGGCGGATTCGAACCAGCCTGAGCCCCGTTTCCTGCTGCGTGAAGACAGGGGGGTTGCCCAGCGCTTTGGCTCTGAGCTACGGCGACATCTCGAGCGGAGCTGTGTGGTTAGGGGTCCTGATAGTACGCGCGCGCGCGCGCGCGCGGCGGCGGCGGCGTCGGCAGGGGGGACCGGCGATAAGGGCGGCGGCGGCGGGGACGCCGGATGTTGTGGTTGATAAGAAGATAGCGGCGCGCGCGCGCTGGCTGCTGCTTGTATCGCGGCCGCCCTCATTAGCGTTGTGGTTGATAAGAAGATAGCGGCGCGCGGCGCGCTGGCTGCTGCTGCTGCTGCTGCTGCTTTTATCGCGGTCGCCCTCATGAGCGGTCGCGAGCATAGAAAGGTGACGCGCGCGCGCCCTCTGTGAGCGACTCGGGGAACGAGAGGAGGAGGATGGCGGTGGCGCGCCCTGTGAGCGTCGTCGGGAGACGTAGGCGGCGGCGCGCGCGCGCATTTTGAATGTCCACTGTCCTATAGAAGTTCATAGCGCGCGCCAGCCGCGAGCGTCTCTCTCTCTCTCTCTCTCTCTCTCGAGCCGAGAGAGCGCTGACGCTCGCTCCCCCCGCTGAAAAGACTTTCATAAAAAAAAAAGAGGAGAAAGGAAAAACCCTACAAGGCGGTGACAGGAAAAAACAAACAAATGAAAAAACAGTACGTGAAAGAATGATTTGTTGTTTTATTGATAGAAAAACAAATAAAAATCAAATTATACATAGGCGATTTTAAATTAAATTATACATAGAATCCATTGGCGTAGATGTCTTTCTGAAGGCTTTGCCGATTTCTTTTGAGATGTCTTTCGATCTCCTTTTCTGATAGTGCACTCAACTTGTTGAGACGGTAATCTCTGAACATTTCACCGATTGCAACGTGTTCGCAAAGAGTAAACCCGTTGAGGTCTATATTGCCGTCAGCACCGTGTTCGAGAAGCAGTCTACCGATGGAATATTGCTCGAAGTGTATCGCATGTTCCAGCGGCGTCAGTCCTTCTCGATCACGCACGTCAACAAAGTTTGCGTCACCGCCACATTCTTGCAAGCAGCGTAGCACCACGGCGGTGTTGCCGACTTGAACGGCCAGATGGAAGGGGGTGAAACCCGTACGCGGGAGCATCTTGAAATATTTCTCGATGCGTGTCCCCGCGACCATCACGAATAGCGTGAAAGCGTATTTTTTGTTTAAAAGTCCTCTCTTCTACACGCGATGCACTTCCACTTCGGCGGCGGCGGCGACTCGATGTGCGCGTGTTCGAAACAAGGCAGCACTTCTTCTCGCCGACACCGCAAACACTTCCACTTCGGCAACGGTTGTTTGTTGTCGTTGTAATGACGAAGACAAGGCAGGAGTCGACGAATGTCTCGGTCCTGCTGCACGTCTTTCGACAGGCGGTGGAAGACAGAAGGCACGTCCTTCGCGGCCCAATGTAATAGCAAGTCGATAGGAAGAAGCTGCAGAGAGCGATCGTCGAGGCCGAGAAGTGAACAACCGTCGTTGATGAAACGCTGCAAGACAAGTTCCAACTCGAGATTGCGTTGAGGTAGATGCGCCATGCGTCAGCTGATGATGAAACTAGTCACTATCACTACGGGCTGGAGAGTACGCCGGAGGCGTATTTTCGAACGGGCAACACAGCGTCTGGATGGCTTGACGAACGCGAGAGACGCGCTGTCGCAGTGCTTCGCCGTACGGATCTTGAAGGAGGTAGCCGAGAGCTTCGAGGACTCCTAACACTTCCGCGTGCACCGTGAGAATAAAGTCTTCCGGTTCAGGCAGTCTCTTTTTACCAACGCCTTCCGCCTCGTATATGATGTGAGGTGATTGCTTATCATTGTCTAGAGTAAAGGGAGGGGGGTCCCCCAGCTCGAAGGAGACGCAGGGAGCGTTCAAAGCTTTCTGGATAACACAATAGCGCACAAATAAGCCGTCAACTTGGCACTCACAGCACGGGCAGCAGGTCACGTCGCCGAGAACCATCATGATCCATAGCACTTTCTCGTGACATGCAATCGCGAGATCGTGAAGAGTTTTTTCCTTATCTTCATCGTGTCCGTCATCAAATCCTTTTTTGTTTTCCTCGTGAAAGCGTCGGGCAGCACACATCACATCCACGGCGACGTCGCCAATCGAGCGATAGGCGTCGGCGTAGTAGGGGCGTTGTGGACTGTAATTGTAGACGATAGTGCCAAGATCGGCGGCGGCGTTGCCGAGGCTGACCCAGTTCGCCATCATCCGCTTCTTCCACGCATCATACGCTTCTTCGTCTAAGCGAGGTCGTTCCATGGCGACGGGCGATGGACGAATGACGTGTTGAGACCTCGCCCTCCCGTCTTCAACGTGATTGCAAACGCTCTCCCCCTACTACTAGTTGAAAGTGACTCATCATAAAACTCCCTACTACTAAAAGTGTCTATCCATAAAATAAATAAAATAAAATAAATAAAAAGTTTAAAATTAATTCTAATCTACATGAACCCCGCCTGCGGGGACGAGCGTGCACGCTGAAGAAGAAGAAGAAGAAGAAACGGACGGACGCGTACACTGAATGCGGAAATGACCCCATGGCAGACTCGTAAATTTATCAATCCAATAGCGTTTGTCGTCGGACACAGACAACGAACGCTTGTTTTGGACAAATGAATAATTGATATGGGATTTGGACCGAATAGTACATTGTTTGTCGATTCTACTTTCGTTTCGAAATAAACAGTCCAAATAATTTTGAAATTTATAGCGTTTGACGACCGAACGTTGCACTCCCTTCGCCCGAGAAGAACACACCCGAAATCGGGTTTCGATGGAGTACATTTTTGGACGTAAACCTACGTAGCCGAGCAGGGGATCGTTTCCGCATTCGTCCTTAAACAGTCCTAATACCTTTTTGTTGCGGGGTGTCACGCCAAAGGCGTTATGGGGACCGAAACAGGACGTATCGAACCAGGATGGATGCCGATTCATCTCAGCGTACACACTCGTGGAAGTAGAAAGAATGAATGAATCGGTATCCATGTAAAGAAGGTGAAGGTCACAAAGATGTTTTTGACAGTACTTGTAAAAAAACTCGTACATTCTATGTTTGGATATTTCCAATATACAAAACCCCAAATAGATGGGCTTTGTGAGCTTCACCTCCGTTTTCCCCAACTCGATGGTCATGAGATCGCCGTTCACGTGGTGACTACGCACGAAAGCGGGATCGGCGACAAGACGTCGGGCCCCGCACTTCCCCTCCCACTTGTTCACGAGATAAATGCGTCGGTGGTTGCGCACGTCCTCCATCGACTTGCCGTAAATCGAATTGTTCATGAGTTTAAAAAATTTATCTTCGAAATCGGATAACGCGCGCTGTCGACGCGCGTTGTTCAGGTCCATGTATGTGGCAAGCCAAGGTCGTTGCGAAAACGAGAGAACGCGATGAATTTTCGTGAGTTGTACTCACAACTCGAGGGCCTGAAGTAAATTTCGAATGTGAACGACGTAACGACGCTTGGGCAGCAGCGTCGCCAGCAACTTGACTTGCCCGCTCTTCGAGTCGGGGGGAACGCGGGTTTCCGGACAGGGCGGCAAATCGCTCAACCGATCGTCGATGTCGTCCGGGTAGTCGAGGTCGACCTCCAAAACGTATCCCCGATCGACTTCCGCAGCCGCCTCTGCGATGTTCAACCGCTCGATGTCGATTTCCGACATCCACCGGAAGTCGCCCACCGGAAGCGGATGTGACATCGAAAACCCATACAAGTTATTTGCGTCGACGTAGGCGAGATAAGATGTCTTATCACCTGGCCGGAATCGATCGCCCGCAAAGGGGTGATTGGCCTCGGCGTGTCGACCGATCACTTGCACGAGTCCCCCCCGGATGCCCCGCTCGAAAAAGAGAACCATGTCGATATCCGTGAGTAGCTCTAGTCGAACGCCGGTGGTCTTCAACATGGCGTCCCACGAAAGCCCGGGAGCGGTGTAGTAAAAGAGAGGATCGAGCCCGTACACCTCCAAACACAAATTTCGAAATGTTTCCATCGTGTCGGTTTCGAGAAGGACGTCGATTTTTAAATACAAATCAGCATACTCACCCAAATTTTGAATGGAGAACGCGTCCCACACGGCGAGCGCGTGCGCGTACTCCGAATCCGACACGGGTGTGTCTGTGAGGCGACTGTAAAAGACCTCGGGCGGCGGACACCTCGTTTCGTCCAATTTGGACACGTCGTTGACATAATCGTAGGGAAACACCCCCTTCCTTCTGGCCAATGCAAAAAGACGATCGTCAGGAAAAGCTGCCCGGGTGAATCTCAAATCAGCCGAATCGAGCGATCGACTTAAAGAGTCGAGCGATGCACCTAAAAATTTCAAAGAATCTAAAAAGCGCAGTTCCACTTTCCCGATTTTCTGGGAAATCACGACGAATCTCTCGTGATTGTGCGGAACCACGCGCAGCCCGTCGTTGTTCATACAGTTCTTTTCGCCCCAGGCCTGAAGGAGAAAATGCCAATCGTAACCGCTCCCGTTGTGCATAACGACGGGGATGATCTTCGGTGCGGGAAAGTTGACGTTACACGCTTGATGAGCCGCGCCGCGAAAGACACCCGAAAAATTATCGTGGTCCCTGACGCGAACGGAATTCGGAAGAAAAGGTCCTTTATATATGTGGCATACATCGGAATTTTGAAAAGCCTTCTCGTCCTCGTCGTGCATCACGAGGGGAGAAGGGCAATTTAAAAGTTGTTCGTAATCTTTCGCGAGACCTTCTAGGAACGCTAATAATTGTATCGCGACGTCGGGACCGTGAAAGGCGACCAGCTGATTCCGCGACTCATCAAACGAGCACACCACTTGAAGCGCCGCCGAAAAGGGTTCGTGAATTTGATACGGTTGAAGGAAGGATCCGTTCGACGAGGGCTCACACGAAGACACGGGGAGCGTGAGCGCTTCGAAATCAACGTAAACCGCAATCGGGCATCGTTGTTGTCTTTCGACATGTCGAAATTGCATGAAGCGCTCCTCCTCGCTCGTCTCCGACGGAAGAATCAAACGTGCGGGGGACCCCACGGATCTACAATCGATGTCGTGAGCCTCGAGATGCGCTTGCGAGTAAAACACGTTCAAACATCTGTCGCAAACGAAAATCCTACCCTTGTAAGCCGAATGTTGAGACTGAATCAGTCTACCTAAATCTTTAATCCAAACGTAATGGGACCGCCCACCGTCGCCATGCAACAACAAGAAATTGAAATGGTTCTCTTTCTTCGTACCCGAAAAGTGAACAGGACCTACGACTTTCCAAGATTTGTTGGCCGAATCAAACTCTAATGTAAAAACGTTAAAGGAAAAGCTAGAATTTTGACGTTCGAAACGTTTAATCTCGTGAACGGGCAGGGGCCAGGAGATGCCACGCAAATCGAGACTGTTTTCCAATTCATCAAAAAGGGTTTGATAGGTACCGGTACGATTAGAATGCAAAATTTTGATGTGTGGGGGCTGTCGTTTATGAAAGAGAGCCGACGCCAGCGCCCATAGGAAACATTTCTCGTCTCGATTTTGCACGTTGATCACAGCACGACGTCTCGCGACGGTAGTCGGAAGAGGCAGAAAAGAAGAGGCAGAATGCGCGATAGGTTCGAACAAGTGAGCCGAAACGTGAAGAGCGACGATAGAGGCCAACGATTTTCCGGAATCTCTCTCGGAAAACTCGTCGAATTTGGAATTGATAGGATGCGCGATACGAGAAAGGAAAAATTCCGAAATGTTATCCCCTCGCGATAACACCGCAGTCCGTGCCGAAAGAAAGATGGGCTGCAGCACCCCTACGATTTCGTGCGTCTCAACGTTCTCTTTCTCGATCAAAAACTGACACTCGAGTTGTGCGAAAATTTTGAAAGTAGGTCGGTCGAGAGCGTTATGGAGCTCTTCAAACATCTTACGATGGAAGGGAACACGACAACGGTTGAGAAACTCGACCGGATCCGCGATGTCGCGTGGGGGAGGAGGATTCGAAATGACACCCCGAAAGACACGACTGTTTAAAGACTGCGCGACGTCCGTCCATTGGAGAGCGTTTGCAATACACGATCTGCGTTGTTGATGGCGTTGTATGGGCTGATCTATAGAAACAAACAAAACAAACACACACAAAACATAAATGAAAAACAAGTCAACACATCGCTAACGCATACCACTACTATAAAAGAAATGTAATGTACCATCGTACCTTCCTCACGCTGTTCATGAACGTGACGATGTAATAGAATTTTCTTCATGAATCACGAATGAATCAATCACACCGTCGTTTACAATCAAGCAATATATAAAAGGTGACGAGCATACCATAAATAATTATCATGACGACCGTAATGAAAAAAACAAGTCCAAAGAATGTCCGCGCGCTCCATGCTCACAGCGAACGAGCGAATAAAGACGGAAGGCTGCAGACGCGATGATTTATAACTTCTCAGTATCACAGTATCAGGGCGCCAACATTGCGCAACATGACGTCAGAGATACCCGCACAGCGCTAACGAGCGGAAGACGACAATCGCCCGATAGCAACCGCAAGCGATAGCGATAACCCTATCGAAGCGACAACACTGTACCACAAAGATTACAACTCATGAGCGGAAGACGTCGGTCGCTCGAGCAAGCGATAGTGATAAGCGTATGTCGACAGCATGATAATAAGTGTACATTCTAATTGAACCGCAAGCGATAGCGATTACATGTACAGCGCTAATGAGCGAAAGACGTCGGTCGCTCGAGCAAGCGATAGCGATAAACGTATGTCGACATTCTAATTGGACCGCAAGCGATAGCGATTACATGTACATTGCTAATGTGCGGAAGACGTTGGTCGCTTAATCGAGCGATAGCGATACGAACAGCACGCCGGTTACATGATAATGAGCGTCAATTCTAATGAACGCATTGATATCTTTCGAGAACCGCATGCGATAGTGATAAGTAAAGCACGCTCTCGTAATCGTCAGTCATAAAAGGGGCCCTCATCTGAGCGACGCACAGTCAATCGCAGTGAACTGGACTCTAGAGACGCGCGGCTCGACGCACAGAGAGACATGTCCGGGAAAAGAGCGGCAACAGCAGCAGCGATCACGGGTGACGATGCGGATGTTGCGACGAAACAGCGAAAAGTGTAAGTAACAAAACGTCTGCAAACGCCGCAGTGAACATATGCGCATAGTTCTCATTTTTTATTTATTTTTTTATTTTTCGATTGACAGGGACAACATAAAATATTTAATCAACAGTCAAGATGTACTGGACGGGGAGATAGTTATTCCCGAATCGGAAGAAGAAGAAGACGAAGAAGAAGAAGACGTTTTCGATGAAAATAGACAGGCGCTGGTGCCAATGATTTCAGGTTCAGAAAAAATGGTTGAAATGAGTCTGCCATTTAATCCAGACACAAAAATTGACGAAACTAGATTAAGATATTTTAACGCTGCAGATGCGCAGGCTGTGCGATTGGTACCAGGAAACCCCAATTGCCTTGTATTATACTACAAAAAACTAAAGACGCAAGAGTAAGTATATAAATTATCAAATTAAAATGACACATGAAGTCAATATGTTTTAATTTTATGTTAATTATTAATTTTTATCGCAGTCCATGGTCCGAGATCGAGAGGAAGGCCGAGTCGGAAAATATGCGCCTCAAATTCGAAAACTTCCCCAAAGGGGTCTTTTTCGAAATAACGGATGTTACCCTCATTGACACCGGAAAGTACGACAAAAAATCGTACGTGGCCACTCTAAATAACACTTTTGGAGTATTCCTTCCAACCAGGTGCGTAAAACACTTCTCTTAAAATTAATCTATTTAAATAAATGAAACTAATTATAAAATGTGTACTTACCTTTTTTTTCCAGATTTACGTCCGACATACAACTAGGAAGGGAAGGATTTCTTAAAGAGAGGCCGCATCTCACGTACGTCGGGGTCAATGAGGCGAACAACGCAAATGTTGTTCTAATATTTAAACTTGTGGATCTCTTTAGACCAAAAACATGGGCGACAATCAAATCATATTTTATGCAATATAAAATAATTTCCACATAATCTGTAAAAATGTATATTTTCTATGTCTTTTTTTTGTGTGTGTTTACTATTGTGTTCTAGAAAACAGCTGTACATCTAGCGTCTAAAGGTTTATAAGCCAAGTGAAGTGGAAGAGATTGGTATGTGACACATTTAGTAAAATTGACCTTTCTTCCTCTTGGCAGCATGCGTTGTCCTCTTCAGTACGCTGTAGTTCTTGGAACGCAGAGATCGCGCGTTGTGTTTTCATCTCCAAGCCATCCACTTCACACACTAGTCGCCTGGTGTTCAAAGGGGTGCTCTTTAAATACCACACGACTAGAGAGTGAAGTGGTTGGAGTGGAGATGAAAACACGACGCGCGAACAATGCGTTTGAAGAACTACAACGATCTGTAGAGTACAGCTCACGTTGTCAAGAGAGCGAAAGTACAGACTGAATTTCTGAATGTGTCACATTACACAACTCTCTTCCACTTCACCTGGCCTATAAAACCTTTTGACGCTAAATGTACAGCTGTTAACAATACTATAATAATATACTGTAATCAATTATGAAAAAAATTATGAATAAATCAGAAATATTATAGAAGATAACTGAACATGTCTTCTTCATTTCCTACTTCATTCCTCAAATCCTTAAAATAAAAACAAATCCAATAGTAAAAGAGATGTTTCAAATTATTATTATTTGGATAAATGAATAATGTCAATCACTAAAGATTCATGAAAAAGACAAAACTTCTACAAGGTAGTGACAGGAAAACAAATAACAACAAATGCATTTAATAGTTTTTCTTTATTATTAAAATGACACGATTTTTTTCTAAGTAATACGTTCCAGCGTAGTAGTCTATCAGTCAAGGCGGCAACTGCAACAATCGAAACAACGCACCGAAAATCAAAATACAATTAAACAGCAACTAACGCGTGAAACTGTTTAAACATTGTTTACTGCGAATGTAACTTACTTTTTAGGATGTCGACGGTGGAGTTGACTCGGCGGTAGAGGATGTTGACACCTCACGCGTCAATATCGGCGCTAAGGTTCGAGGTCTCCGCAATGGCACCAACGGACCGCGTAAGCGCCAGCTGCGTGGCGCCCCGGGTCGCTGTTGTCCGCTGACACCGCCCTCAGCGGACGGTGTTGCGGGCGGCGCTGACGTCGGCCGCACAGTGGCCACGGGCCTGTCCCTTCGGTTGGTGTTGTCACCGCCGTCGAACACTGATGTAATTGCCGGCGGTGACAGTGGAGACGGCGGTGGGGACCCTGGCACCAACACGATGTGACGCGGCGCAAGTGCATGACGCGCCAAGGAGTCGAAGCCCTGGCGCACGAGTCGTGAATAAAGGTCCAGCGGCACGTCAGCATGGCAGTGTCTTGGCGCTCTCTCGCAAGCAATGCATTGCGGAGGACAGACGCAATAATCGTTGGTAAAATATTGCATTTCCTCCGGTCGATTGGCAAACACGTCTTCAGCAGTTTGGTCAGCACCAATGTATATCAAAAATGCGACCACTGTAGACGCCCTCGACCTGTACGCGTAATGTAATGGCGTACGGTCATAATTATCGCGGAGATCGCGATATTCCCCGCGATTGAGGCAGAAAATGATGCCTTCCACATCGTTGAAGGCTGCAGCGTAGTGGATTACACTACGCTGGAACGTGTCGCATAAAAAGAATTGCGCATTGTTAATGTCGCGAAAGCGAGAAAAATGCAATAGATTTTCCATTAGTACGTCTATACGTAAACACGTCTTCACGTAAGTACATATCGACGAAAACTGAGCGCTTTTCTGTCCAAGGGTAAAAAACATTAAAGTGCGAAGCATATCTATCAAAAACATCCGTTCTGTAATTGGAGTACGCAGGTGCAGCGCACGCTTCATCAACCGCAGCAGACCTTGGTCGCGAAAGTTAAGAAATTAAAGTGCGAGGGATTTCTATCAAAAACATCCGGTCTCTAATTGGAGTACGCAGGTGCAGCGCGCGCGCTTTATCAACCGCAGCAGACCTTGGGCGCGGGAGTTAAGCGCGCGTGAGTCGCAATAGATTCGCTTGCTCCTTTTGGACAGCGCACGCGCTCTGGCGGCGAATGATGGAAGCGTGTGTGCGCGCTCTACCGGCGAAAGGTGGCTGCATCGGCGCTCTCGCTCTTGCACGCGACAGCGTAGCTTGCGAGCCGTATCAGCCGCAACATCCGGCGGCTGACCTTGTACTGCATACGCGCGCGCGCGAGCGCGCTGCAGCTGCTTTGCTGCTTCCCTGCGTAACGAAAGACACCATGCATAAAACTAATAAATACTCGCAACCCTAAAAACAAACTGACAGTCGCATCAGTGCAATGGACGTCTTCGGACTTGCGGTCCGGTCGCGTCACGCCATCACGAAGCGTTACGTCGATGATCAAATCGATGGTGTCGTGAAGCGCATGAAGAGAGATGATAAGACTGCAGAAACCATGATTAAAGAAAGCGAACTCGATGCTCTGGAGCGGAAGCTCTCCACGCGTTTCGGAGAACGGGAAACCAAATTAAAGGAGTTTGCGAAGAGCGAATGCAAGGCGCTCGCGGTCGCGCACGAAAGTAAGTCTGCGGAAACCGTGAAAAAACAAAAAAGCGAACTCGATGCTCTCGAGCGAAATCTCTCTGCGCGTCTCGGAGAACAGGAAAGCAAATTAAAGGCGTTTGCGAAGACCGAATGCAAGGCGCTCGTGGCCGCGCACGAAAGTAGAATTCCTACCAAGCTCTTGGACGCGTTACCGCAAGTCGGTTCGTCCGGTAATTTTAATTTTCACGACAAACTTATTCGCAAAGTAGGCCCTGGCACGAACAGCTCGGACGTGGTGATTAAGGCGCAATTGGACGGCACGCTGGCGGAGGCGAAAAAACACGCGGAGAGTCTTTTTCACGTGCATAAAGAACTAGCCAAAAACGACTATTCTAATCTCGAAAAAAAAGTTAGAAAAGTTGGAAAAGGTCGATGTGAAGAAAGTAGTGCAGGAGGACATCGATAAGCGCACGGCGAGTGTTGACAAAGCTATGACGACTCGTTTAAATGCGTTGCGCGAGGAAGTCGATAAGCGCATAAAGGTTTGCGAAGAAAAATTGATAATTCTTTTCGATTATATGCGTGATTTCGCTGTCGAAAGATCGAGGAAAGAGTGAGAAGAGGTGATAGAGGGAGAGAGAAGAGCGGATGATCTATGTATATATATTTTGACTCTTATGCTCGTGTATTAGTATTGTCATGGTTCGCACCGTGTGTAGAACGACAACGACGAGATATTGTAGAAGACTACAGGATAGAGCGATACGGCGGAGAGGGCGCACAAGAGGGAGGAGAGTCGATTCTCTTTCGGATTCCGGTGCGGTGATTACCCCGGCCGCGATGGGTCGCGGCATGTTTTTGAGAGGTCGGTGCGTCGGCGGTCCTTGTAAGAAACGTCGTCTGCAGGGGAGTGGCGTACGGAGGCGAAAGACGACGGCGCGTGGCGGTCGAAAGAGTAAGAGAGGCGGGTCTTGCCTGCCCTCATCCCTCTGATTCCGGCCATTCTCAGCGGACTGAGCGCGCTCGGAACCGTCGCAGGCGGCGCTGCCGCTATCGCGAACGCTGTGAAAAACGCCAAAAATAAAAACCAAGAATTAGCGGAAATGGTGCGTCATAACAAGGTCATGGAAGAGACCAAAAAAGGATCGGGCGTGTTGCTAAGGGCCGCGAAAATGCTTCGAACGAAGAGGAAGTCGAAGGGGAGGCGGGGAAGGGGGACGTCTCGAAAAATAAAAAACGATTGAGCTGAGTACCGCGCCGAGCGCTCACGCACGAGGAAATGTCGCGTTTTGCGAAGAAGATTTTGAACATTCCACATTTTCGCGGCGTGTTTACGCGAGATGCGCTTCCCGAAAGAACGAGGGCGAAGCGTGAGTGCGGCGTCGTCAACCTCGACGACGCCAGCGGCGACGGTACTCATTTCGTGGCGTACGTGAAACGAGGCCGAACGGTGCGCTACTTCGATTCGTTCGGACTTCCGCCCCCTCCCGAATTCCTTCGTTACGCGCGCGGACACCGCGTGACGTACAACACGCGTCAAGTTCAACAATACAACGCGAACAATTGCGGAAAGTTATGTCTGCAATTTCTTTTTCACGAATGGAAGAAGAAGAAGATTAAGAAAAAGGAAGATTAATCACCGAACGTTATCATTTTGCTCGAGACGTTCGTGTCATGCGCACGTACACTTTAATCGGGAAGGGACCGGAGATCTCGGTGAAGTTTGCACCGGGCGTCGACCTGTCGAAGGACGTGTACGAGATCGCGTTAGTGCATCTCAGCACCGTTCACACCATTCGTAACGTAAAGGACGGTCACAACAAACTCCACTACGAAGTTGTCGAGGGAGGCGAGGGGGGACCTCCAGCAAGCTATGTGCTCTCCGTCCCTCCGGGCACGTATACCTTAGAAGACATCCATCATCATATATCGAACATTCTTCATCAACAGTTTCCCGATGAGTTTGCGACGAAGAAGCACTTTTTCGATTTGGAAGCGGACCCGCACTCGAACAAAGTGCGCGTCAACACGTCCTTCAAGCTGCGTTTCGAGCACGCCGAGTCCATCGCTCCTCTCCTCGGTTTTTCAAAGACCGTGTCACCCACACTTTTCGGCGCGTACGTGACGGCCGATGCTGCGCCGACGATCGTGAAAGATTTCGAAGTGTTCGTGACGTGTAACGTGATCGAAAGCGGGTATATAAACAATCGAATTGCCCACGTGTTGTATCAGTTTCACGTGAACGATTTACCTGCCGCCATCGTCGAAGAAAGGCCGACCGAAAAAATCTTTCACCGCGTCACGCGACGTTGGATCGACGAGTTAGCGATTCGTCTAGAGAACGCGGACGGGCAACTGATTCCGTTGTACTCGGACACTCCGTTGACGTGCACTCTACTCGTACGCCCCAGAAGCAATCCCAATGCCGCTTTCTTCTAAAAGGACACCGAAAAAGCACTATAAAATGCAGGTCGTGTCGCGACCGAGGCACAGAGTGCTTTGTCCGCTCACCACGTTAACACCGTCCAGTCGACAAACCTTACGAGCGTTGGGTTACACAGTTTTTCTAAGGAGGAGTAAGAAGAAGAAGAAGAAGAAGAAGAAAAACGAATAATGTCGTCGAAGAGAATGAAGACCAACCATTCTACTTCAACGGAATTTGTCGACGAACACGCGATTGACATTCTTCGCAGGGAGAATATAAAGCACCACATCGTCAACGAAGCTGTTCACGAACACTTTCCGTACATTAAATCGTTTGGGCAAAACGATGAAATTCGCATTACTATCATGAATAAGGACGCCGTTCTCTTACCTTGCGAGAGTTCGCTCGTCATCGCGGAATCTGCGGTCAAAACGGGCACCGCCACGCGCACCAACTGCGAATTGATCAACAACGGTTTCGCCTTTCTTTTTAGCGAAATTCGTTACGAAATCAACAACGTGATCGTCGACGTGGTGAAAAATCCGGGCATCGCGACCACGATGAAGAACGTGTGTTTCCTTTCGCCGGCAGAAAGACGATCGTTCGGCAACGCCTGTTGGACCGAAGACCTTCTATTGTACGAGAATAAGCTAAGCAACACCAGATTCATGCTCAGTAAGAACGGGGGAAAATTTTACGGTATCGTGCCATTGCGACTGTGGATGGGATTTTTCGAAGATCACACGCGTATCATGACTGGCGTGAAACACGACCTCGTCCTCATTCGAGGTCGTCACGATAATCGATGTCTCACGACGGCTGTCGAGACACCGGACGAAACGACGATTACCGTGACGGATGTGATTTGGAGAATGCCTCATTTGACGCTGAGCGACGCTGCTTCCCTCGCGGTAACGCGAACGCTGGACAGTCGGCGTCCGATCCCCATACAATTTTGACGATGGGAACTTCACGAATACCCCAACGTTCCTGTGGGAGGAAAGGGGCCGTTTCAGTGGACGGTGAAGACTGCCGCAAAAGAGGATCATCCCCTGTACATTTTCTTTGGCATGCAAACGGATAAAGACGCGAACCTGAAAAAGAATTCGGGTGAATTCGACGGTAACGATATGACAAGAGCAAAACTGTATTTAAACGACGAGTTTTACCCTTATTCCGAACTTCTATGCAATGTCAAATATTATACCGGCGATGAAAAATGGCACCCGTATCTCTATGAAATGATGCAAAATGCGGAACGTTCTTACTACAATCGCAATCCCATATCGGCCATGGAATATTGGTATCTGAATTCTTGGTTTCCTGTTATTGTATGGGACGTCTCCGCCAGAGCGTCTGCCGTACTCCCCTCGCAAACCGACATCAAGATCACGTGGGAAACGGGTACAGCCATGCCTGCTAACGTCACAGGGTATTGTCTCATTGCCTACAAAGCGGAAGTGCAATACGCACCAATCGACGACTTTGTGGTGAAGAAAAACGTGATCGTATAAGACGTCGCGCGTTTCGCTCGCTGCCTTCATTCCGTGTCTTTCCTTCACGTGATGATGAACGAAGAAGACCAAGAAAACGTTCCAACTGTCTCACCCAGTGAAGACGACGTTGGTTCGTCTTCTTCTTCTTGCGATACGCAACTCGCTGTTTTCGTTGATCTCAAAGAAAACATGGAGGAGGAGGAAGAGGAGGAGGACATGAAGGTGAGAGCGGCGTCGCCATCACCCGATTTTCCTTCTGCATGCGGGCATCCCTGTCCGATGCATTGCACATCGAAGAAGAAGAAGACGAAGAAGACGAAGAAAACCAGAAAGGGCGCAAAACCAAAAGAGCGAAAGCTAAAAAAATCAACCCCATCGCGAAGGCGCAAAACGACGACGGAACGATCGACATCCACCACACCGGATACGGTCTGCTGCGATCTTCTTCTTCCGCTGGACGTCAGCGGATGCGCGCGCAACGCGGCAGAATGGTTAGCGAGAGCTGTCCAGATGGCGATTGCATCGATGTCTACCCCAACAGACAACCATAACTGTCATGTGTAATGTGTCACTTTTGTATGTATTATCAAGAAAATTTTCAATAAAATGATGTATTGCTATTCGGATGTTTACATTTCTTATCCTTATCACACTCCGAGTAGGGTATCCCTTACCCCTCCCTCTCTCTCTCTCTCCTTTGACGGTGGCGATTTAAAACAGTTTCCTTCGGTAGCACGCCATCAGTCTCTCTCTTTCTACGCAAGGCGATGAACGTTGTTCAACAATCGGCGACACTGCCCGTCGTGAACGTGACGGCCTTATGGCGCGGCAAAGACGACGAGAACAAGAGCCGACACGGACCCCTTTTCCCCGATAGCGTGCGCGCTCTTATCGTGGGACCTTCCGGATGCGGGAAGACAAACGTGGTCGTCTCGCTTCTCACCGGACGCTTCGGACTGGCGTTCCGCAACGTGTATTTATATTCCACCACAGACACGCAGCCCATGTACATGTACTTGAAGCAAGTCTGCGACGGACTCCTTCCTTTTCGTTCGTTTTCGCAACACGATAGCATCGTGCCGCCAGCCGAGGCGTCGCCCGACAGTGTTTTCATTTTCGACGACATCGCCACCGAAAAACAAGACTGCATCAAAGCCTACTTCGCGGCCGGGAGACATAAACACACGGACGTGCTCTATCTGTGTCAAACGTACACCAAAATTCCCAAGCAGTTGATTCGCGATAACGCGAATATGATTGTCATCTTCCGGCAAGACGATAACAACCTCGAGTATATCTACAAAGAACACGTCGGAAACGATTTTCGGACCTTCAACGATTTTAAGGCGGTGTGTTCCAACGTGTGGAACGCCGACCGTTTTGCTTTTGTGGTCATCTGTAAACCGAGTGCGCTGCAACGCGGTCGATACCGATCGGGCTTCGACCGGTTTCTCGTACCGACGGACGATGGCGGCGGAGCTGATTTGAAGGTTATATAATATCTTTTCTTTCGCTAGAGGCTTCTACTCTACGTCATGGTGTACGTGCGACAGCATTTCAATGCCGCGGGAACGCGGCGGGGCGACGGGCGACAGTATCGCGGAAGAGGATTTATAGGACGAATGCTGAATCGGGCGATAGACAAACTGCCCTTCGAACTTCACATTCCCGGCAGATATCAATTTTGCGGGCCCGGTACGAAGCTCACGAAGAGACTGCAAAGAGGCGACCGCGGTATAAATCCTTTGGACGAAGCGTGTAGAGAGCACGACATCGCTTACCACAACTACAAAGGCGGTGAGGAACGCAAAAGGGCAGACGAAGCGCTCGCCAAGGCCGCGTGGGAGCGCGTCACGTCCAGAGACGCGAGTGTCGGTGAAAGGGCGGCCGCGCTCGGTGTGGCGGGTGTGATGAAAGTGAAATCCAAAATAGGAGGACGCGTGAAAACAATAAAACGGCTTCGCGAAAACGTGAGAAGAAGAAGACGAAGAAGAAACGTAGACAGTGAAACGACTCAAAAAAATAACAAACGTTCAAACATAGACTTGAAAACGCTGAATGCGCTTGCGAAAACGAAAAGGAGCTTACGTGGAAAGACACCTCGCCCTCCCTCTTCCTCCGCACCCGCTCCCCTTCGACCCATGACGTCGGAAGAGAGATTGAAAACGGAGGTGGAGAAGGCACGCGAAAACATTCGCAACAAAATGAACATCTTGCAAGACGCCGAAACGATACGCAATCGATTACTCGATACGTATCTCACAACGCCCGTCTCGAAAGCCCTGCACCGCCCGCAAGGAGAGGGCAAAACGAACACTCCACCGTCTTCCACGAGCATCAAACATGAATCAAGAGTGGAAGCAAAAGAAGAAGCAGCAGGTTCCTCCTTCGAAACACTCCCGGAGTTGGAAGACGAAGAAGAAGACAGAGATGTTCGCAGTCAACATTATGAGCAATTACAGCGCTATTTGTCGAATGCTGCGATCGGCTTAGGCGATACGACTTTCGGACCGTACTATATAGGAGGGCGACCTCACATCGGTCACGCCTTCCTAGAACTTCACCCGGAAGACGGAACATTCTCCGTGCAGGGTCACACCTTCTATCCAGAGCCAGGACTTCTCGAACTTCTTTTTGAATCACATCCCAACTTAGATGATGTCACGGAAGGCGATTTGAAAAAATACAAAAAAATTCTCGAACTTACTTCCGCGCACAGGAGGGACTTCAAATCGAATCTTCCGCTTAACACAAGAGGCAATCCGTGGAAATATCGTCATATTATCTCGCATCTTTTCGCTGGGGGGGAAAGACAAAGCAAAAGACTCGCAGAAAGAAAGAAGAAGAAGAAGGGGAGCGGTCTACGTTTTGTGACGGCGCCAGACTACAAATATTGGCGCGATCCGAACACACTCGTGGAGAGGCTACGTCTGTTACACGCTTCGAAAGCCGCCGGTAACAACGGGCTCGACGGTGAAATAGTAGAAATAGAAGATGAATTGCGTGACGCCGGTATTATCGTCTAGCGCCTCTGACCATGCAGAAGAAGGAGAAGACGACAGTGTTGACGACCGTTCGACAAGGACTCGCTGCGGAATTGCACGCGCCTGCCCGACGTTACGCGAGACGGCGGGTGATCACGAAAGGACTCGATGATCTATGGCAAGCCGACTTGGTCGACATGCAGCCGTACTCCAAAAGCAATCGAGGGATGCGATACATTCTCACCGTCATCGACGTCTACAGCAAGTACGCCTGGGCGGAAGCGATAAAGAAAAAGACGGGAGCGGACGTCGTCAAGGCCTTCGACCGCATCGTGACGTCGAGCGGGCGAGTGCCTCACTTCCTACAAACCGACAAAGGCAAGGAGTTTTACAACACCGAGCTCAACAAGTGGCTCCGAGAGCGTGGCATTCATCATTATTCCACCTTTTCCAACGTGAAGGCCGCCGTTGTCGAACGGTTTAATCGAACGCTCAAGGAGCGGATGTGGAGGCGTTTCACCGGCGAGGGGACGCGACGCTGGACCCTTATGCTACCCGCCCTCCTGCGAGATTACAACACGAAACATCGAACGATCGGCATGAAGCCGAAAGACGTGAAAGACGATCGACTCATGCGCACGGTGTACGGACAAGTGAAAACGCTCGACCCGCGTCTCCTGAGGACACATCGCTTTCGCGTCGGCGACGTCGTTCGGGTGAGCACGTACAAAAACTCGCCGTTTCGGAAAGGCTACAAAGCGCGATGGGGCACCGAACTCTTCAAAATCGTTCGTGTGCATCTCTCGAATCCCGTCACGTACTCGCTAGAAGACCTGCAAGGCGAAACGATCGAGGGTCGCTTCTACACCGAGGAATTGCAACGCACACGATATCCCGATCGCTATTTAGTCGAGCGCGTCGTACGGAAAAAGGGTCCGCTTCGCCTCGTGAAATGGCTCGGTTTCGACTCGCGCCATAATTCGTGGGTGCATGCGAAAGACATTCACGTTTAGAGAGAGAGAGAAAAAGAGATTTACGTCACGACACATATCCGGGGTCGTCATAGCCTCGCGCGATAAGACATCCGCGCTTCGAGATAACGAGTCTGCTGACGTCACAGCCGTGTATAAGAAGGTCGACGACAGCGCGACGACCGTCAGTCTCTCTTTTTCGGTGTGCGAGAGCGAGTCACATGAACGAGACATCATCGCGCTGTGTTATTCATTTCGATTTGTTTCCGCTCTGCTTGATCTTGCTTCTGTTGTGCCGTGCGGGCGCTCCTTTGCTCATGTTGCGATACGTGAAACATTCTATATGCAAACTGTTGAAAGAAGACGACGAGCAGCGAGAAAATGCTTCTTCTTCTTCCCTTGAACGGAACATTCCACAAGAAGAAGAAGAAAAAGCATATCGAGGCGAGAACGAGGAAAACGAAACATTGTGGGCGGCAACACAATCGACCACGCTGTGGCGCGAAAACGAAGCCGGTAGAGCCGGTAGAAGAAGAAGGAGGAGGAGAAGACGTGAGCTCACAGCTGTCGCTGATATACAAGGTTTTTGGATAGACGGACAATTCATTATCAAAGTGCTAACCGTCATCCGCGCCGTCAAAGGCGATCCTGAGGAACGGTTCGTTCGGAAATTCACCTTTCGCCCACCGCGACCTTTCCATACTTTGACCGACGACGACAAGAGACAAGTGTGGTGGATCAAAAGGTGTCATCACGCCACACCGCCGTGGAGTAGCGGACGTTACGATTATCAAGACAGGACGATTGTAATGATGAAAGCTTTCGAAGGTGTCTCGACGATATACGTCAAGGGAGGACAGAAGAAGGAGTGGCTGCAGGAACTTATCCAAGGAAAACACATTGTCGATCTGGGGTCGTACGGGTGCCCTCCGCTGAACGAGTGCTTACGCGCGTACCGTGAACTCTACACTTGCGGTGACATCAGCTTAGCAGGGCAACACGTCATCGCTCTGTACGACTGGATGAATGTTCATCGACCGCACTTATTACATCATGATGTGTAGGGGGGCGGAAAGGGAGATTATGCAAGCGGTCTCTTCCGTTCGAGAACGATAAGATTATCAACTTTCTGGGCGTTATAATCACGTTCTCCGCCGCTTCGCTCGTCATTACGATGCAGAGAGTTCAGTCGTACGCATCTGATCATCCGCTCATCCGCTCCGTTGGCGAAGTATTAGAACACACCAGACAAGAGATCAAACGAGAGACGCGTGAAAACATCGAGCGCTCTTTCAGAAAGTTGCGTGAAGCCGATTACAAGCTTACGCTTCTCGACTCGGATGCATTGAGCCAATTGCCGATCAAATTTTTGTGTCATTGGCCCGCGTCCCACGAGGTTGAGCGTGTTTTCGAGAAACTCCCTGAAGATATTCAAAACTTAGCGTGCGTTCAAGAACTTCGTTCGTGTAAAGAGCATTGGAACCGCGGACGCACGCGCATCGACGGGCCGCCGCCGTCCAAGCGGAATTGTCGCTTTTGCATCTATCTCCGCCAGCCTTGCACGCAACACTACTCGGAGGAGAAGGACAGCACCGCCGCCACCGCACCGTCGAGGAACGAGTGTCCTTCGTGTCAAGCCAACGAGCGCCTCGTCTGCACGCAGCACTACAACACTCAACACGACAACGGGCCTCTGCTGTTGAAACGGGATTGTGTGTTTTGTAAGAGGAATATCGTGACGTCGCTGTAAGTGTGTGTGCGTATTCACCATGAACTTTATAGACAGCATCATTGTCGGTATCACCCTTGTCAACTTTGCTTGCGTGTTCGCTGCTTTTATCTGTTTAATGCTTTGAAGTGAAACAAAAAGAAAGAAAAAAAATGGAAACGCCTCCTTTTGCGGAAGTTCATTCTAGCGAATCAAACATTCCGTGTTGTAGCATCTGCCAAAACGATGACACTCATCCCCCTCCTGTGATGGCGCGCACGCCATGGAATCACTTTTTTTGTGTGGAGTGTATAAAAAGATGGTTGGACGTGGGCTACACGTGTCCTGTGTGTCGTCGGGAATTAAAACCTCCCCCAGCCGAGCACGAAGCTTATCCGAGTCTAGACGAAGAGATCATGGCGTCGATGGTGGATGACACATACATCATGCAAGCGTACATCCATCTCTGCAACGTCATGTGCACACTTCCCGCAAACGATAGAGAAGCGGCTCTACAGGTCATGAACGCTCTCCATGTTGAGATATCTCGACGACGTGTCGAGGAAAGAGCTCGACGACGAGAAGATTTCAATTTCCGTTTCTCCGGCTACAGACCCTGGGTGTATACCCCGTTCTACAGTTCTTTACATAATTATTCCAGCGACGAAGAGTCGTAAATGACGACATCCACGGCCGATCAATCGTATGGTGGGGAGCAGGATGTGACGTCGCTGTTGTTTCGATTATCGCAGTGTGACGTCAGCACTGATAAGATGATCTTTTAAAACGACGCGATGACACGCTGCGGACGCCAGTTCCCCATGAGCGTCAGTCAAGGCAACACGATGGTCTTCTACGACTCGGCTGAGGAGGAGGAGAATCAACAGGAGGACGAGGAAGTGTACGATGACGAAGAGATCCCGACGAACGAAGAGGAGGAGGAGGAAATAGAAAATTGCAATATACCAGAGTATGTCGCCACCAAAGAGTACGTGAACGATCAACTCGAACACGCGCGTCAACTATCAGCGCAAGATGCCAGTATAGCATTGCAGCACGAGCTCCATCAAGTCAAGCTAAAATTACAAAGCGTGAGCGACACTCAATCCAGATGTCTCCGGCAATGGACCGTCAACGATGCATTTAACGCCGATCTTTACCGCATTTCGAATACGGCTCCTCCTCAAGACGAAAAAGATGTCGCCAACAAAGCGTACGTCGACCGCCACATCAAAAACATCAAGACGCATCTAGCAAAAATTCCAAAACTCCGGTGCAGCAAACTGGGAAACGTGAACGTGATGAAGAAACGTCTCGTCAACGTGGCGCCGCCCGTCAGAAAGGAAGACGGTGCCACGAAAGCTTATGTGGATGAGAAAATCAAAAAAGAAATCGCTAAATTACGAGTGTAGAAGAGAGAGGACTTTTAACATGGTGGATTCTATGTATAATTTGATTTTCATTTCTTTTGAAATCACCTATGTATAATTTGATTTTCATTTGTTTTGAAATCGCCTATGTATAATTTGATTTTTATTTGTTTTTCTATCAATAAAACAACAAATCATTCTTTCACGTACTGTTTTTTCATTTGTTTGTTTTTTCCTGTCACCGCCTTGTAGGGTTTTTCCTTTCTCCTCTTTTTTTTATGAAAGTCTTTTCAGCGGGGGGAGCGAGCGTCAGCGCTCTCTCGGCTCGAGAGAGAGAGAGAGAGACGCTCGCGGCTGGCGCGCGCTATGAACTTCTATAGGACAGTGGACATTCAAAATGCGCGCGCGCCGCCGCCTACGTCTCCCGACGACGCTCACAGGGCGCGCCACCGCCATCCTCCTCTCGTTCCCCGAGTCGCTCACAGAGGGCGCGCGCGCGTCACCTTTCTATGCTCGCGACCGCTCATGAGGGCGACCGCGATAAAAGCAGCAGCAGCAGCAGCCAGCGCGCCGCGCGCCGCTATCTTCTTATCAACCACAACGCTAATGAGGGCGGCCGCGATACAAGCAGCAGCCAGCGCGCGCACGCCGCTATCTTCTTATCAACCACAACATCCGGCGTCCCCGCCGCCGCCGCCCTTATCGCCGGTCCCCCCTGCCGACGCCGCCGCCGCCGCGCGCGCGCGCGCGCGCGTGTACTATCAGGAACCCTAACCACACAGCTCCGCTCGAGATGTCGCCGTAGCTCAGAGCCAAAGCGCTGGGCAACCCCCCTGTCTTCACGCAGCAGGAAACGGGGCTCAGGCTGGTTCGAATCCGCCCCTCGGACGGCAGGCATTTTTGAAACCCACACACACCTACAGAACCACACACACGCTTTCACCATTCGCCGCCAGAGCGCGCGCACGCACACGCTTCCACCATTCGCCGCCAGAGCGCGCGCACGCACACGCTTCCACCATTCGCCGCCAGAGCGCGCGCACGCACACGCTTCCACCATTCGCCGCCAGAGCGCGCGCGCACGCGCCGCACCACCACCACGTCGCCTCCCATGACGTCATCGGCCGCTGAGGGGCATACGGGTCTGGGACCAGGACGTCGATACGATAAGAGCATCTCCACACACCGGCCCACGCTCCACAGTGTGTATATGACGTCATGGGCCGCTCAGGAACATACGGGTCTGGGACCAGGAAGTAGATAAGATAAGCTTATCTTATCTACTTCCTGGTCCCAGACCCGTATGTTCCCCCTACTCACAGGCATGTTTTATATAGTGCCATGCGAATATCCAAGAGTAGACAAGGTTCCTTGAGGAGATGTTTTAGAAGGCGGACCCTTAAGTGAAGTTTCGAACGGATTCGCCTGACATGTAAGTGTCAGCGTATGCGCCGGTCGAAAGTGACACCCAGGTAGGTTGACTTAGGCGCCCATTTGAGATTTTGCGTTCCGATTTTGATTTGCTTGGGCGGCGTGAAACGCTTTGTGTGTTTGCGGCGAGAGAAGCAGATTGCCTGAGGCTTTTCCGCTGAGAAAGTCAAGTGGTTTTCTTCCGCCCACTTCAGAGTAAGGTTCATCTGTTTTTGTATTGTTTTCAGTGTGTGATCCAGGTTTATTCCTCTTGCTAGGACTGCTATGTCGTCAGCATACAGGAATAGCCTAATCCGTGGTATCTGTGGTATGTCATTGACATATAGCGAGAACAGTAGCGGGGAGAGCACGGAGCCTTGGAGGACTCTGGCAAAAATCCCGCGCTTTGAGGATCTCGCTTTTCCCACTTTGACCACGATGGTCCGGTTTGTGAGAAAGGATGCAATCATATCCATTACATCTTTAGGGAGGCTTTGTCTTAGTTTGGAAAGAAGTGTATTGTGTGGCACTTTGTCGAAGGTTTGTATCATGTCGAGGTATACGGCTGGTACATCCTGCGAGAATAAGAGGTCAGCGGAGATCTGCCGGGCCATACATAGTGCCTGGAGTGAGGCTGAATGTCCCAGTCGGAAGGCAAATTGCTCATCTCGTATAAGGTTTTGTAAGATGATAGCTGGTTGGATTCGCGCAAGGATTAGCCTTTCAAAAACTTTCCCCATGATTGGGAGCAGGCTGATAGGCCTATGGCTCGTCGCGAGGGTAAGGTCTTTACCCGGTTTCGGGAGCATTGAAATATTCGCGTGTTTCCAGCTTTCCGGGAAATAACGTAGTGTGATGCAGCTGTTGTAAAGGCGTGTTATCAGAACTAATGATTGGAAGCGCTTCTTTCAGGATTGGGGGCCGATCTGGTCGGGGCCCGGTGTCTTGCGACTGCACATGCTTGAGATAGTTTTTGTGATTTCTTGGATAGTGCAGTGTGTGAGTATTGTGTTGTTGCTTTTCTCTGCATTTTCCTCGTCGTCGTCTGTTTGCGAGGTGTTGTTTGTGAACCTTTCTTCGAACATGTCTGCGAAGAATTCCGCCTTAGCTTGGTTGGAGAAAAGGTAAGTTGGTTTTCCTTCCGCGTTTTCAGGTCCTAGAATGGCTGTGTTTGTGTTTGGTACGGACCTCATGGCTTTTTGAAATTTGAAAAGGCCGTTTCGTGAGTGATCGATTCCGATCTCTCTCATGCGCTTTTCCCACTCGGCTGCGTGATGGTTTGAGAGTGCCGCTTTTAGGCGGTTTTCGCACTCTCGCCGCTGTGTTTTGAGTGCGGGGCATCTGAACTGTTGCCAGAGCCGTCTATCCTTGCGTTTTTCGAGCAAAAGTTTCTCTACGTCTGATGGAAGAGTATTTGATCCTTCCTCAGGCGGTCGCCAAAATACAGGTGTTGCCTTCCTGTGAGACGGCTGTAGTTGTTTAGTGAGTGTTTGTATCCGTGCATCAAGAGATTATTTAGAGTCTATGATTTGCGGAGAAGTTGTGTGTGATGTGGCGAGTAGTCAGCGGAACTCGTTCCAATTTGTGGGTTGTGGGACCCACTGCTTGGGACAGCTGAAGGAGCGTATGCTGCCTACCACGAAGGTGATAGGAATGTGATCAGATAAAGAAAAGAGGAGTGGTTTTTGTGTTGTTACCCGGATGTTTCCGGCCGTGAGCGCCACGCCTAGGATTTCGGGCTTTCCCCGGGGTTTGTTGGAAAACGGGTTGGGGTAAAAGGTGGGACGAGATTCACTGAGTGGTGTGACAACAGGAAGCTTACAAGTAAGGTTCCGTTCCTGTTAGTGGTGTTGCATCCCCATTCTTCGCACTTGGCATTCAGATCGCCCGCCAGGACCGTGCAAGATGCTAGGGAGAACACTGTGTCAAAGTCTTCCTCTATTAGAAGTCTGTTGGGTGCGAGGTATGCAGATACTAGAGCTACGTCGTCCTCCGTGCTTCATGCTACAGCTTTGAGACGCGCCAGGCGTGGGAGGGTTGCTAGTCGGTGGGTATTGAGCGGCGTACGGCAATCGCGACACCGCCCCCGCGATGACAACCGTCGCGGTCGGTAAAGCTACGCCTCCGGTGTTATATCTTTTTGAGCCTAGGGGGTCGGGTAACGCAAGTGCGCCGTGATTGGCGGAGAGGTCCCTTTGATTGGCTCGCGGTCTGGGCCAACCCGGGCCTCGCACCAGCCGTCCTAGAGATCGGACGGTGTTGAACAGCCGCCGCGCAGTCAGGAATTGGTGGAAGAATATACTTCCAGGCATAGTTTAGATTAAGGCTTGCATCCGCGTTGATGTTGTGCGGCCGTCTACTAATTTCTATTGCCTCTTTGATGCGTCAAGGCCAGTATCGGTTTTCACTGTGCAGGAGCCGGGTCTTATCAAATTCAATGGCATGTCCAGTGACCTCGGAGCGGAGTGCTATGGCCGAACGGTGGGTTTGGTTTTTGTTGAAATGACTGTGTTCCCTAAGTCGTTCAGACACTGTGCGCCCGGTCTCACCGACATACGTTCTGCCACAGCTGCAGGGAACTTCGTATACGCCTGCCGACTGGAGAGGTGGTAAAGCGTCTTTAATGTAAACCAGGGTCTTGTGCAGTTTGTCGGGTGCAGTGTGGTCTATCTGTCAACGCCGCGACGTCACTCGGACAGCCTAGAAGTCATGAGACGGCATTGGCCGCGACAACATATGCAATACACTTTACAAAATTTTCACTCGGGTTAAACTTGGATTTTATATTGCGTAACTGTTATAAAGAACTTGAAAAAGGATGCCCACCCCTAGGTTTTCAATATAGAGGGAGACAATTTTTCGACACACAACTACAAATGTACTATAGTCTCACGAACAGTGTTCGAATAAAACATCTCGACATAAAAATTTGCTCGAAATATTCAAATTATAGAAAAATATAAATATTCTGAAAAACTATAATATTAAATCGTTTGTCATCAGTGGAAAAACAGTACCCCTCCAAAATCCTTGTTTTGATAAAAGCACACATATATGTTTTGCGTAAAACGTGTACATTCTACAATAACCAAATGCTCAGAGAAGTTGTAAGGAATAACTTCTTCTACAGAAAGTTGCTGAGTAAGTTTCATTATGTGCATCTAAAGAAGCTGTACAGCCAAACATAGATCTCAGAGTTACACTGTTTTTCCACCCAATATTTGTTAAAAGTAAAACAAATAACTAATTTGAATAAGAATACATTTACTAATATTTTTTACATAAATAGGATAGCTTAGAACTGTAACGATATCATTATGATTCCTGCTGATCTTCTTTGCTAGTCTCCCAAGCAGTATTATAGTAAAATTCCAAACATTTTACCACTCATACACTAGAAGACTTTTTTATATCATTGACCTTCTTCCAATTAATTGGTAATAGTTCTTTGTTGTCTGGTTCGTTTCAAAAAAATGGCCTGACGTGAGGCTTAAACCCTTTAAAAGTGTAACTAAAATTACTAATTGAAACATAACCTGGCGTAGAACTTTCATAAATGCACTGACTATAGTTTAAATTGAAGAAGGGTTCATTATTGCCTTGAACAGTTGATATGCAAGTTCTTTATAATAATTTCGTCACAAGTCCTTGAAATCCGTTATATCTGTTGATTTCTTTTCTGATACTGTAAACGGTTTTAATTTGCGACTTTTTACAATATACGCTCATAATCTTCTGGTAGATAAATTTGATCACGTCTTCGTAAGACTCGTTTGACGTTTTGGAAGGCCTTGTCACATGGTAGAAAGAGTGCGCACGAACCTGATCATGTAGTTATTTAATTATTAGATACGTAACTACCATTGATTCTTTCAACTTAACAAATAACAATGACAACTCCCTCCAATATTCACATTTTAACTGTATAGAGTCGATTTCATACGAGTATGTAGAACTGAAACGGCGAGGATAACATACGGTATTGCACATTGAGTTAACAATTAAAAAAAATAGAGCAGATTTTGAGTAAATTTTAAAGATGTTGTACTGGCTTTATATGAAGTACCCCCAAAATTATATTGTTCGAATCAAGTTCGGCTCGCAACAAGTTAGGTTGTGCATTTTCTTCACAGTGTTGACATCAGATTTTGGGATAATTACTTCCTCTTTACTGCGTTCTTAGCTGTTCTCGATCCATGAGTTTCAGTCAAATTGTAGAGAACGCAGGTTTCTGGTCATTCAATTGCAGAACAACAAAATGTTTTTTTTATTTCTGTACAGAGAAGGGAATGCCTTGAACGGAGGGGGGGGCGCTAGGGGACTGAAAGGCCCTTCTCAATAGAAAATATTTTATACACCGCACCGGGCCGTGAGGTGCCCGGGGGGGGGAGAGGGATGGCGCTGGTTAAGAAGGGAGGCGGAGGATGACAAATTCACAAGAATTTAATTGCACATACGTTTTGTTGATATAAAATGCTATGCTAGGTGAAATGAAGAGATGAAATGTGGAAGAAACAAGATGAAATACAATGAATATACAAAATGGATGTTGCTACGTCGATGTTACTTCTCACCGTGATGGTGACGTAGTGAACGTTTGTCCATGGGTAACGGCGTTGCCGAATACCTGATGCTGTGTGGCTGCGGCATGCGTGGACCTCAGGGCTGCTCCTCTCCCGGGCGAAGCGGGAATGCAGGCGTCCCACACAGGTCGCTGGTCGGATAGTCTGTCCAGCAGCTTGGCCACGGACCTGGCCCCAGGTGAGCCCTGGCAGCGGGAGTGCGCGTGCGGCACACACGGTCTCGCTGTGTGAGTGGGGTCTGCTCGTACCGCACTGTAGTATCCGCCGATGACAGATTCACTATGACTACATGCGGCGACAACTCGTTTAGTGGCGGCTGGTCCAAGACAAGGTAGCGCACTTAATTCACCGATTATGTGCTGAAGGCAGTGTTTTCGCGTGCGCGAAGCGCATTGAGTTATACTCGTATGAACTCTGATCATGAGCACGGAACCTGCTCAACAAAAAGGCGCTGGGCCGGCGGTGTGGCCTGTGCCTCTCGTGATGGTTCTCGCCCGTCTCTCCAGGCACAAGTGAAGGTCGCGTTGCAAGTGAGAAGACTGCAGCCCTTCGGGAAAGCGGGGGGGGGGCGTTCGGGGGAGGGGCCGGCGGCGCGGGTGCGGCGTGGGTGCGGCGGGCGCACCCTGCGGGAGCGGCCGCCTCCGGAGGGAGGGAGCGACCACCCGCCTTTGCGCGAGGGCTTTGTGTTGTGGACGGAACAATTTCCTTTCGGTACATTTGTCTGTGCGAGGGACTGACTTTTACAAAAACGATCTAAATATTCCAACTTTTATCTTTAGAAAATATCCAATGAACGTTAACTCATTCAAATACGAATAAGAGGACACCAATGATATATTAAAACTTGAAAGGTACATGGAAATATATTAGAAGTACAAGCAGAGAGAACGGGACATTAAAAAATAATGAGAGTAGATATCTAGAGAATTTAGTTACATGTTTTTTGGCAAATTGTCATTAACTTTTATCGTGCTTAAAACTATTCTAAAATTCAACGTTACTTTGCACAGGTTACTATAGATCAGTAGTATCATTTCGCGTGTCTGCTACATCGCTAACCGGGAGATCCCAGAATTCGAGGCCCGACAGTGATGGATGTTCGAGTCTAATTACATATGTAGGCCCAATTTAGCTACTGATTCGAGGAGAATTCCAGCTGTCGCCTGCATACACCTCTGTAGCGTCTCAAACTGTACGCCATATTGAGTACAATGTGTCATTTTTTAATGCTCTCTGGTATTACGAGCTCAAAGGTAATGTTTTGCCCTAATGATAGAAAATTCTTTTCCATTGCCGAGTATGACCACGCCATACGTTTTCGACGTCGATAAGTAGCGGCCAAACAGATTCGAAATTGTCCAATTTGTCACTAGGACATGTCCGTACGTATTATAGGTATGATCATAACCTTTTTAAAGAGCACATGTTTTGGAACAGGCTTTGTCAAAGAAAAAATGTCTACCTTGAAGTTTGTATTTTGAAATATTTTTTTTCGCAATTTCGAAAATCTAGAGCTCTCAGTCTATGGGACTAGCGCCATGTTTCTTACCGTCTCTTGATAAATGCGACGAAAAATTTTAAAGCAAAAATTTGAAGCTGTTTTAGAGAGAAAAAAATTAATGTTTCTTATATTTCGTTCAAAATTATGCGAAAACTACTCATATTTTCGAAAACCTGTACGTGAGCTTATTTCATTAACTGTGTTTAATGAATATATTTCATTAAGAAAAATCTCTATCTCCAATATTTTCGTTGTAGGAAAACAACAAAAAACGTCATTTTTCAATTTTCTAAGAATATGGTATTTTTTCGTATATCGTTCTCTTAAGCGTCCGCTTGTCCGAGGACAAGATTTAATCAAAACATTTGGTGTCATTTTTGAGAAAATTTTGAAAATATTTTTGAGACTTCATGTGAAGTATCCTTTATTACGAAATATCCGGTTGAAACTCCTAAAGCCATGAGTTCATTCAGATCAATCGGAGAACATCGGTTTTGGAGAAAAACGGCTGAACGGTTAGGCGCTAGCGTTCACCACAGACGGTCAGACGGAAATACGTTTTGTTGTCATTCAAATTTTCGGTATCAAGGACCCACAAAAAATGGATTCTGGATACAGCACGTGATAGAGCATTATTTTGATGTATTATGAACTGTATTTACCCACTTTTTTGTTTGCGGGCCCGGCAATAGGGGGTTTTCTGCCGAAAATTTTCAGTTTTCTGGCGCACCATTACATAAGTTTCTCTTCTTACGTATTAAGTGAAACAAACTAAAAATATTTACTGTTTAGAAATGACTTTGGAGAATTTATAAGAGACGCGTGTTCATGAATGCGAAGACATGTTATGGCTGGAGGTGCTGAAGGGGATTCCACACAAGTATATAAGGCGCCTGCGTTAGCTCACTCACTCTCCACCCTTCGCCCGTGAGCATCGCGGTTGCTCTCGCGCAGCCGATGCGTCGCCTCTGCAACCGCCAGCGCCGAACGCAATTCCAAAAGCCCAGAACAACAAACAGCGAATTACTCAAGAACGATCTCAGCGGAGTGTTTGTCTTGGGGCGGCAGCGAGACGCCGCCGGCCGCCGGCCACGGCCACTTCAGCTCACGTCTAGCCCTCCTTTCGACCAGACACGGTTTGCGTAACCAATTACTCCAATTCACAATCAACTTTGCTTTTCTAAAACAATGACTCGGAGCAGGTCGTTACAAATTTTCGAAATATGCATGCAATGTAGCAAATGATATATTCTTTATAAGTGGAAAGAATGCAATTTTGTTTTTAAGTTACCTGTAAGCAAATTCTCTAACTTTGGTTAATGAAATAAATTGAAAAATTAAAAACGAACCAGTGTTTGTGGTTCTCATCATTTCAAATTAGCGATACTTTTCAGTAAATAATATGACATTAATATTAGGGTTGCTTGACTACGCGCAAAATATTTATGTTAACAAAATGTCCGCAAAATATATTTTATAAACTATGCAATGTTATTGTCAGGTAGTTTATTGCACAAACCCAAGATACGTCTATACATTCTTGACTATCGGGAATGAGCTGCGTCTTGGTCAATTGTGCTGACGTTTCGGCCATTTTGCTGTGGCCTTCTTCAGAGCTATAGCAATAGAGTCAGAGTATAGCTTCAGAGTATAGCTCTGAAGAAGGCCACAGCAAAATGGCCAAAACGTCAGCACAATTGACCGAGACGCGGCTCATCCCGGATAGCCAAGAATGTATTGACTCCAGCCCCGGAAGCCTACGAACCCAAGATACGTCTATTCAAACGGGAAATGGGCAATTGTCCGAAGACGTCGTAGGACAGGGGACGGAATAGTGAGTGAATGGTCAGGCTTTAATAGAAAGTTGCCATACATATTCTTGATACACAAGCGATGTAGAAGTAAACTGAAATCCTTCAAAAGAGTATTCAAATGGAAACAAGATATGGAAGAATCGGTGATCTTTAAAAATACCGCCTGTATCATGATATGAAGGATTTGTACAAGAATTAAGATCAATTGCAGATCTTAAAAAACGTTCATGTTCAATTTATCGAAAATATGATATCACATTTTTGGCAAACTCTGTATTTTAGAAAACTCCAAAACGTTATCATTGGAAAAGAATAAAGTTGAAGAAAAAGGTTTTGTATTAAATGAAATCTGTCCTAAAAAATAAGACGGATAAGGAAGGTTATGTTCAGACTTTTGATAAAACGTATAGTTTTTGAGTAAATTGTGGTTGAAATTATACAATTATAATATGTTTTCTTAAAACCCGCTCCAATGTTTTCTTTGGACTTATTCCATGGTTACGAGAAGAGGTGCCTGAAAGAAAGGCACCGGTCTAGTTTACCTTGAACCAAAGGTGGATTTACGCATATGCACAGTAGGCACGTGCCTACGGCGGCAAGTTTTCAAGGGCGGCAAATTTTTAAAGGCACAAACTTTTCTTGATATTTTCTAAAACAAATTTAGGTTCTCTAAAAACTATAAGAGCATAAATCATATTTTTATTTTAAAAATGATTTAAACGAGACTATAGCTTCAACCTTTGATTTATAATTAAGTTTGAATTTCAAATGGGAACATTTTCAATGTTACAGAATACATGAAAAGAATTCGCCAACGACTTCTGATTGGTTGATTGAGCAGAAAGAATTACATACTTAGAGTAAGGAGTTTGAATTAGCCAATCAGAAATCGCTGACGGATTTCGCCATGCATTCATATTGCGCTATATAGAAAGTAGCGACATCTATTACTTCTTGAGTTAGTTCTAGAAGACGGATCTGGAAATAACCCTTTTCTTTCTTTTGTTATTATTGTTGTGTATCGTTTATTGTAAGAGCCTGCTGAGTAAAAATGATATTTTGAAGTTTTAAAATGAGTGATTATCGAAAAAGGCTCAGCGAATGTCAATATGCAAAAATCCGAAAAGAAAAGGAAGCGAAATGTCAAAATGAAATTGATAAGACAAAAAAAAGGAATTCTTTAAACCTATATGTGAAACTGATCATTGCTGCAGTTCATTCGACAATTCTATTACTGAGATAGTATAAACATATAGATTAGATAACATATTTAGTTTTCAGCATGTATATTTTTTTCATGTACTAATAACTTGTGATGTTAACATTAATATTTTTTAATACAGATGCTAAAATATTCTCAAAATGCAAAAAAATGTTTAGTACAATGATTAGAAATTAAATATTCTTGATGTGTTGTTGTGAACACGTTAAATGAACTATATCTTAATATAGAATTTAAATAAATTAGCATAAAATATGTTATTTAATTATATTACTAAACTTTATTTTATATAATATGTAATAATACATATAATATTTTGACTCTTTTATTTATTCAGGGTTATCACTGAATCTAATAATGAGACTGCAATGTTCCAAACAGCTAAAAATGAACTGGTTCCTCAAGCAATTGGAAATATAACTGCAATTGATTATGAGTCGACGATTCACCTGATGTAAATAGTTTAAGCATTTTTTGTATAATTAATTAAACCTGTATATATATATATATATATATATATATATATATATATATATATATACATATATATATATATATATTATAATCAAGATGGGGCATACTTCAAAATTTAGTAAATGAATGATCCAGTACATTCTCTTTGAAAAGTCTTTCAATTACGCGCTGGTCAGCTCTAGATTATGCATGTCAGGCACTAAAACATCGTTGGCAAAATGTTTTAGATGCCCTTCAAATTATATCTGATGATTCTACGCAAAAAACCGTCAACGCGTGCAGAAGCTAAAGACCTTATTGTTGCTTTCAATCGACTTGAAACTGCTATTATGGCCGAGGTTTCGGGATTCATTTTAGACCGCTTTAATGCGTCGAACAAACTGCAAAATCGTAAGAGTATCGACTGAACTCCTTAGCGTTATTGTGTATGGAAGAAAATTATCTCAGCGTTTTAGATTATACATTAATCATTGTTGAATTTGCTCACCAAAAGGCACGTCGCAAAATTTTACATCAATAGACAAATTAGCTATAGTTAATAAAACGTTATTTCGACTGTATAAAAAACCCCATCCGAAAAGTTAAATGTTATATTCCTTGTTTATAATGGTAAATCGAAAATTATAAAAACTGTTACAACGTCGTAATATTCTAATCGTTCAGTTGTTCTAAATAAAAATCTATCATGTTAATATTTAATACAAGCTATTTATTTGTCTACTTATTAGAGTATACCTTATGATTTCAGAAGTATATGAATCTGAAAGTAAGGCCCGTTGACGAAGGACAACATGTTGCAATTCTAGTTTTCATGTTTTAGTTTCCTTTTAATGTTAACGTTTCAGTGTTGAAACGTTAATAATGTTGAACATTACTTGCAATGCAGATAGTTTAAATCCAAAATTAGCTAATCCAAAAAAAAAATATTTAATTTATGAAAACAATGTGCAAAATGTAATGTTACTTTTAAAGTTAAAACGTTCAAATTAATGAGGAATTGTTACTGAAACGTTACAATTTGAAATGTAACATTAATTTTAAACAGGGGGCGGCAAATTTGATGTGCCTACAGGCGGCAAAAATATTAATCCGCCCCTGCCTTGAACTCTTTGAATTTTCGAAAATCGAAAACATGAACACTAGACAAATTCATTGAAAATAGAGATTTTTGTCTTAAATGATATCTGCCCTAAAACTAGAGGTGCTTAACAGCACATACTTTTTCGCATGATTTAAACAGTCCTGCAATATTATAGTACTAAATTAATCAGGACAGTATTTAAAATATGCAACCATTTTTTATTCTTCTGCAGAGTCGAACTCAGGTCTATCAAGATAGAAATTCCCTGCGCTTATTATCTTGTTATATTTGTTGTATTTTAAAATATTTTCATGGTTCAGAAAAAAAATTTAATTACACGTAACAAAAACTGAAAAATTACATCATTCTGTTCAAGTGAGAAACAAGTGCTCATTCAATAAATACTTGAAAAAGTGGTTTACAACTAGTGGTACTACAACAGCACATACTTTGTCGCATTATTTCTAACGTTTGTAATTTTCGAAACTCTAGAGTTCAATGAAACTTTCAAACACGAAAAATTAACAAATGCCAAATTCTAAGTCCTAAGTTTTCTGCACATTCTGGCAGCAGGGTAAGGAGGATAACGCCATCTGGTTCTTTCATAGTTAACCATTACAAAACATTCTCTACCAACTACCATCGACGGAGAGGCTGAGGGTAGGATTCCTCTAGATTTCACCCAATCATCTCTACCTTGAACGTTCCCTATGATGTGTTCATCCTAAGGATTCAGAGTATTGGTGCAGAAGGCACAGGAAAGCGGGAGTAGTCGCATTCCGTCGTAGTTCAAGCCATTCGATCACCTACACGAAATATATCAATAAAGACAATATCATACATTACGACGTATGTTCATCACATGCAATATACTGGATGTCCAGAAGCTCCCGTGTCAAAAAAAAAAATACTCCAAATTCTGTGTTGACGTTCATAAAGAATGGCAGACCCAGTTTCTCAAAAAAAAAACGTGTTCGATAAAACTGAGTTTAAAGTTACTTCCAGGTGCGAAATTCAAATCTTCTACCTCGTCACTGCGGCATCTGCCAACGGGCTGAGCGTACCGTGACATAGGATAAATGACAGTCCCCTATTGTAATGCTGCGTAAAAAAACTACAATTTTCGGCATAAAACCAGGGCCCTTGTAACGAAAAGTGAATAAATCCATTTGCTAAATTTAGAAAAAATCCTCTATCACGTGTAGTCATAATCCATGTTTTAAGGATCCATGATGCTGAAACATTGAATGACGGCAAATGTCTGTCCGTCTGTCTGTCTGACTGTCTGTGAACAACGCTAGTGTCTAAACCGTTCAGCCGATTTTCTCCAAAATTTATATTCCCCAATAGATCTGGCAGATGTCACGGTCTCTTGAATTTGAAACTGATATCTCAATTTTGGAGGTACTTTACATGAAACACTTCGAACATGCGAAGGCGGTTCCATGATCGGAAAAATATTTGGGGTTGGGAAGTTATGACTAAGTAATAGTGTTTAAATATAAGTGTTTACGAAATTTAACATTTTAGCAACAATTAAAGTAGGTATTTAGTAAAAATTTTGTATCGCTTGTCAAAATTATTATTTTGCAATATCCCCCTCAGAGACAGTTTGAGGACCCTCCTTGACCATAAAGCGCACGTTTCTAAATTATTTATGAAATTGCTAATTGTTGTAATTTTGCCACTGTTCAGTAATACGAGAAAATAGGGACTGTTTTTCTATTGCTTGTATCTGTAGTCGGATAAACGTATGGGAATAACTGGTATGTGTTTGTTCTTCAATTAAATGTTTTTAGCTTCTAGTAATTACCTGCTGCAAATGGAATTATGGTTTTAAGACACTGCTGTAACTCCGGAAAGTTTAGCCCAACCTTATCACCTCTGGGGATCTCACCTTGGAGAAATAACATCACAACATCGAGCCCAAGCACCTGCTGGCGAAAATTACTCAATCCTGAACTGAAATATTTATAAGCAGATGAAACTATTGCATAGGATCGCTTAGATTGTTTTCTATCCTAATCTTCACCTAGAATTAATTTTACGTAATATTTTAAGTCGCCGAAATACGGAAGTGCAATGAATTTTGAGATGAAGCTCGTCTGTTTAGTGCGTTAGTTCACAAAAAATATTATCATGTTTTATATTAGCACAACGCATATGTGTTATATTAGCACGACGCGAGACTTGTGAATGATGGAATGTGTGTTTAAGCCCAACCAAATTTCACCACTTTCTGTTTCATGATGAGCAACAAAAATCAATTTCAAATATCGTTGCCGAGCTTCGTCTAAACGGAGTAAAACACGTGGTGTAGAGAAGGGTTGTCAATGCTCAAATGCAACACCGGTATTTTGAATTGATTTTCGTTGATTATTTCGTTGACATAATTATTACAAAAATATAAATTTCCCAATTTATGAAACTACTCTTCCTGAATTAGATTCTAACCATCTTCCTAGAAAAATAACTTTCATATCAACTTCACAAAACCTTAAAATTTAAAATTTTACCAAATACACGAACTGGATTTCGTGATCCCAGAATACATCTCTATATCGCAAGCGGCGCCGTGAACCGCGGTAACAACGAAGAGAGAACGAGTCCGTTAGTTGCGCGCAGAGCGTAGTAGCGGGTAGAGGCTCGGCTAGCGTGGATGGTAGACGAGTGCATAAGACGTGGAGGAGTGGAAGTTGCATCGAAACGGTAAACAGTCGGAGTTGGGGTGACGAATAGGATTGTCAAGAGTATGAAGTGACGAACATGATGGACAATTATAAACTGAATGTGGAGTAAGCCAGTAAGGTAATGACAGTGCAATGTATTGAAAGGAGACACGCCTGTAATAAATAACTAGCACGTGGTATTCAGAACAGTGTGAGAGAATGAAAGAGACAGTGGCGGTGAGTAGTGTGATGGCAATATAATTATTTGGATTGGTTCGTAATCGTGGAATCGGATAATTACGTCACGAGGCGTGGGAAATCAAGGTTGGACGTCGCCACCAACATTGCGAGGACTGCAGCGGCGTCGGACATCAGGCCGGGAGCTTCCACCTTGGGTGGTGCCGAACAGTGCCAAGCGCCACCGGGCGAAGCCGAGGTTCCCGGGACGACGGTTGAAGAGGAATAGCCTTGGAAGCCGTCGCGTAACAAGTATTTATGTGGCATTCTAACGGAAATGAAGTAGAGCATAAACTGACATGTATTTGTAAATGATTTGGCCGACTGTCTAGCAACTGCAAAACAGGTAGAATGCAACCGCAAGGGTAGAGAAAGAAAAATTAAAAAGGTAATCATAATAGTTAGTGGTGATCACCCCATAGTCTGTGTAATTTTAGTAATAAATCTTATTCTTGTTCTTATCCTTTGAACAGGTGTTCCTTTTCTCTTTTAATGCATATCAATCGCAAGCAGCTAACAAGATCCCTCTCCCTGAAACGGATTCCTTGTCCCATCCTAATAAATTTCATCCATCTGATGAACTAATGTGTGATCATCGATTCACATACGTACTGACAGACCACGTCGAAGGAAGGTAACGTGTGAGTACGTTCTATATATATATATATATATATATATATATATATATATATATATATATATATATATACCACTCAAGACATTGGTTCTGAAATTAATACATTTACTTCAACTTTACTCCCTTCATTTAAGCAATCTACTTGGTATTATAAGCCTTTCATCCCTCCTCGGACAGAACTTTCTATCAGAATACTGAATAAAATTAAATCTAAACATAATCTTAGACCTTTAAGTATGTTAAATAAAAGATGTTGTCTGGTATCAACAATTTATTTTGCTAATGATGGTTTTGATGGCGTGGCGATCATCCTCAGAGCTAAAATTAGAATTATCGAAATAAATTATATTAATACATGAATTATAAACAATTAGGGATACCTTACTACAAATAGTGTATACAAAATATAGGCATTGCATGCCAGATGCGAAAACAAACTGGGTCGTATGTACCTTGCAGCTTCCGGAGCGAAACAAAGTTCTGCGGATTTTTGAGATTGTCTTGTTTAAGAACAGACCCGCAGACGGGGAGCGGGCGAGAGCGCTGAGCCGAGAATTCCGTGCGTCTCTGAGAGACGAGAGAAACGCTCGGTGGAAAAGTACTATAGAAGAGTGCAATCTCCACGATAAACGCCTATGGGGCTTATCCAAAGCGCTGGGGCGGCAACCAGGAGTAAATCACCCCATTCAAACCAACGCGGACACCCCAAGGTTCCCCGGCCAACATCCTCCGGCACCGGTGTATGTGTGGGACGACGCTGCAAAAGCGAAGTCTTTGCTGACTCGCTCGAGCGGCAGTTCCGACCCAACGACGCCGGAGCCAGCGATGCCCACGTGACTGCGGAGCACCTACGGTGCCTCCTGGCAGTCACACCGAATACATCAGCCCGTCGCGAGACGGACGGAGAGCTCCGCGGAGTGCTCCGCCGACTCAACACAAAAAAATGTTGCGGCCCTGACGGCATCACCGTCGCCCACTTGAGATCCGTTGGTGACAAAGGGGTTGAATTTCTCCTGGCACTTTTCAATGCCTGCCTAGCACAAGGATATATCCCGCGCCCGTGGAAAACAGCGAACATCTGCTTAATACCCAAGTGCGGTAAGAACCTCTTCCTGCCGAGTAGTTATAGACCCATTAGTCTACTCTCGCTCCTAGGAAAGAGTCTAGAACGCCTCATACTGGTGCGCTTGCAGCAGGAAATACGGCGTCTAGGTCTCCTCCGAGACGAACAATTCGGGTTCAGAGCGGGCCATAGCTCCGCGCAGCAGCTGACGCGCCTCTGCACCGAGATCGGCCTCTCTCGAGAGAGGCGGCAGAATCTGCCTACCGTCTCCCTGGACATGCGGTCGGCCTTCGACACGGTGTGGCATGAGGGGGCAATCTTATGCCTCATCGAGTCAGGGATAAGCGACTGCTACACCAGACTGATCGGTAGTTTTCTCACAGAGAGAACGTTCAGAGTGCGAGTTAACGGCGTACAATCGTCCCTACGACGCGCCGAGGTAGGAATTCCACAGGGGAGCGTGCTCTCCCCCACCCTCTTCGGCTTGTACGTCGGCTCCGCCCGTTACAATTGCCAGGGCACATTGTGCCTAGCCGCCACGGACGCTTGGAGCAAAGTCGGCGCCGTGGCGCACATAGTGTAAATAGTGTGAATAGTGTTTAGGATGTATATAGTGTCGTGTGAAAGTACGTGTGTCAAGTGAAAATATAATCTAGTGTGAATGTGCGTGTGAATGAAAAAACAAAACAAAAAAAAACAACAAGAAAACTAAAAATAATAAGCATGAAGAAGAATACAGTCTTCTGTTAATCTTAGGTTGCCGGCCAAAGTGCCGGCTTCATCCATAGGTTAAGTTAGAAATAAGTTAGTAAGTAAGTTCCCTTCTTTGCCGCATAAGCCGTAGAGCTGCGGCGTATGTTGTACCCCAACAAGAAAATAAACTCCCGCCTCACCAGAGCTACTGGCGGGGGGAAAGTTGAAAAAAAAAAGAACAGACCAGGTCGGCAGCGGGTGGGGGTGGGAAGAGGGGTGGGGTGCGGGCGAAAGGTCGTAAGACGCGGGGGTACCGGTGGAGGGGGAGGGGGTCGGGCGAGCGAAGGCCAGTGGAGTTAGGGGGAGGGGTGAGAGGTGTACACTTTCTGCTAATTTTAGCAGAGGTGAAGAGAGTTCAGGGATTTGTTGGCTAAGACGATGTTTTTTGAGAATGTTGTGTATATGTAGGGATTCTAATTTTATTCTGTTCCAGTACCTGTTTTCAATTTCTGGGATTCGGAAATTTGTGTGTTTATCAAATGTGGGTTTGTTCAAATTTAAGTAATTAATAATAATTGCAGACGTTTTTGGCAGCGAACACGCCAAAACAACTTAATAAACTCACATGAATTATAAAATCACGTACAAGCAAATTTTAATATAATGCATATCTAAACTATATTAGTCAAATTCATACAAATAGTAGACCTAAGTGATCTACGATTAAAAATATTATATATTCTCATACATCTGTTTTAACTAATGGCTCTACCTCTCCTTATTCTGATAATCAAAAACTTAATTTAATAGCAGAAACCTTTTTTACTCCAAACTCAATAGTCAGTCAAGACTTTAATAACAAAATTGAAAGAATTATGTCTTTCACTACTACTGCTGTTCCTTTCAACATTAAATTTGTTTCTCCTCATGAGGTATTAAATATAACAAAAAAATTGATAGCGCTTAAAGCTTCAGGTATTGACTTATTATCTAATAAAATGTTAAAATAATTAAATGTAACAGCGATGCAAAATTAACTAATCTATTCAATTCTTTACATCAAATTTCTACGAACTTCCCACTTATGTGGAAAATTGCGCATGTTCTTCCCTTTTGCAAACCTGTCAATCCCCCAAATGACTCAATGAATTATCAACCTATCAGTTTATTACCTTCATTATCAATAGTATTTGAAAAATTAGTATTAATCCGCCTTTCTAATTACATTTAATCTATTCATGCATTTTTTAATGATCAGTTTTATATTTATCTAACTACTCTACTTCTCATTACGAATTACTGAATTTATAGCAAACAGGTTTCGCTGCAAAGAACATACAATTGCCCTTTTCTTAGGCACAGCCCAAGCTTTAGTCAGAAGTATGTCATACTGATTTATTATTCAAATTAGGTGAAGTTGGTACTCCTCTTTTCTTATTTCAAATTATTTAAAGCTTTCTCTTCGATCGCAATTTTGCTGTAAAAATTACTCCTTATCTCTAATCTACGTCCTATTGTCTCCGAAATTCCTTAAGGGGGATCCTAATGGGTGACTCGGGCCCTGGTGGGGTATTACTGAGGCTCATAGGTATACACCATTAAATACCAGGAAAAGCCCTCCTGTAATGGGGAGCCTTTGTAGTAAGACTGAGTAATCAAGTCCCTTCCCAAACCTCCTCGTGGTGGCCCTGGATGCTCTGCGTGGTGAGAACCTACAGAGTAACGAAAAGGGTGGGACGAAAGGCGAGTTTCCGGCGCCTTAAAACGGGAACCATGAGCTAAGGAAAGGAAACCCTGACAGAAAACCAAGGGGGAGGGGGGCCTCCGTAGGTGTGGTGGAACCAACCTTCCTAAGGGATGACAACCCTGAAAAAAAATCTACCTCCAGGATTGAGCATGGGGGTTGGACGCAGGGCTAACATCCCGACTCCATAAAAAAAACTTCAGTTCAAAGCGATTTAAATATGCCTCGGACCGGACCAAAATTAAATCTATGACAAAGGCTACAAAAACGGACAATGAAAATTGGAACATGGAATATACAAGGCCTACGAACAAAACAGAGGGAGGTCATCTCAGATATTGAAAAAATGAACCTGGACATAATTATACTTACGGAAACGAAGAAAAAAGGGACAGGGGAAGAAATTTTGAATGAATATTTTCATATTTGGAATGGTGTACCCAAAGATTTTAGAGCTAGAAGTGGAGTTTCTTTCCTTATTAAACGTAAATGGACAAAATTCATTAAACAGATAGAGAATATTAATGAAAGGATACTAAGAATAGACATGAACGTTTTTCGTCAGAAGATAACAATTTTAGGGGTATACGCAGTAAATGATAATGCACTTGTAGATGAAAAGAATAAGTTCTTTCAAGACCTCAGCGAAATTATAGCGAGTATTCCGTATAAAAATGAAATAATATTAATTGCGGATTTTAATAGCAGAGTAGGTAATAGAGAACGTGAAGTAATAGGTCAATACGGAGATAAAAATTTTAATGACAATGGAAAAAGATTAATCAACCTATGTAAGGAACATGCACTATGTGTAGGGAATACGTTTTTCAGACATAAAAACATCCACAAATATACACGAATAGATACAGTAAGAAAGATTCAATCTGTAATTGATTTAGTTGTGGTGAAGAATGAAAGGAGAGTAAAACTGAATGATGTGAGAGTACACCGTCAACCAGAATGTGGAACTGATCATCATATGGTAGTGAGCAAACATGTTTTTCCTTTTAGAAATAAACGAAGATGTACTGAAAAAGATACTGACTTTTTAATTGAAAAAAACGACGTAAATTTTAAAACAGCCCTTTTAAAACAATACAGTGTTGAGATGCTCTACCAAAACAGAATTAAGAATAAGCTAGAAAACTCAGAAGATAAAAGTCCCGAAGAAATGTACAATCATTTAAAAGAGGCTGTTTTTGAAGCAGCTAAGGAAGTTATAGAAGTGGAGCAAGAAAGAAGTAAGTTTGTAGAGAAATTTAGCGAAAATTTAGAAAGCATGATTAAGGAAAAGAAAAAACTATATTTGACATGGATTTCAAATAGGAATGACGACACACGAAAGGAATATGTAGAAAAGAGAAAAGAAATTAAAGAATTAGTAAAAATCGAAAAAAATGAACACTGGGAGAGATTATGTAGGGATATAGATAGTACATTGGGATATAACAGATCAACTGAAGCATGGAAAACAATTAAAAATATGAGAAAAAACTGTAACAGAAGCAAAGTACAAATAATAACTCCTACAAAATGGATTGACTACTACGAAACATTTTGGTTCCAACCAACGAACCAACAAGATTTGGAATGCACACATTGGCAAGAATGGGAACCTGAAATTAGTCGGCTTGATGTGAAGAGGGCTTTGGCGAGAGCCAAAAACAATAAAGCTCCCGGACCAGGAAACCTTAGAATGGAACTTTTAAAATACGGAGGCTGTAGTATAATTGAATACCTCCAAAATCTTTTTAACAGAATTGAAGTTATCGGTGATATCCCGTAGGAATGGAATATGTCATACATCAGTTCCATACACAAGAAAGGTGACAAAACTAGTTGTGAAAATTACAGAGGAATTAGTGTCATCCCATCAATAGCTCGGCTATTCGCTAGTATTCTAAAGGAAAAAATACAAAAAGGAATAACTTTTAGCGAAGAACAAAGTGGTTTTAGGAGTGGGAGGTCATGTTTGGATAACATCCATTGCTTACGCCAGATAATAGAAAAAAATGGAAAGGACAATATAGATACATATATGACATTTATTGACCTGGAAAAGGCCTATGACAGTGTTCCAAGATGTAAAATTTGGCCAACAATGAAAAGACTCAAAGTGCAAGAAAAATGGATTAATTTAGTTACAAAAATGTACCAGAATATTGAAGCGTGCAATAAAATGGGGAGGAAAATTACCCAACGCATTACAACTAACAAAGGGTTAAAGCAAGGATGTAGTTTATCGCTACTTCTCTTTAATATATATATATATATATATATATATATATATATATATATATATATATATATATATATATGTGTATGTATGGAACAAGCTTTGGAAACCTGGTACAAGAAATGTTCTCAAATGGGAGTTCCCGTAAATGACGAGTTCTTACATTCTTAGATTTTTGCAGATGATAGCATCTGATCGGGAAGATATGAAGTATGTACTTCGCGAATTAAAAGAAGAATACGAAATGTGGGGACTTAAAATCAACCTTAAAATGACAGAATATTTATGCATTGGAGGATGCCTTTAATATTAATGTCTCTGATGACGAGATAGCTAACGTTTCGAAATTTAAATATCTTGGGACAGTAAATACTGATGATGGAAAAATTGATGAAGATATACTGAAGAAGACTAGACTCTCAATGGGGAGGAATGCAATCAAAGCTCTGCATGGCCTTATATGGAATAGTGTTTTAAGGCAAGACACAAAATGACACATATTCCACAGTATCGTGGAAAGTATTATATTAGTATATGGAGAAGAAATGTGACCGTTAACAAAACGCCGTAGAGACAGAATACGGTCGGTAGTGTTCGACTTTATAAGAAGATCTTTGCAGATAACAAGACTGGATAAAATAAGAAACGAAGTGGTATGGGAAAGAGCTGGGGTTCAAACAACCATAACCAGAAGACAAGAAAATAAAGCTCTTCAATGGTATGGATGTCCAGAGGATGCGAAATGAGAGATGGCCAAAACAAGTTTTAAATTGGATACCTGAAAGAAAACGTAGAAGAGGTAGACCTGGTTTAACCTGGAAGACATATATACATGAAGTAATGGAGGAGAAAGGATTGGAAGAGGGTCAATAGGAGGATCGAGAATTATGGAAATCGAAAACGGCAAATTCTAAGGGGTAGAAACAGTCGAAGAAGAAGAAGAAGAAGAAGAAGAAGAAGAAGAAGAAGAAGAAGAAGAAGATTCCTTAAGGGTCAACTCTTTCTCCTCTACTATTTTACCTTTTTATCTCGGATATTCCCCATTCACCGTTTGTTACTTTGGATCTTTATGCAGATGACACTGCTTTATCCGCCTCCCTTTAAAGTATCAAACTTGCAAGTAACATCTTTCAGAATGCAATTCAAAAATACATCATTGGGCTAATTTGTTGGAGAATACATATTAATTCACAAAAAACTCAAGCAAAAGTGTTTACTCTTCGTCGCTCTTCAAAACCGCATCATCTTATTAACAACAATACCATCTCAGTTAAAATTGACAAACCATACCATACAATATCAAAAGTATATCCTTTAATAAATAAAATCTCGAAATTATGAATTAATTGTGGAATTTTATTATATAAATCTATCATTAGGCCTCCTCTTTAATATGGTTGCCCTGTTTAGTGTAATGCCTCTACTACAAATTTTAAAATTTCAAATAATTTACAATACATTCCTTCGCAACATTTTACATGTTCCCTAGTATATATCAAATAAACAAATTCAAATAGAACTTAAAACTGATTCTTCCAACTTGTATACTTGTGTGTATATACATGACAAACAACTTCTAGGAAAAATTATCAACGTCACTCATTTTTCAAAATTTTACACTTGGTGAAAAATACACTGGTGTTTGTGAAAATTGCAACACTCAGGAGGAATGGTCGGAAACACTTAAAAATCTGTGCATGTGTAGGATAACGCATCCTAAGAAGTGATTAAATATGCATTGAGATCGCATGCTCGTGACCTAGCAGCGCCCTCCTTTGTGTGACAGATTAGTTGTGTTGACCACAGCGCTAGATGACCGTCATACACTTTTTATTAGATTTTACACTGCCTTATAGTTCAATTGAATATGAGTTTAAGAATAACGTAAAAGGATGAAGCTACTTTTTAAACGCATAATTTAATTTAAACCTTTGGAGATGTTTTAAAAAAACATCGTTTAACCGTTTGCGAAAATGAAATTTTTAGTTCGAATTCACAAGAAAGAGTTGTGAAGAAACTGCATTTGAAGTCATTTGAAGTATTGTCACTCAGAAATGCCCTTGTGTATTAAAAATGCCAGTAATATAAATATTAACGATGTGAGAAATGTATCAAAAATTACATTTATTGAAAACAATTTTCTGAAAAAATTACATCGGCACGAAGTTTATGTCGCTTTACACAGTCGATTTAGCACTATACACTCAGAAAGTTTAAGGAACAAAAATATGAAGTTTTGAGAAAATCGTTTTTGTAATAGTTTTTAATATTATTTATATTTCAATCAGGATTGCTCGAAAACAACTAATATTTTCAGAAACGTTCACATGGAAATTTACAAAGAACTTATTGTAAAGAACTAATTTCATCTAAAGATAAAATACCTTAAACAAAATCACCCACAATATTTGAAGAATTCTTTTCCAATTGCAGGGCCGGGAGTAGGGCCATATCGATAATGAACTTTTTAATCATCATTTAGCGATAATGAACAACACCCTATTGACTATTCTTCGAATTGAAGGAATCCAAATTTTTGTTTAGAAATTGACACAATCAATTGACATCCCGCATGCACTTGCAAGTTAGATGAATCATAGTAACGAGGGGTCTTGTAAAAGCATGTTCGTGAGGGAGAATAATTTGGTGTTTTGCCTTTTGCCCTCTTAAATAACGTCTCAATCTACCACTACTCTGACACCATTCTTGTCTAAAAAACGAAGATTTAATTTTTTTGCAATGTCCCTTTTATTGGATAGAGCAGCATATGTAGCTGAAAATGAAGAATCATGAATGAACTGCTTTCACAATTAATAGAAAGGGCATTTCGTATCTCAGTTGGAGAGAGAGAGAGAGAGAGAGAGAGAGAGAGAGAGAGAGAGAGAGAGAGAGAGAGAGAGAGAGAGAGAGAGAGAGAGAGAGTTTTCCTAGAGAGTAATAAGGTCCGGTTTCTACTCTGATGATAAATCGAAGGTATTACACTGTTATCTGCAGCAACTTGTGTTAAGAATTAAACTTTGTATGTAAGTTCTGATATGATGGTGTGACGTCAAGGATTCTCACAGCGAACACAGACACAGAGCTTTCATATAACAAATATTTATTTGCAAAGAAAACACAACAAATATTTACAACGAATTTGTACTTTATACCCTAGCTCTGGTAGGCCTACTATCCCCTGATCGCGGGAGCGATCCAAACCCGATTGATGATCGGTTTCGATTGTGGCATTCGCCACTCCTACTTCTGAAGCGCGCACAAAGCCAAGCTTCCGTGACCGGATGTCACACTGGGACACAAAGTCCGTACTGGCGTACCAACTGGTTTGCCTCGATCGCAGGAGCGATCTTACCCGATTGAGAATCGGCGTGAGTCGTGGCACTCAAACTCCTCACCTCGGAGCACGCACTCAGAATCGCTCCCACGTGACCGCAGTCACCCAAGGACACAAAGTCCTCCACAGGGTCGTCAACACGTGACTTGCCTCCGGAGCCCTGCCCGCCGATGCACCGTCGTGGCGTTAAGTTTTGTGCAACGAGGTTCTCCCACTGTCTCCAGAACCCACCTACTGGCTCTGTGCACTCCCTTATATTCCCTCATAAATGCTACATAATCTCTTTTGAGCTCCTCATTCTTTTGAAAGCAGTGTTCTAAAGATAACATAAATTGCTTCGCGATGTAGTATGATCTCCCCAGTACCGAGTGATCTGTTTTATAAGGTAGCGATACAGAAAAGTGACCACTAAGTAGCTTTCGGGTTGTGGATAGAAAATGAGCGTCAGCAGAGTGAATTGAGTCTTCAGAAGATAAAGTAGGTGGCGACTCGTTTCTATCAATCTCGTCGCAGATTCTTTGCATATCGAATTTTTACTACTCATTAGTGTACCCTGTTCCTCCAGAAAAACGAAACATTTGGCCTTATTCTCTCGCTTACATTCACTGGTTTGAACTGCCCCTGCTATGACCGAGCCTAACAGTGTATCCAAAATGGCAGGGATGTCATTAGGTAGTGAGATTTTTGCTTTGGAAACTTCAAAGGACACTGAAGAGTTTAATAACATGTCAACTTTGTTTGACTAATGTAACGTATCATCTGCAAGTTTGAGATGTGTTGGAAGTTTTAACTTTGACAAATCAAGAGAGGTTTGGGGCAATTTTGATGAAATAGATGCTAATCGTAAATACTGCACCACAGTTTGCCAATCTTTGAAACGATATTTGATAGTTCACTTTCCCATTCGATTCTGAATTTAGATAATTAACTAAATGTTTCAAATAATTACACCTTGTTCTTTGAATATTTAATAATTGGACAAGAGTTTCCGTCATAAAAGAAATTTCACTGCCCGAATCCAGCAACACTCTAAACTGGTACATCATTACCCATTTTGTCAGTAACTAAAATTATAGCAGTGGGCAACAAAGCCAGAAATTTCTTTGTCTCACTAAAGGACATCAGAGAGAGAGAGAGAGAGAGAGAGAGGGAGGGAGAGCTTTCTCAGCCCCTTGTGCTTCCGTGCTAACCATTGACCATCCGTGGAAGATTGTGATTTTACATTAACAAAAGTTCCTACATTCTATTTTGTGGTTATGTTTGAATTCACCGCCTTAGTACCCGAGGCCTGTTTCTTAGAGTTTAGATCATGCAAGAGAGAATGATGTCTCAGATTACATATCCTGCACTTCTCTTTGCTACAGGGGTAGTCTGTGACTGCTTTGAACAAACAATTCATGCACAAATAATTTTTACGACACACCTGTAATTTTTCTTGCACAGCCAAATGATGAAATGAAACAACTTGGTGTTTCTCTGGACACAGGATGCCCTGAATGGAATCGCATACATTTATAACAAACGCCCTGAGGTGTCGCTATCTTCTATAATATAAAAATGTATCGCAAAATGTGTTGGTAAGCGCGTAACTCACCAACGCCTGGACCAATTTGGCCAATTCTTTTTTTAAATGTTTGTTGAAGTTCAAGGATGGTTTTTACGTTGAGAAAAAGTCAAATAATTGCCGGAAAACCCCTAAAAACAGCCCTTTTAGTTTTCCCCTTACAAACGTTTTCTAACTAAAACGTAGAGTCAATTTGAGCTTTATAGTTATTGTATAAAGCACTCATTGTTGTTTAAACAATGTAGGTATGTTCCTAACGTCAAAGAGTCAATTTGCACTTTATTACCGTTATACAAAGTTCAAATTCAATCATATCTATCAAAACACTGTGCGTGTGTGCGTTGGAGCACAGAATACATCGTTGGAGGATTTAATGTCGCGTTCCGAAACTATTAACAAAATAATCTATAATATAGATATGCCTCCCATTAGACGAAGTAATTTAGGTAGAAGAACTCGAAATGCTACAAACCAAGCTAATTACCTATCTAATCATGCTACACAAGAACGTGACGACCGAAATGAACGTGAAAGAATTCGGATATCACAAAAGCGTGAAGCGCGAGCGCTACATTCAACTAATAATCGCGCAAGTTTGAATCGAGCTGCTTTCAGCTACGATGTGTCAATTGACTACAGTAACTACCAATGTGTTGTTATTGGTTCTATGAACTCGGTTTGCTCATATTGTAAGGCATTGAAATATAAAAACGAAGCTAATAGATTGTGTTGCGCAAATGGTAAAGTGAAATTGATACCATTGGAACCACCACCAGAGCCATTGTACTCATTGGTTTCAGGAATAGGAACAGATTCCATACACTTTTTGACAAATATCCAACAATATAACAATTGCTTTTATATGGAAAATTGTATGCCAACTTTCAAGGTATGTATTATAGCAGTTAATCATAATTATTTTATGTTCTGTCACCTAAGCTAAGATGTGTCACTCATCTTCAATTTTTTAATCATTAAGATCATAATCATCACTTAGTCATCATATTATTGGGTGATTCAGTTTTAGCGACACTTTTATTATTTTGAAACCCAATATAATTATTTGATGATAGATATTAGTTACAACTAATTAAGAGACAGATATAATTTTAGAGAACAAATATTATTTAAGTTTGATCACTGACAATCCATAAATTTATACCTCACATTGCTTATTTATTTTATTTTATTTTATAGTGTTTGGTACAAACATAATATTTTTTTAATTTACAGATACAAGGCCAAAGATATCACAGAGCAGGTTCACTGTTACCAGTGTCAGATAGCAACTACAAATTCCTGCAAATTTATTTTATGGACAAATTCACCACAAGAAATTAATGTGCATTGTGCACATAACAATTTAGTAAAGAGGTCTATTGTAGAACAATTACAAACTTTATTTCATGAACACAATCAATTGATTATATTGTTTAAAACTGCCCTGGATCTGATGCCATCAGATAATCACAAAATTGTAATCAGAGCTGATAAAACACTTGCGGGTCAACAAGACGTTTTAATGCACCAACTATTTATGAAGTTGCTATCGTTGTAGTTGGAGAAAACTTGGAATCCCGTGATATTGTTTTACATCGTCGGAATGATCAATTACAACGTATAAAGGAAACATACCGCTCATAAGATGCACTGCAATATCTCATATTTTGGGAAGGTGAAGATGGCTATGATTTCTCAATAAAAATGATAAATCCCATTACAGGTAATTAAAATATTAGTTTAGCTACGGCGATAATATCTCAGTCACTATATTATGTATTTTAATTTTATATTTCAATGTTATTAAAACAAAATATATTTACAGGTTCTGAAACTAACAAAAAAGTCAGTTCAATGAACTATTATTCATACCGCCTAATGATTCGGAAAAATGAAGACAATCACATATTGAAATGTCGGCGATTATATCACAAATATATTGTTGACATGTATGTTAAAATTGAAACGGAGAGATTAACATTCATCAGGTTGAATCAGACCAAACTCTGATCTGAAGAGTATATTCACCTTCGAGATGCGATTAATACTGATGGAAAAGCACAGAATGTTGGTCGGATAACTATTCTTCCAGCAACATACATCGGAAGCCCTCTACATATGCACGAATATGCTCAAGATGCCATGTCGTATGTTCGTCATTATGGTACATCAAATTTGTTCATCACATTTACATGCAATCCGCACGGATAGAAATCAAGCAGGAGTTATTCCCTGGGCAATCACCCATTGATCGTCAGGATATTACAGCCAGAGTCTTTAGACAAAAATTGAAATCTTTAATGGATTTCATCGTAAAACATTATGTTTGGTGAGACACGCTGCTGGATGTATTCTGTGGAGTGGCAGAAACGAGGATTGCCACATTATTTATTTATTTATTTTCTGCATAATTTACAATCTGTTCCTATCAGAACAATAAGCAAATGGTGTCAACAGATACATTTCAGACGTGAACATTTTATGACATTGAAAAATTTCATTTACAAAATCGGTATGGCAAATCTAAAATACTCTCTCTCCTCAGTCTATACACATGCTCACTGTTATCTAGAAGGCTTGTTGAGAGGTGATTTGGGTGGTTGTACAATCTTCTCTGGTATGCTAGGCTCTTCGTGGCGATTACTTCCTCCAGTGGGATGATGTCGAGGTCTCTGTATATCGTCTTGTTTGTCACGTACCATGGTGCGTTGCATAGTTTTCTTAGTGTTTTAGCTTCGAATCTTTTTAGAATTTCTAGATTCGATTTACTGGAAGAGCCCCACAATTCAATACCATAGGTCCATGTTGGTTTGATTATAGTTTTATAAATCTGTACTTTGTTATGCAAGGACAGCTTTGATTGTCTGTTTATTAGCCATGACAATTTGAGGACTGTAAGTTGCGCTTCTTTTCTCTTAGTTTTGATGTGGGTTTTCCAAGTCAGGCGTCTATCCAAATACAGTCCAAGATATTTGATTGTATCAGCTTCGTGGAGTTCTGTGTTGTTTAGTTTTACTTTTGGGCAGTTTTCTTTTCTTAGTGAAAATGTTATATGTTTTGATTTTGTTTCATTTACGGTGACTCGCCAACGATGACTCCAATCTTCGATTTTGTTTAGATGTTCTTGAAGATGTTGTGATGCGCAGGAGGGGTCTTCATTTGCAGAAAGAATAGCTGCGTCGTCTGCAAAGGTGGCTATTGTAGTTCTTTCTGTAGTTGGTAAGTCTGAAGTTGATATAAGATATAAAAAAGGTCCAAGAATACTTCCTTGTGGCACTCCTGCAGAAATAGGTTGGAATTCCGATAGAGCGTCCTGATATTTCACTTGAAATACGCGATCGCAAAGATATGATTTGAGAAGTAAATAGTAGGAGTGCGGGAGAAGTTTTTTTTATTTTAAATAGAATTCCTTCATACCATACCTTGTCGAATGCTTGCTGTATATCTAGGAATGTTGCAGAACAATATAGCTTTTTTTCCAGGCTTTGAGAAATTGTGTTTACAATACGATGGGTCTGGTCTATTGTTGAGTGTCCCTCTCGAAAGCCGAATTGAAAGTCAGGGATCACTTCTTTAATTATAGGCTTGAGGCGCTGTAAGAGAAGTTTTTCAAATACTTTTGATAGGACTGGTAGCAGGCTAATAGGTCGGTACGATTTAACGTCCGTGGCAGTCTTTCCTGGTTTCACGATCGCAATTATTTGAGCGTATTTCCATTGACAAGGATAATGGCTATTTCGAAGTATCGCGTTGAATATGCTTGTGACGAGTTCATATCCTTTACTTGGCATTTCCTGCAACATCTTGCCAGTAATAAGGTCAAACCCTGGACTCTTTGCAGGATGCGTGTGTTTTTTGATTGTTTGTTCGACTTCTCGTGAGTTGAAATGCTCTATGGGCAGAGATAACTGTAAAGGCACGTCCAAATATTCTAGCACTTTATTTTCAATAGTACTTACATTTTCTGCTGGTTTGAAAACTGAAGCAAAGTGTTTTGCTAAGCATTCGACCTTTTCTTCTGCGCTTCTTGCCCACGTGCCATCTTCTTTTCGAATTGGTGAGATGTGCTGTTGGGGTCGCTTTAGTTTTCTAGTTGCTTTCCAAAGCGAATAATTAGTTTCAGCAGTAGGTCATAGTGCTTGAATGTAATTAGAGAAAGATTTGTTTTCGTATTCCTTAATTTGTCGTGTTAGTTGTCTGGCTGCTGTGTTATATTTTCTTTTGTCATCTGGTTGTCGTGTCGTCATGAATATTCGCCGGAGTCGACGTTTTTCTACCACTTTTTGTCTTATTTCTGCGGGATACGTTGACGATTTATTTATTGTTTCTTTTGGTGTTGCGGCCCAGGCAGCGTCATGTAATGTATCAGATAGGTGCTGTATTGCGTCTTCGATGTTTTCTTCAGTTGCTAGCAGTGCGTTTGCAGATAGTTTATTGTTCACGTAATCGCGGTACTTGTTCCAGTTTGTCTTGTTACTTGTTAGTTTTAGAGGATAGTTTCTTTCAGATATATTTGAACTGATGGTCATTTCTACTGGGGTGTGGTCTGAAGAAAGGTCGTAGCAAGATTTTACTTCTACTGTACCAAGATGCACACCTTTTGCTAAGTAGAAGTCCAGGAGGTCAGGAAGCTTATTGACGTCAGTGGGCCAGTACGTAAGGTCACCAGTCGATATAGTAGAAACATTAAGCCTGTTTGTTACTTTAAGAAGATTTTTTCCTCGTAGTGTGTTGAGTCGTGAGCCCCAATGCTGGTTTTTTGCATTGAAGTCGCCACCAGCTATGAATCTTGTTCCTAGTGTATTTATAAAGTCTTCAAATTTTTGTTCTGTTATTCTATGTTTGGGCGGGCAGTATACAGATGTTATCGTCAGTAAAGCTTGACCTTCTGTCACCATTACAGATGTTGCTTGTATTTCTTCAGTTTTATATTCGTTCATTTCGTAATGTTTGATTGTGTTTCGAATTATTATAGCGGTTCCTCCATGCGCTGTACCGTCCGGGTGCTTGGTATTATATATATCATATCCCGGGATCTTTAAGTAGGATTTTTCAGTGAAGTGAGTTTCGGATATTAGCATAATATCTATATATTTTTCTTTGAGAATAGTTACGAGCTCTCTTCGATGTTGGATTAAACCGTTTGCGTTCCAGAGAATAATTTTAATTCTTGGTGCCATTTAATGCATCTTGGATATTAATGACGTCAGTAGGTTGAGCAAAGCCCCAATTTGTTCAGATTGTTGTTTAAGGATGCTTTCGAACTTTTGGAATGAGGTTTCTATTATTTTGCAGAAATCTGTTTGGTTTTGATTGTAGGGTACAGCGTATGTTGAGTTTTGGGAAGATGCTGTACGAGAGAAGGGATTGGCTTGAAAGTGGCATACTGGGAGAGGAGGGAAATCTGAGGCGCTTGGCACTTTTTGTTTCTTCTTGTCGATGGTGACTGTTTCTTTTCTGTGCTTGTTACGTTTATTACCGTAATCTTGATACACCTGGCAGCCTTTATAGTTAGCTGGATGGCTTCGCGAACATAGCGCGCATGTTGCCGGCTGCCTTGCATCTTTTTTGCATTCGTCTGTGAAGTGTTCTTCACCGCATTTCACGCACCTTGGAGTTGCTTTGCAGTATTTCTTCGTGTGACCATACTCTTGACAGCGATGGCATTGCACTGGAATTTTCTTTTTGTACGGTGCTTCAAATTCTCTTTCTGCATTTACAAGTGTGTTGATATTGTAGATTTCTGCATTGTTTGCACTTGGTTCTAAGTCTATAAAAAAGAGCGATAGCGGCTTTTTGCTTACTCGATGAAGTACATTGTGCATGTTACGAACGGTGTGACCCTTGGATTTGAGTTCAGCTTTTACTTCTTCTATGTTTGCTGACGGATGCAGGTATCGAAGCACTACACGAAATGCTCTATCTTTCTTTGGTTGATAAGTGTGGTATTTGGCCTCGGATTCGTCAAGTTGCTTAATTATTGCTCTGTAAGCTTCAGTGGTTTTCGGTAGCACTTTTACATCCTCGCTGTACATTTTGTACGTAAAATCCTCGTCTTTTACTTGTAGTTTAAGAAATTCTATTAATTTCGATACATTGGTAACACTTTGCACGAATATTGGCGGTATGTTATGATCTATGGGGGGCTTTTTAGGAGTTTCAACTTCTGATTTGTCTTCTAATACTGCATATTGATTTTTATGCGTGAACACTGGCGCACTAACATTCGAGGGAGTTGGTATGGGCTGGTCACTGTAGGCGTGCTTTTTTCTTTTTCGAGGTTGTTGCCACTCTAGGGTACTCACGGTTTTATTTGAGTTTTTTTCAGACGACCCCGGACCTTGTAGTTGTTGAGTCCATTGCTGTGGTTGCGTTCCATGAAGTTCCCAGGGCTGGCCCTGGTGATGTGCTGTATAGAAGTCTGTTTGATCTCTCATAAGTAGTTGTTGTTGATTTATCTGCGTCAATTGTAAATCCTGATTCATTAAATATTGATGTTGCTCTAATTTTTTCTGCGCATTTTGTTGTATTTGTAAGTTAATTATATCACTTTTTTGCCCCACGGGGCCACTTGCACCTTGACCATTCATTGGTATTGAATTAATATCACTGAATTCACTGTGATGATTTAATGCTTCCACTGCTCTAGCGATGTGCTGCTCCGTATCAGGGGAGCCACTTGAAAACATTGTCACTACACACTGTACACTGAACTCGTAGAGTTGTACTCTGCTAAACGTATCTCACTGAAGTCGCCCGTGAAGGAGAGCGCTCGGCGCACGTCCGCTCGCTACCGTGTTCGGGCGAGAACACGCCTCTCAAATAGGATTGCCACATGCACACATTTTGATTTGGTTGGTTGAAAAGATAAGGCCAAATGAAGTTGATGCAGTGATATCAGCTGAAATCCCTAATGTACAAGTAGATCCTGGATTGCATGAGGTAGTTATAAAAAATATTATACATGGTCTATGTATGATGGATGGTAAATGTTCAAAACGATATCTCCGGACATTAATATCGGAAACAATTACGGGTAATAACGGTTATCCACTGTACTGTCGACGATCGAGAGCAGACAATGGAAGATCAACAATTGCCAAATTAAATCAACAAGATATTGAAATAGATAATCGTTGGATTGTTCCATATTCACCCATTTTATCAAAGACCTTCAAAGCACACATCAACGTTGAATCTTGCCATTCAGTGAAATCTATTAAATACATTTGCAAATATGTAACCAAAGGGAGTGATATGGCTGTCATTGGAATTAGTGCATAGAATTCAAATGATGAAGTTACCCAATACCAAATGGGCCGCTATTTTAGTAGTAATGAAGCAGTATGGCGAATATTTTTTTTTCCTATTCATGAGAGACACCCTACTGTTGTTCACTTAGCTGTGCATTTAGAAAATGGACAAAGAGTGTATTTTACAGCACAGAACTCAGTACAAAGAGCTTCTCAGCCATCATCTACTACATTAACCAGTTTTTTGAACATGCCAAAACGATGATTTTGCACCAACATTCCTATATACTTAAATGCCAAAATATTATACTTGGAATCAATCCTCAAGGAGATTTATACAAGACGGAAACAAGGAAAACAAGTTCCAGGATACCCAGATGTGTATTCCACCGATGCCATTGGTCGAATTTATTCAGTACATCCAAGCAATGATGAATGTTTTTATTTACGACTGCTATTAGTCAACGTACGTGGCCCAACATCATTTCCACATTTACCACTGTTGATGGTGAATTGTGTGGATCTTACAGAGAAGCTTGTCAACGTTTGCATTTGCTAGAAAATGACGCTCATTGGGATCAAACTCTCAATGATGCTGTTATATCTTCAAACGCTCTTCAAATACGAACATTGTTTTCTCTAATCTTATCTACATGCTTACCATCAAACCCAATTGATTTGTGAATCAAGTACAAAGATTATATGTGTGATGATATTTTGTATCAAATACGAAATAGAATGGGAAATCCAAATATACAAATCAGTGACGAAATTTACAACGAAGCATTGAGTTCAATTGAGGACATGAGCTTGATGATGTCAAACAAACTATTAATTCAATTAGGCCTGGCCAATGCAATCGTCCAATTCATGATGCTTTTAACCAAGAGTTGAATCTAGAAAAACTGTATGATCTCAACACTTTGAAAAAATTAATTCAAACAAATCTTCCACTGTTGAATAAACAACAGAAGTATGTATTTGATACTCTTATGAAGGTAACAAATGATGAAACTGGAGGGATTTACTTCTTAGATGCACCTGGTGGTACAGGAAAAACTTTTTTGATTTCATTAATATTAGCAACGATTCGCTCACAAAATAAAATTGCACTTGCACTTCGTCGGGAATCGCAGCAACTTTGCTTGAAGGTGGTCGAACAGCCTACTCAGCATTAAAATTGCCATTAAATATGCAAAGCAATGAAACTCCGACCTGCAACATTTCGAAGAACTCTGCAATGGCAAAGGTCTTGCAGCAATGTAAATTAATTATTTGGGATGAATGCACGATGGCACATAAAAAATATTTGGAGGCTTTAGACAGAACCTTAAAAGATCTACGGAGCAATCATAACCAATTTGGTGGTGCAATGATTTTATTAGCAGGAGATTTTCGTCAAACATTGCCAGTGATTCCACGATCAACACCAGCTGATGAACTCAATGCATGTCTAAAGTCCTCCAATTTGTGGAAACATGTCAAAGTACTTCATTTAAGCAAGAATATGCGTGTCGAGTTGCAAAATGACCAATCTGGAAATATATTCTCTAAACAACTCATTGACATTGGTAATGGCAAATTTCCTATGGACATGTTGACTGGCTGCATTAACTTTCCTCAAAGTTTTTGTCAGTTAACTCGATCAAAAGATAAACTTATTCAGAAGGTGTTTCCAGATGTTTCTCAAAATTACAGAAACCATGATTGGTTGAGCGAACGAGCTATATTGGCTGCAAAAAACATAGATGTAAATGAGTTAAATTTAAAAATTCAACAACAAACTACAGGCAAATCGAGGATATATAAATCAGTTGATTTGGCTACTAACCAAGATGATGTAGTGAACTATCCACCCGAATTTTTAAACTAGCTGGATTTGCCAGGACTGTCACCTCACAATCTTCAATTAAAGGTTGGTTCGGTAGTTATAATGTTGCGAAATATCAACCAACCACGTCTTTGCAACGGCACACGGCTGGCGATAAAAAATTACTAAACAACGTGATAGAACCAACTATACTGGAAGGAAAGTATAAAGGAGAAGACGTTCTCATACTGCGCATCCCAATGATTCCGACTGATGTGCCGTTTGACTTTAAACGACTACAGTTTCCAGTTCGGCTTGCTTTTGCTATGACCATAAACACGTCCCAGGGGCAATCATTAAGTGTTTATGGTATTAATCTGGAAAACCCATGTTTCTCACATGGTCAATTGTGTGTTGCCTGTTCCCGTGTTGGAAAACCATCAGATTTGTTTGTCTATGCGCCAGGTAATTAAACAAAAAAACATCGTGTATCACAAAGCACTACAATAAAAATAAAACTGATTTTTGTTAATAATTATGATTCACGTGATTAACAATAAAGCGATTACTTACTTTTAAATGCTTATTTATATTTCTTATTCACAACGCCCTATCACCAGGGTGACGGTTCTGTTCAGGAGAATTTTTTGCCCAGACTATAAAATATGTAGGAACAAAAAATTGTCACATTACAAATCTTTTTGACAGGACGAAATCTGTCGGGTCCGCTAGTTAAACTACAGATTTATTATCATACCTATAACCTCTTATATAAATCATAACTATACTTATAAAGACAAGATTTTTACTACGACACCTCAGCACAACTTATTGTTCCCGGGATTGTCTCGGGAACATTGTTGAGACTGTGAAATATTGCTTAAATGATTGGGGGAGCAGAAACTGTGACGAGAAGTTTTATGCATCGCCTAATATGTTCTCATCAGAAAAGAGTTCTGAAAAAGTTGACACATAATTGACAAAGATTATTTATTTTGCCGTAAGAATCAATGCGTATTGAATAGGTGGACATGGTTAACTCCGTCTGAACGGAAATAAAATTTCCCAATACTAATTTCACGTTATTCATGCTTTCTGCTTTTTCGCTTCTATCACAGATTCTATTCTATTTACAGAGAAATCTAATATTGATTTAGTATTCTCTATAATTGATATGGCACGCCCAAGTCAAGTTAAAGTAGAAAATGAAACCTGGGAATCAGATCATTTTCCAACATATAGATGTTAATGTGAAAAAATGTACTATCACAAGACAACATTTAAAATCCATACAAAGAAAACGAACTGAAATAAAATAAGAAAACAACGTCAAGAAAAATACTATCTATTTGAAATGTCAGAATGTGTTAATTCCTCTGGTACTGGTAAATATAATATATGTGTTGACATTGTAACTAAATAATCATAATCCTGTGCCATGGTGTAATGAAGAGTGTGATAAAATGAAAAAGTTAAGAAAAGCAGCTTACAGAAAATGAGAAATTACCAACGAAATGAAAGATCTGATATACTGTAAAAAGAAGATTGCATGTGCGAAAAAAATATTTAAACAGAAAATTGAATTTTTCAAATTTTGCAAAAACCATTAACATTAATACTACCTTAACATATTCATGGAATAAGGCTAAACTATTCACAAATAAATATGTAAACATTAGGACATATAATGTAAAAATGATAAGTGCATTATCAAATATCTGCCCACCTAGGGTTCCTACAAATCCCAGTATTATGTGTCAAAATACGCCTGTTTTTGATAAACTTTTCAACTATGTGGAATATAGCAGAGCTATGAAAACAAGGAATAAGAACTCTGCTCTTGGAATGGATGGTATCAATTATGAAGTATAAATTAACTTACCTGTTACATGTCACTTTATTCTATTGGACATATTTAATAGTATTGTTACGTAGTGAAATAAGACAATAATTTCAAATAAAAATAATAAGTATAGTAAAACAAGTTACATGTTTAAAACGATACCTCCGGCAACCTTTTCTTCCCCAGTACCCTGCTTTGCCGCAGAAAGCGACGCGTGATGCGCACTGTCGGACTTCCGTCCCGTGGCTATCACCGTCACATGGCCTGGCGCGAAAATTAAGACCGGTCGCCGTCCGGCGGACCGCGTGCCTACAGCACCCGAGATCTTTGTTTTCTTTTCTTTCTTTTGTCCCCTCCACAGTAACCCTGTGAAGAACAGAAATTTATTATCTATAAATGTTTATACATTATGCTGCTGCCTTGCGGCTTAAGCAGCTATTTCTTACAATTAATTTACAATCTAGACTTAAAGTTAACTTACTTGCACTTTGGCATTACTAACTTACACTAAAATCATTTTTGTAATGCTATGTTATATATTCTACGTAAACTGTTTTTATATAGGTTGGTAAATTATTATTTTTTTGTTTCTAAATTCACACATCATTCATACTAGTTTCATTATATACATAACCATTCATTCGCACTTCACTTCACTGCACAGTTCGCCACGGCACTGGCTTGGCTTAAAGTGTCCGTGGCGCTCGGGCCTATTGGGAGGCGCGGCAGGTAGGGCGCGGCGTCGCGTCCCCCGCGCGTCCCTCGGCCGATGGCGAGTCTTCCCCCTCGCGCTCGGCTGCCTCCGCTCGCTCGCAAGATCTCAAGATCGTCTGACCCTCAGACTCCTAAATAAAAAGCAATATAATAAAAAGACATCACAAATATCGTCGCTTGTTATACAACTAGAAGCATTTTTTACTTTACCTTTTGGTAGAAATTGTATTTTCAAAAGAAAAAATCAATATTCATATTTTATTCAAAATCTGTATTATCTTTGTTGTGTATTCAAAAATAGAAAACACAAAATATATTTCAACTTATATCATAAATGGTTGGATAATTGTATAATATTATAATTAACTCCAATATAATAATCAATGTCTAGAAACATTTCCACCCTAAAAACTCTTTTTCGACTAATTTAATTTTGAAATTTATTTTATTTTACTTTAAAGATATGCAATTTCAATACACAATTAAAGACTCAAGAAGTCAAGGAAAGTATTCATCAGAACTTCTTGTTCCGTCCACAACACAAAGCCCTCGCGCAAAGGCGGGTGGTCGCTCCCTCCCTCCGGAGGCGGCCGCTCCCGCAGGGTGCGCCCGCCGCACCCACGCCGCACCCGCGCCGCCGGCCCCTCCCCCGAACGGCACCCCCCCCCGCTTTCCCGAAGGGCTGCAGTCTTCTCACTTGCAACGCGACCTTCACTTGTGCCTGGAGAGACGGGCGAGAACCATCACGAGAGGCACAGGCCACACCGCCGGCCCAGCGCCTTTTTGTTGAGCAGGTTCCGTGCTCATGATCAGAGTTCATACGAGTATAACTCAATGCGCTTCGCGCACGCGAAAACACTGCCTTCAGCACATAATCGGTGAATTAAGTGCGCTACCTTGTCTTGGACCAGCCGCCACTAAACGAGTTGTCGCCGCATGTAGTCATAGTGAATCTGTCATCGGCGGATACTACAGTGCGGTACGAGCAGACCCCACTCACACAGCGAGACCGTGTGTGCCGCACGCGCACTCCCGCTGCCAGGGCTCACCTGGGGCCAGGTCCGTGGCCAAGCTGCTGGACAGACTATCCGACCAGCGACCTGTGTGGGACGCCTGCCTTCCCGCTTCGCCCGGGAGAGGAGCAGCCCTGAGGTCCACGCATGCCGCAGCCACACAGCATCATGTATTCGGCAACGCCGTTACCCATGGACAAACGTTCACTACGTCACCATCACGGTGAGAAGTAACATCGACGTAGCAACATCCATTTTGTATATTCATTGTATTTCATCTTGTTTCTTGCACATTTCATCTCTTCATTTCACCTAGCATAGCATTTAATATCAATAAAACGTATGTGCAATTAAATTCTTGTGAATTTGTCATCCTCCGCCTCCCTTCTTAACCAGCGCCATCCCTCTCCCCCCCCCCCCCGGGCACCTCACGGCCCGGTGCGGTGTAAAAATACTTTGTAGAGAAGGGCCTTTCCGTCTGCTAGCGCCCTCCTCCCCGTTCAAGGTATTCTTCCCCCTTCTCTGTACACCTCTTTCTGGAAACCTTATTAACTTCAAAGTCGACATTGCAAATTCAACGTTTTGACACATTAAGAATAATTTGAATTGCTGAACTCCAATAAATCCATCATCTTTATGCACATTATCTACCATTATTTATCTATCAGCATTTAGGTCTCAGTACACGCATTTCCTATTTTGTTTTTTCTAAGTGAAGGAGACAAACAGTATAATAGAAATAAAACTAATATCAGGACAAGATTCAATGAATTCCTTACAGATACAAAAATCGTCGATATTTCATGTCGATGTATTACTAAAATTCTGCGATATAACTTGTTAAATTACTCTCTTTTCGAGTTACGTACTAGTATATCTTTGAGGTATACGAAGTATTATTAAAAATTTTCAATTATTAGTACAAATTTCATAGTAATGTTTCTACTCTATGACATAAAAAACAGTTTTGCTTGTGTAAAAGTGAAAATAACAGTACAATTTTACAATTCTTGTTATTCCTGATTTAAAATCGTGTTATTTTGGTCTCAATGCTGCACGTCTATTACGATTTGTTTTTAAAATTCCTTGTTCGCTTTCTTTGTTGCCTGTTTCATGCATAGCGTTGACAAGGCAAACGTAAAATTTTGTAAATTAATCCATTTTTGTCAAAAGAATTGATCCATGCAGACTGCGAATAGAATCCGCAACTTCACAATATCTTAAATATCACTTTGACACTGAGGCATTCATTCAGTATTCTAAAACTTCTCTTATAACAACACATGTCAATTAGGTTTCTGTAGGCAGAAATCGCACAAGTCTTTCAACAATTTACCTCTCAACGGATGTTAAAATATTTACGCTCTCCGATAAAATACATTTAGTCTCAGTAGTTGGGGATAGAGAACGTAGATTTGAGAAATCTAGCGCAATCGGTAGGGTTAACTGTCCATCTCTATGAACCTCGCAGACCACGATATTTCGACGCGAAACATTGCATTTCCTTATCGGCACACGAATAAATAGAAGTTCTTAACCCTTTGTGCTGTATTCTTTTCTTTTTCAAAAAATATACAAAGGTATGTTTTATATCCCTCTCTCGTCATTAATATTTTCATTACTGATGTTTTTATTCATTATTGTATTTGCAAATAGAAGTTTCCTTTCTATAGAGAATATTACAACATTGAATCATCTCGGGGAAGGAAGAACGCTACAAAAAGAAATACATTTATAAAGATATAAATCCTAATTCTACTGCAAACTCTGAAGTTTCAAAAATTACGAAGGACTGAATAATTGTCGGTATGTTTCTAAAATATTGACAATGATTGCGATTTTTCCTTCAAATTCCTTTCTTCCCGGTAATTAGTTTCTAAAAATGTATCGTGTACATTTTTTGAAAATGTTACTAGTTTTCCCTTAATATTACTTGAGATGTGGGCAAGATCAGAAAATATTAAAAACAAGATTGTATGTAAAGGGTTCGGAACTTTTTCTTCAAAGTTTTTGTACGGATAGTACGCCTACTTAGTGCATTGTTTAAGATGGCACAAACACCATTGTGCTGTATTCTTTTCTTTTTCAAAAAAATATACAAAAGTATTTTTTATATCCCTCTCTCGTCATTAATATTTTCATTACTGATGTTTTTATTCATTATTGTATTTGCAAATAGATGTGCTTCAATTGATGTTTAATTAAGTTTCGTGAAAACTGTTTTTTGTGAAAATTAGATTGCGCATTTTCAGAAAGCTTCAAACGACATTTCCCCAAAATGACTTAAAATTGTTTATCGAAAATTTTCGTATATGGTTAGGTTTAATTTCTGTAATATTCTTGATGTCACATTGCCAAATTAGTTCAAATTTGCTTCAAACAGCTCAATTTCACTACTCTTTGAGGGCATTTCAGAAGAAAAGATCATACATTTCAAACTTCCAGCTTTCAAGATGCTCAATAAAGCCGTGCGAATTCCTCCCGAGTTGATCAAATACTCATTTCTTTCATACAAAATTCTTTGACATCGATTTTCATCTGCTTTCTGTTCGGAGCGTCACCAAAAATCGCGTCAGCTCCTGGGCGGCCGCGTCGAAAAGATTTGCCCATTGCCAGATTTCTCGGATTCCAATCTGTCGACGTTGTTCGCGAAGAGCTCTCATTGTCATCAGAGGAGCCGCGAGCAGTTTCGTGGTCATCGTGCACAGAAACTAAGTGAAATGTGTTGATCGCATTCAAAATTTCGATTCGCGGTGATACCAGGCAATTTCCAGCACCTTTCTGCAGCCTGTGTGACATCAAATACCAAGACGCGTCGGCAAGCGTAAAATTCTTTAGGAAAACGTTTATTTTCGTTAGGAAAAGTTCAGATAATTATTTTTTATTTATTTGAATGTGCTCCACCAGGTGGTCTTACAGAGTTTTGAATACATACTAATAATTCTTTGGAAATTTCCTAAGTTCATTGCTTTGCTCAGGTGTTAGAGCCAAACATATTTTATGTTTTATAGTGAGGTGAGAAAGGGAAGGTTATGATATTATTAATGTTTGGAGGGAGGGTTTTAGATAGATAATGTGAGATGACATGTGGGGAGATTTAAATGAAGGTGGTCAAAAATATCTTCAAGAAAAATATATTTTATTCTTTTAGGAGTTTTGGCTTATTGAGCTAGATGAAAAAAGGAAGTGCTTGGACAAGACGGAAGAAGTGAATAAAGTTTAGAAGATAAGCTTAAATAGTTTAGATGAATGAGAATGATGGTTTTTGAAAGCTTTTTGACGAATTTTGATCTTTGTGTTAAAATGAAATGGTAAGCATTCTTCATAAACTTAGGAAGTTAAAATAACGTTCTACTTATAAATAAGCAGTACAAAGGTTACTTATCTGTTGTTGAGGTACTTTGGAGCTGTATGAGTGCATGGTTAGATGATAAACTCGTATTGACTGAATTGCTGCTCACATTGACTTAATAGAAAACGAGATTGCAAGTGTGGCATATGAGATATGAGAACTTGCGTTACCACTCGTGTTATGATATTACTGGTAAGAATTTCAATATTGTTAGTACTATTATTGGTTTAGTATTATTATTGGTTATGTTGGTGTTTCAGAATCATTGGTTGGATGTGGAATTTACAGTACGTAAGCTGGGAATGTTAGACCTATTTTGTGGAAATGGAAAGTGTTTATTATTATTTGGTTGGATGTGATTACTACTTGCGGAAGATGAGTAGTTGAGGGAAAAATGATGTTGGGTGAGGGTCTGAGGCTGAGGTGTATTATTAGACTTTTGTATATTGCGGGAAGAAGTTTAGGTTAGTTTACAAGATACTTCTTTATATATTGGGCATCTTTTATACGTAGTTAGCTGTGTGATGCTGAAGTCAGTTAACACAGGTGGGCAATGATCCTTGTTTTAGAAGTTTGCATTGCGAGTAATGATGTTTTCCTGTATATCTCACTCATCTTGGTCTCAGCCCATAGTTAGCTTGAGTATGACCATAATTTTGGCACTCGGCATTGTATGGGACCTATGGTATTATTTCTGATATTTACTCTGATTTTACAATAGTATACGTCTTTGATATTTAAGTTTGTTCTAGCTATTTCATTGTCAATTATAGGCATGGGAGTCTTGTCTTTTCTGCACAGTCTTGAGCATTTTTTGACTGAGTAGTTTTTGGAAATCAGTTCGTCACTAATATATTTTTCTGTTAGATTGGCCTTCAATAATTACTGATAAAATTTTAATGGTGGTATCTCAATAAGTGTGATATTGAATAATTTTACTATCGCATAAGTTTCTATAGTTGCGGAAATCACTAATTCGTATTGGAACATAACTTCAGTTTTCAGTTTTGGTATTAAAAGCACCTTTGGTCACACTTTCTATATCACTGATTAGGTGATTGTAGTTGTCAGCTTTATGAATTATTATAGGTACTGTTTTAGTGGTTGGTGGTTGATTTATTGTACAGTTGGAGTTAGCAGTGTTTGATTGTTTCTCAGAAGTTAGTAGTTCATATCGATTATTAGTTGGCACATTATAAATGGGGTTTCACTGTCACTATAGTGTATTTTGCGTTTTCTGGGATCATTAACGTTTTGGGTTAAATTGGTACTTATATTAATAGTTGAATTTTCGTTCGGTTGTTAGCCGTTGTAAGTAGCTTGAGGTGCTGGTTGGGTGGCAAAATGTTGTAGTTGCAATTGCGGAGGCGACATTGATGCATTTTAAGATTGTTGCGGATGTTGCTGTAAGAGTTGTTTCGGAGAACACTTAAATGATTTTGCAAGTTGTTGCAGTTGTTGATGTTGCAGTATAAGTTGTTGTTGGTGTTGTTGTAACTAAAAATATAGCTGGGATGAGTAATGATTGTCATAGTTTCATTGGAATTTAATGTGTTAAGTGCACTGGATAATAGCGCACTAGTTGTCAAGTTTTTACCTCCCAATTCACACTCTTGCATTGTGAAGAATTGTTACTGTTTTGGAGCTTGACACTGTTTTCACAAAATAATAAAGTAAGTGTTATTTTGCAAAAAGTGAAAAATGTCTGCCGCATAAGCCGCATTGCGGCAGATTCGATCGTGAGTTGCACTTGTCTCTCTGTGCAGTTTAGATTCAAAGTCATGGTACTGCGATGAGAGCTGTGCTGTGTAAGATATAACCGCTGCTCATAACAAACTGTGATAAAATTCAAGTGTTGTTCAAATTATTTTTAGTTTTCAAGAAATTTATCATCTTCGATTTTTTAAATGAAACCATGGATTTTTCTCACAAGAAGTAGATCATAAATAGACGAATGCAATGATGTAACATATGTTAATGTTTTGATATTGTGTTAAGTATAAAATTATACTTTCTGTCATGTGATTTTAAATTGAATGTACGAAATTTCCTGTTGCAACCCTTGCAACTGTCGCCGTTGCCTTCGCATCACTTTTCACTTCACTTTTGCGGGAAGATGCTGCGATGGCCATCTTTACCAAAAGCGACAGTTGCGGTGGCTGTTACAGGAAAAATTGCTAGTTTAATTTAAAATATCATGTCAGAAGCTATAATTTTAAACACAAAATACTATGAAAATATTAACATGTATTTCGTCATTGCATTCCAATGTTTTCGATCTATTTATTGCTAGCGAGAAAAATATTGCAATGAGTCACACAGACTCATCCCTCGCGTCACGCCCTCGCGTCACGCTGAATCAGCATATTTCTAGGCAAAGAGTGCATCTTTGCACATTCACCACGCGCAGCTGCGTGCGCGCCGCGAACCGAGAAATTTCACAGCCAGCGTCCGTCCCCGAAAGGCACCATTCCATCCCTTTGTGAAGCAGTAAGTGATTGACAACCAAAACTTACATTAAGAGGCGAGAGCAGCCCACCATAAATGTGTAAGCGACTATAAATCACATGCCTCCAAAGAAGACTAGCCCCTGGAAAGCTTCGTGACGTGATAGGTCGGGCACTTTTTAGAGAGGGGTGGGGACGGGAAATCGCAGGAGCACAAGGCGCTAGAAGGACGGACACTTAGAAAAAGACTGTTGAGGCGAGCGGTTGGCTCAGGGAGCTCCCTTCGTGATTCAACGGTGAATACAACTATACGGAAACTGTCGATAGTCTTCAGCCATTATCATCCCGCATCGGAATGCATTCCGGATGCCGGGCTAGAACGGTTAGCATAACACCCACAAAGTACACGAGAGGGTGTGCAGCTTAAGTATTCGGCTGCCAAACATAGTACGCGGTCCAGGCGACGTATGACGACCTGTGACCCGTGCATCGAAAGTTGCTGTTCCAATCCCGCGGACGGTCGTGGATAATCTCATGCCCAGCCAGGCGACGTGTTCCTGCCGACTACAGGAGTTGTCCATGGTTCTCCAACGGGTCATCTGCTGCCACCGGCCTATATCTGACGTGTAATCCTTCGGAGTGACGTATCAGAAATTAATTCATCAATTCCCGTAAGTGTTAACTTTCAACTAGTTAATAGACAGTAAAGCCCTAAAGGGAATATTATGGAAAAGAGGACTCACTGTACTAATAAACGTGTCCCCGCCATTTGGTCGTGTGACCACACAAGAAAAATGTGCATTATTTAGTAGCTAGTAAGCAAATGCAATCCATTCGACCCAGGGCGCTCATCCCTGCAGATGTCTCATGGCCGGCACCCAGATCACAGGTAGGCATACGCTTGGCGCCCTCCTTAACAAATTTAGCGCGTGCTCCTGGTATCTGGAAACGACCGTCGCACCTTCAGTGTGACTGCAGCACCTCCCCTATGATAGTGTGACTCACAGCGGCACGGCAAACATTGTGTCGCGTGGTCCATTACAATATATAAATTAATTATGATTCATTTTAATTAAAAATGAGATGATTATTAGAAGATGATTAACTTTCTCGAAAATTAAAAGTACTTCAAGCATTATCTCTTCACCACTTGCCGCATGGTTCCTTATTGTTGAGCGAAAACTGTATTTCGATAGCGGGAACCGTTTGAGTTATGAGAGTGGCCCATAGCGGGTGGGTCTCTCTTTAAAGTCTGGATTGTGTGGTGAAATCTCGAGAGTTATTTGACTGGTTTGAAACACGCTGAAAGGTATGTTTTTGGATCAATGTCGGGATTCTTAATTAAGAGATGTCACGGCATTGGCCGCGACAATACATGCAATCCAGTAGAAATTGGCAAAATTTTCGCTAGGGTTTAACGTGAATTTTATCTTGCGTAACTGTTATAAAGAGATCGAGAAAGTATGCCATCCAATAGTTTTTCGATATAGAGGGGGGAAATATTCCGACACAGAACAACTACTAACACACAGTTCCACGAATAATTCGAATGAATCTTCCATTTCCTCGAAATATTAAAATTACGGAAAAATTTAAATATTCTGAAAAACTGAAGAATATAAAATTAAAAAATCTAAAACTGTCGCATAGATTTCATTAAAAATGTGGTTTTAATTCATTTAATTCAGGTTTAAGTCAGGATTACAAAGAATCAAATCAAATTTCCGAATACCAGACGATTTACTTATAATCAAACGTAAATCATAATTGCAACAGCAGATTTTGAATTAATTTTAATTTTGTCGTTCGGGATTTATATGTAGTGCCCCCAAAATTATACTATTAAAATCAAATGTCTCCAAACGTGGGATCTGTTACTATGATGCCCGAGTCTGAGTTCCGATCAAGGTCCCACCCTTTATTTTTTGCCATATTTTTGTTGGGTTCGCTTATGAGTATTAGGTCGAATTTTAATCTGCTTATCGCTTCCATTAATAGGTCCTGGGCCAATCTACATATATTGACGTTTATTTGTAAAACGTTAATCATGGTTGAGCGTTTCTTGCCTGTCTGAGAGCTTTGCCGAATGACCTGCGTACTCCAGTGCCTGCCCTGTGGTCTTCATTGCAAAGAGGACAATAAGCTGGGTTCTTGCATGCTTTAGCTATGTGTCCCTCGCGTCCGCAGTTATAGCCTTTGTTTCTTCTGTCTTCGCCCCGGAAGTTTGTTGCAATATGTCCATAACTCCAGCAGCGATGACACCTCCGGACATCCAATCGTCTGCTAACAAAGCAGTACACCATTCCTACCTTTATTCTTCCTATTTTACAGAGGTGCACTGCAGTTGCTTCGTTGGCTTCAACCGTTGCCGATTGAGTCTCACCATATGCCGGTCTCATGGATCGGACAATTACGTCTTCATTTCCTGCCTCCGCGCGCAGTCTTTCTTGGAGTTCTTCAGCTGTTGTTATTGCATCGAACTGCTTAACATGTAGTATTGTTCTGCGATGATCCACGATACGGGCATGTGTCCTCCCAAGTTGCTCCGTTATGATGCTTTTGACTTCCATTTCACCTTCTATCAATGAAAGGAATAAGTCGCCTGCTTTTGTTTTCCTGACGGAGTTCACTTTGTCTAGAGCTCCTGCCACTTTCAGTTTATTTTCAATATCCTTCAAAAGCTCTGCATACGTCTTGTCTTTGTCTTCGCATGTTACCACCAATCCAGTGGAAGGTTCTTTTGGGTCTTTCTTTTTAAGTTGTCTCTTGTTCGGTGCAGGTTGGCGTTGAGGAGTGCACACCTGGATGGCTGTATTTGTATTTGCAAAGATACATTCCGTTGTTTTCCGCAACTCCAGAGACCGTTGCGCATTGGCATGTGCTATCATTAGGTTTGACCTATTTTGGTCTATTGCCAGTTCTTTGAGTAGAGTAATGGCGTTGTAAAGACGGGTTCCACTGTAATTTGGTACACCATCCTGGTCTTGGTTAGTTCTTTTTCATCTCCCTGTTTAGTTTTGATGCTCTGTTCTATATGCTTAATTTGTCAGGTGCTAGAACCAGCATCTGCGTCTAGGAGTTCAGGATACTTGTCCAGGAGCTGGACTTGCAAGAAAGGTTTCTTTCCTTCGTTTTTGTGTTCATCTGTGACAATAACAATGTCTCCATCTCTCGTTTTTAGAGGGTTTCCAAACACCATTTTCGTTCTCTGGAAGTAATCTTCTAACCAGAGGCATCTCATTAGTTTCTCTGAGTTTTCAAAGTTATCGGCTTTTCTGATTTTTTCTCTAAACAAGTCACAACTCGCTGTCTCTTCAGGAAGTACAGTTGGCCGAGAGTCGTCGGGAACAGTGCGAGTGTTATCTGTCGTCAGGTCGCATTGAATAGACTGGTCTACTGGGACCCGCTTGCTTCCTACAGTCTTTAACAAAGATGCCAGTCTAAAAGAGACTTCTATCCCTCTTTTGATCTCAGTTTTGGTATTTCTGTTTAAGTTTATATAAGACTTAAGGTCTTCAAGATTCTTTAACAATGAGTCCAACACCATTTTTTCTTTATCCCCGGTGAGACGACAAAATACCTATCCTGGGAATTTGTTTCGGCACTTTCATTTACATCTCCGTGATTTATATATTCGTATCTACATTGATCGACCTCTTCAGATCATACACGACCTTCAACTCTTGCCGAAGGTATACCTACAGTTCCAATTTCTCTGCCCTTACTCGCTTCACATGGCTCACGCGACAATGCACAACGGTTTGAAATAGCCGCCATTTCTGTGGTCACCCTCCGCCTCCACCCCCGTTCCACGACAGGTGCATGTCGACATGTCACCCTCCGCTCCGGTAGGAGCGCTGGAAGCCTCTTAGTTCACGTCCACTCCTTGCGGGGCGCTAGTGGCGGTAAGCATAGTGTAAGACCCGGCTCTGTATTCCAAGGACGCGCCCCAAGGACAATATGGCGCTGGCCCACGCTTTACTGGCAGTTAAAGCCTACTACTACTACTACTACTACTACTACTACAACTTCTATTACTACTACTACTACTACTACTACTACTACTACTACTTCTACTACTTTTTTATGAGGGGAACTGTGGAAATCTTCGAAAGACACCTCGGAGGGACCGCTCTCCTCGGTAGTGTGAGATTTTTACCCACTAAAACCACAAACTCTTTATGGTCCTTGACTGTTCCACCCCGGAACCGCTTTCGCATTTCTTCAGGGTGGAGTGAAGCTGGCTACCCAGTGTTATTAATTTGCACTATTGCGTCTGTTATCTCTTTGATCTTCTTCTTTTTTAGTCATAATATTCGTAATATACCTTTCGATTAGTTCCCAGTTTGTCGGTGTCTTTGTCATTAATGTTAAAATGTTGTCCGGGGTTAATGGGCTGTCGAGCTTTGTGGTGACGTCGATCCTTTCATTTGCCCATGTTGGGCAGTTGAAGAGTGTGTGTTCTGTGTCGTCGTTATTGTAGCCACAGTAGTCACAGTCAGCGCTGTCTGCTTTTCCAAATCTTTTTAAATAAGATTTGAAAGATCCATGTCCTGTAAAAGCTTGAGTTAGATGGTAGGAAACAGAGCCGTGCTTTCTTAAAACCCATTTCGAAACGTTTGCCATCAGTTTGTACGTCCATCTGCCTGTTACTTCTTCCTGCAAGGAGTTTTGCCATAGGTCCATTAGTTTTTTTCGAGTTTCTTTCTTAATGGCTGCGCGTTTGACTACGTCCGCATTGTCTCCCTTCATTAAATCATACACCTCTTTACGTTCCAGTGCTAAGAGACTAATGGGCGGGACACTAGCTAGCACCAACACCGCGCTTTTCGAGACAGTTCTGTAGGCCGAAGTGATTCTTAGAGCACCCTTCCTTTGAACTGCTTCCATTTTCGTCCGAAGATTTTTGTTTTTGGCTACTTTTTCAGCCCAAACAGGTGCCGCGTACATCAGTTTTGAGTGCATGACACTCATGAGCATTCTTCTTTTGCATTCGCTCGGTCCTCTTACATTTGGCATGAGCCTCGAAAGTGCAGATGCCGTTCCCTGGGCTCTTTCGGCTGCCGCGATTACCTGTGGGCCAAAGCTGAGCTTGTTGTCTATATTCATTCCCAGGTAATGGAGGGATTTCTGGCAGGGTATATATTCTCCTCCAATTTTGAACTTTGGGAGGATAAACGATCTTCGGTCTATAACTATGACTGCTTCTGTCTTGCCGACAGCCATTTCTAGTCCTTTCTCCGCCAACCATGCTTAGACGCGTTCTATGCTGTCGTTTACTTCAATTTCGAGGACTCTGGTGGAGTTTGCCAATGCTACGGTGATAGCATCATCCACAAAACCGACCAGTATGACGCTCGTGAGCAGAGGAATCTCTAATAGGCTGTCATACAGTACATTCCACATTAGTGGTCCAATTTTCGAGCCTTGGGGTGCACCGCAGGTCATTTTGTGTGTAAGTGTTTTTGCCTTACTTTTGTATTCTACTGTTCGTTAGCTTCGAACTATATCAAGGATGTACCAGGGGGTCTTTTTATCCTTTAGAGCGGAGATTATGTCGTGCCACTTTGCTGTATTTAATGCATTTTTAATGTCAATGTTGACTAACGCGCAGAAGCCTCTTTCTTCTTTGTTTTTTTCTGCAGTTTCCACAACCAGTTTGATGGCGTCTATTGTGGAGCTGCGTTTTCGGAAGCCAAACTGTCTACCTGAAAGTAGTCTGTATGTATCCAGTTGGGTTTGGATTCTTTCCATAAATAATCCTTCTAGAATTTTCCCCATTGTATCAAGTAGACATGTGGGTCTGTATGACGAGGGTTCATTCAGGGGCCTGTTCCCTTTTCTAATAAGGATTAATTTTTGGATCTTCGAGTGATCAAAAAAGACTTTGTTTTCCTGGCAATACGCATTGTACATACGCAACAGAAGCTCTGGGTAAAACTTGCTTGTTTTCATGGCTTCGTTCGGGATACCGTCTCTGCCAGGGGCTTTATTGTTCTTGAGGGAGCCCCCTACTTTCTGTAGTTCCTCTACGGTAAATTTCGAGTAATTTCTTTGGGTATCCGCCTCTTCAGTCGTGTGCTCCGGCGTTTGCCGCTCAGTGGGGAATAGCGATCGTAGTATTTGTGTTATCCAGGAGAGGTCGTCCAGTCCTGGCGTCTGCCTCTTGAGGCCCGGAGTTGGCAGCACTGGTTGCCGTGTTGAGGTGTGTTCGTGTGCGCTCCTTGCTTGTTGCGGTCTCTTGACGTTATGGGCTTTAACTGCCAGTAAAGGTAAGAAGAGTGAATGCCTGAAGCACTCTGGCGTCTGATTTATGCTAGCAAAGCGTGGGGCTCCGTAATTAGGGAGTTATAAGTGCTAAAATCGGTGTCTCTCGTTAGCGTGGGCTAGCGCCATCTTGTCCTTGGGGCGCGTCCTTGGAATACAAAGTGCATTGTGCTGCCGCTGTGCGGCTGGGTCTTACGCTATGCTTACCGCTACTAGCGCCCCCTAAGGAATGGACGTGAACTAAGAGGCTTCCAGCGCTCCTACCGGAGCGTAGGGTGACATGTCGACATGCACCTGTCGTGGAACGGGGGTGGAGGCCGCGGAGGTGTCGGAGGCGCACCCTAACGGCGACCGGAGGGACTCGCCGCCCGCCGCCATCGTTAAGGGCTTCGAGCGCGACCTGTCAGGTGTTGAAGGAAAGGGGATGCCACCCTCGGGGGCTGGCCCTGCGGTTGTAGCAACCACTCCGCCAGATGGCGACCGTGTAGGCGAGGGGCCCGTCCAAGACACGAGTGAGAGCAGAGACGACTTGGAAATGACTAATTCCAGTGGCGGAGAAAAGGAACACGCGGCTGGAGCAGTAAAAATGGAAAATGTGGAATCTGCCGCATACGAATTACAACGAACCGTTTCGGAACTTGAAGCGTGCCTGTCCCGCATGAACGGGGTGATCGCCTTGTCCAAAAACATGCAAAAAGTTGTAAAAGAAGGTTTGACGGAAGCAATGGCGCTCCTCCAAAGGTTGGAAGGAAACAATACACCTAACCTCCTTATTAGCATTGAAAAATGCAGAAGAGGAGAGGAAAAGCGCATGGTGGACAAAACATGCCAAGTGAAATTATTCAAGGAACTTGGTAGGGCGAAGAAACAAAAGGGAAAGAAGCAGGATCAACAGAAGAACGAACTAGCCAGTCGAAATGACCAAGAAAAGAGTCAGTCGTCAGAGCAGCGGAACATGGCGAAACAAACCAAGAAAACCGCGAAATGGAATGCGATGAAACCTGCGAGGAAGGAGATTGACAAACAGTAATATATAAAAAGAAACAGGCGAAAGAAAAGACTACACTGAAGCAGAAGCCGAAAACCGAAACCCGTACAAAGGCCATAAAAGTTCTTGCAAAGGATAATGCCACGTATGCAGACATTTTCAAGCAGCTAGGAAATAAAGTGAACCCCGCAACTGACGGCGCGGACTTTAAAAATATCCGCAAGACACGGCGGGGAGAATACCTTTTGGTCCTCAAAGAAGAAAAACTCGAAGTTTCAGAAAAAGTTTTCGGAGGCCCTGACAGACCAGGCGAGCGTCGTTGCGTTGGAAAAGCAAACGACAGTTGTTCTTAAGGGCATAATGGAATTCTCTACCAAAGAAGAGATTCTCTCGGCGGTCGCGGAAGAACTTGGCGAGACTGAAATTGCCCCAAAGCAGCTCCTAAGAGTGAGGAAGGGATACGCAGGCGTACAGTCTGCAATACTTAAACTTAAGCAAGAGCAGGCGGAGACCCTCTTGAAAAAGAGGACTATCCGCGTTGGGTGGGTGAACTGCCACGTACAGGAGTGGACAGAGGTGCGCCGATGTTACAAATGTCTAGAATATGGACACATTTCGAGAGGCTGCACTAACGCAGACAAAAGCCAGCAGTGCTGGAAATGTGGAAAAAACGGCCACAAACAAAAAGACTGTGAGGAAGGTCCCACGTGCACAATGTGTAAAGCTAAAAACGAACCAAACTTTACGCACTTCCCAGGAAGCAGATGGTGTAATACCTTCCAGAAAGACTTCCTGTAATACCTTCCAGAAAAAACGACGAGCACAATGCTCAGGGTACTTCAAGTAAACCTAGGCAGAGGGAAACAGGCCCAGGACCACCTCCTCGAAACCCAGAGACAGAGAGACATACATATATCGCTAATAAGCGAATTCTACAGGAAAGACGAAATTAATCCATGGTACCAGGATGTCACCGGCAAAGCCGAAATACTAATCAATAAGAATTTCTTCATCCAAGATTTCTGCGAGGGTAGCGAGGGCTTCGTATGGGTCGAGATAAACAACATAAGAATTTATAGTTGTTACTTCTCTCCAAACGACACCCTGGATACCTTCGAGAGAAATATCTTGAAGACTCTATAGCAACGGCGAAAGGAGAAATCATCGTCGGTTGCGACTTCAACGCCAAACCAACGCAGTGGCAATCCCCAAAATCCGATAGAGGAGGGTCGCTTGTAACAGATATGTGCTCAGGTAAAAACCTCATTGTGATGAACAATGACGGAGCAGCAACGTTTCGTAGAGGATGCTCCAGCTCTATTATTGACCTGACTCTGACCACCAACAGAGTGGCAAGCCAAATACGAAACTGGGTTGTCCTCGAAGAGATCACACTAAGCGACCATATGTATATAGAGCTGTTCATTAAAAAAAACAGCAAACGGCCGGAAGAAGCCGGAAACAAAAATAATTTCTCGACGCCATGGAATGTCAAGAAATATAACGAAAGAGCAGTGATTGCATTTCTGGCAGAAAGGAAGATCCTCAACGAAATGAGGTGGACCAAGAAAGAAGAAACCCTGAAAATACATGCTAAGAATGTCATACAAACCATCAAAGAAGCATGCAACATTGCAATGCCCAAAAAACACTCACATCTAAACAGGAAACCAATGTACTGGTGGACTGAGGATATCTCAGAGCTTAGGAAGAAATGTCTTAATGCGAGAAGGAGATATACAATATCTAAAGGATGCCCTTCACTAAAAAGAGAATACAACCAGTGCAAGGACAAGTTGAAAGAAGCCATAAAGGACAGCAAAAGGCGACGCTGGTTCTCCCTTATAGAAGAGGTGGAGTCCGACCCATGGCGAAAACCTTTCCAGCTGGTTACAAAGAAACTACTACTACTACTACTACTACTACTACTACTACTACTACTACTACTCAACTTACTTCTAATCGTACAAGACAACTTACATTACTACAAGGGTGGTAGAGGTATCTTTATATGATAACTCAACATTAGGTCGAGATCTAAAATTTATTGGGGAATGTATGATTCGGAAATATGTTCTTGATGCCTCTTCTGCAGAATCTTAGAGGGGGTAGATTAGGTGTATTTGGAATGTTGTTGAAGAAGTGGGTGGATAATGAAATAATGAGGTTTGTTATCGGATGTAACTGGAATTCTTTGTGAAGTGAATTGGAGATGAACCATGGTGCATTCGTGATGATGTCGAGGAACTGATTTTGGACTATTTGGATTTTTTGTTATTCGATTTGGCTGCGCTTATCCATACTGGGTATGCATATGAAAGTAGTGGTCTTTGGTGTAGGTTTAACTTGGTTTTTATTGTTTATTAGTGGAACCTGAAGAATATATAGTCGTGTCATCAGCAAATTGGATGATTTTTATATTGCTATGTTTTGGTAGGTCGGCTACGTACAAGTTATAAAGAGCGAGTGATAACGGGGTACCTTAGAAAAGGCCTGCCTTGACTGCTTTTAAGTTAGAATGATGGTTATCGACTGTAACGGTAAACGTTATATTGCTGAGGAAGCAGGAAATGATTTGAGTAAGATAATGTAGAGTGCCTATTTTTTGTATTTTGTGGTTTGAAGCTTGGTTCTACATTCTACCAAAGGCCTGAGAAATGTCAAGAAAGATTCTTATTATGTGATAGTGTTTTTGAAATGCCGTATGGATGTTTTCAGTGATTCCAAGTAGTTGGTGATGCGTGGACACTTTTTCGGTGAATCCCATTTGTTCCATGGGTATGACCATTGTTTTATAGAGGTGTGCTTTAAATCGTTTCAATTTTATATTTTCTAGTAGTTTAGATACGTGGGAAGCAAACTGATTGGGCGGTAACTATTGGTTAGAGATGCATTCTTGTTTGATTTTTGTACCGGAAGAATGATTATATGTTTCCATACTTGCAGAAAATAAACCTAGTCTCAGGCAGGAGTTGAAGATATATATTATATATAAAATGTCTGTTTGGGGAAGGTCTTTTTAGTATTCTATCTATTTAGCGGTTTTTTACAGCCTTGGCCGTTTTCCGCATCCCAATTTCCATGCCTCTTTATCCCATACATCGTTTTCTTCCATTTCTCTTTTTTCCATGGCTTCAGTTATTGCCATGTTCCATGTTCTTCTCGGTCTTCCCCTGTATCTTCTTCGATTTGGTATCCACTCCTAAACTTTTTGAGGAAGTCTATCCGATTTCAACCTTCGCATATGTCCATACCATTTTAGTTGTCTCATTTCGATTGTATCATTCAAGGTTGTTTGCACTTTCATTTTATTTCTTATTTCATCATTTCTTATTTTATCTAACAGAGAAAGTTTACAACATCTTCGCCAGAACATTATTTCTGTTGATTGAAATTTGTCTTCCAATTTTTTTGATAGTGTCCAGACTTCTGCCCCATAGAGTGTGGTACTCTCTATGAACGAGCTATATATGCGTTTCTTTGTTTTCATTGAAATAATTGAGTTCCATAGCACTGGGTTCAACTGCCTCGTGGCTATTTTTCCTCTTATATTTTTATTTATCACATCCTGTTCGTCTCTACCATCTGCTGTTAGTGTGACTCGTGAAATACTTATATTGTGTTTTACCTTTAATTATTCCTATACTAGTCTCTAAATCATGGGGCATACCTCCCACCACCATGTATTCAGTTTTGTGTAAATTTATTTCCATCCCCCATTTTTCATACTCTTCTACTAATTTTCTGAACATATAAGTTACATCGTCTTCACCTTCAGCCATTATCACCTGGTCATCTGCAAATAGTAGACTAAACAATGTTTCATCACCTATTTTTACACCCATGCTTCTGCATTTTCTTTTCCATTCTTTTAGGGCTTTATCAATGTATATCTTAAACAGGGTTGGAGATATACAGCAGCCTTGCCGTAATCCTTTATTTACTGGGAAGTTGTCTGATAGACATTTTCCCACTTTTACTTGACTTTTGTTATCTTTATAAAGTTGTTTGACTGCATTTATGTATGTTGTTGATATTCCCTTTTCTTCCATTGCCCCCCATACTTCTTTTACTGGTACATTATCATAAGCCTTTTTGAGGTCAATGAAAATGATGTGAAGTTCTCTTCCTCGCTCAATTGTTTTTTCCATCAGTTGTTTGAGACAGAAAATATTGTCAATACACGATCTTCCTGGTCTAAAACCACTTTGCTCTTCTGAGTCTGATGTTTGCATTTCAATTCTATTCTTTAGCACTCGTCCATACAGTCTAACCAAAGATGAAGTCACACTTATCCCTCTATAATTATTACAATCTTTTTTACCTTTATAATTATTACAACCTTTTTTGTAAATTGAATTTATGTAGGCTAATTTCCATATTTCAGGTATTTTTCCTCCTTTTAAAATGCCATTGAATATTTCAGTAATTAATTCCAAACCTACGATAGGATAATGTTTAACCAGTTCTATGGATATACCTCCAGGCCCAGGTGCTTTATTATTTTTCATGTTTCTTAACGCTTTTTTTAACTCTTCCAGAGTCACGTATGGTATGATGGAATTTACGTGCAGTGGTTCATAATTTATTCCCTGAAATGTAGCTCTATTTTCTGTCAAAAGATTTTCATAGTATTTTTGCCATTTTTCAATACCAATTGGGTCTACTAAATGCCATTCTTGGGTTGTATTCAATTTCATTGAATGTAACATTTTCCATGCCTCTCTGGATTTGGTGTTACCAATGCACTTGTCTAATCTGTCACATTTTTGTTCCCAGAATACATTTTTTTGCCTTGTTCACTTCTTTCTTGACCAAATATTTCATTCTGTTGTATTCGCTTCTGTCTTCTAAATCTTTTGTGGAAAGCCATCTCAAATATAACTTTTTCTTTTCTTCGACCAGGTTCTTTATATCTTCTGTCCACCACAAGTCTTTTTGTTTATATTCACATTTTGCCTCCTCTCCCAAAGCTTCTTTAGCGGCTTCATGAGTGCATTTTTCTAAAAATTGGTATTTTTCTTCAGTACTTCCTATTGGGATGTACTTTAATTTTTCTGCTATGCGCAATTTGTGCAAAAATGCAATAGAATCATCTTGAAGGCTCTCAATATTATATTTCGGCCACATCTGACTCTCTATTTTTCCACCTTTTGTACTTGGTTTTGTGTTTCCGTAACTTTTGAAGTACGGTTTATACATAAGGCAAGCATTTTCCTTTTAGTAGGTAGTGATCTGATCCACATGAAGCACCTCTTTGAACCCGAACATCGCTCCACTTTATTGATGACTGTTGTTTAGTAATTATGTAGTCAATTATTGATTGCAATTTTCTAGTGTCTTTTTAGTATTAAATTGTTAATTTTATCATGTCCAGGAGCTTTCTTGACCGATAGTGATTTGATGATTTTATTTATTCATTTATTTAGGTGATGTGCAGTGGCGGCTGCGGCAGGGAGGCGCTAGACACACTGCCCTCCTCCTACTCAGATCAGTATTTCTCCTGCTGCACTGTTTAAAATAATCTCTGCGGGTTGAATAATTCATCTGTAGCGTTGTTTTTGAATCGAACGCATCTTTACCTTTTATATTCCCGCTTGTTCCATAGAAAAGTTTTCATTAGCTGCGGACACTCGCTTCTGTGTCCTAAACGCAGTGTTGTTTCGGAACTTACAGACATAGAAATCACTGCCAATAAGAGTTGAAATGGCAACATGGGTTCGGCAAATGGAGTCTTATGACGGCCGCCGCGCAGCAGCCTGACAGGGGAAGTAGCAACCTCGTTGCCCGGCGCAACCTATTGATCGATTTTTAAACTTACAGTATTCCTTTCACATAACTTACGTCTAGGCCAGTGCTATCTGCTGGTATTCTGTTTAACTAATCCCTCCTTCACAAGCATTCAGTGCAGTGAGTAGAGTGCAAACTGCATCATCTTTCCGATCCATAGACAAACTGTGTGAGTGCTCTGTGTTTCGATCTTTACGTTCAGTTCGTGTTGTGCGCTAAGATTGAGAATGGTTTCCAATTCCGTAAAATACCTGAAAACAGTCAACCTTGATTATGATGCAAGGCTGTGCATACAGAGAATTGGACCATCTCGGCCTGATATGAAAATTGCACAATCTGATAGAAATGGCAATCGTTCATTTGTACGAAAATTTCACTCAAAGTTGTATTTACTGGCAAAGTGGCTTTGTGGTTGTGATGAATTTCACGCATTTTTTTGCTTTGTGTGTTTAATATTCTCGCCCCATACTGATGAATCCTAGGCAGTGAAAGGTGTGAAGGATAGAAAACATTTGAAAGAGAAAGTAAGGAAGCACGCCATGAGTGAAAAACACATTCATTATGAAATTTAATTTCAAATCGTGGGTTCCGTAAACATTCAATCACAACTCGATTCAGCTTACAGACGTTCTGTTAAGGAACACAATGAAAACGTGAGAGAAAATAGATACATTTTAAGCAGAATCATTGAGTGCGCACGCTTTTGTGGTTCGTTTGAACTTGCTTTATGAGGGCACGATGAATCGGCTGATTCCTCCAATCCGGGTATGTTCCGTGGATTGATAAATTTAATGTGTGACGTCGACAATATTTTGAAGAAACATTTGAGCGAAAATAAAAGTGGTTTCTTAGGCACATCAAAGGTTGTGCAAAATGAATTGCTTGATACAATATTGAGTGTTGCACGTTCTTTAATATTACGGGAAGTAGAAAATGCAGATTTTGTTGTAATTCAGGCTGAATCTGATGTCTCTACTCTACTCTACTGATGTCTCTACTCAGAGTCAGTTGGTACTGATAATCAGATATGTACACGATGGTAAAATCTACTAACACTTTTGGGGATTTGTAGTCCCAAAGGCTCACACATATGAGAGTATTAGTCAGAGTATTTTAGAACAGCTTGAGATTTTAAAATTGCATTAAAATCCTCACAAATTAATTGGTCAGAGTTATGACGGAGCATCAGTGATGTCGGGGAAGGCTAATAGTGTGCAAGCTATTTTGCAAAAAAAATATCGTTTTGCACACTTCGTTCACTGCTACGCTAACCAGTTGAATTTAATAGTAGCAAAATGTGCTTCCCAAAACAAAATGGCCAGAATATTTTTTCTAGTCTCGAAGGATTTCCTGCTTTCTTTTCACGTTCATCCAAACGAATGATTGTGTTAACCAATGTAGTGAAAAGACGCCTCCCCCACGGACCAAATACTCGTTGGTCTTTTCAGAGCAGGACAGTTCTTGTTGTTTATGCTCACAAAGATGATCTAATCCCGTGTTTTGAGGAGATAATTGATGGAGAATCTGACAACAATACAATTAGAAAAGCTGTAGGGTTGCTAAATTTGTTGAAAGATGACATATTCTTATTTTGACTTAAGTTTTTTTATCAAAGTGATGCCTCATGTTGAAATTTTATGTAACCAGATCCAAATTAGGGGTGTCGATTCTTTGCAAGTTAATGATAATGTAAATGAGTTCAAGAAGAACATTCAAAAGATACGAGACAATCCACCCTGTCATGGAAATATATATTCAAAAAACAATTGTGAAGGTAAAAGAAGGAAGATTGAGGACTGTAGAATGGCAGCTCTTGAAGTATGTGATGTAATTATCACAGGGGTAAATGACCGTCTTAATTTTACGGGGCATTTGACCTTGTGTTCTCTCTTTGGCTGTAAAATGTTCCAACAATACCAGGAAAATTTCCCCCAACAAAAGGTTGATCACGTTTTACAGTTCTATCCGTTTGTGGAAGCTAGCAAACTGAAATCAGAACTGAATGTGCTATATAAAAGCAGTGACTTGGGCTGTGCTGAAGGAATTTTACCACTTTTGGAAGTGTTAGTTAATAATAACTTATTGGATATGTTTTCTGAATCAGTTAAACTATTGAAAGTAATTTGTTCAACACCAATGACAACTGTAGATTCTGAGAGAGCTTTCTCCACTTTAAAAAGAGTTAAGACATTTTTAAGAAATACCATGTCGGAAGAGAGATTGAATGCCCTTTGTACGTTATCAATAGAAAGAGTTTTGTTACGAGACTCGGTTAATTTTAAAGAATTAGTAATAGATAAATTTGCAGAATTTAAAAACATAAGACTAAATTTAATATATAGATCCTGTATTTAGACAGTCTGCTTCGGATATAATTCGATTGTAAATATTACTTATGTGACTTCAGCAATCCAAATATAACAATTTTTCAAATTTTCTTTGATCCTGCGACTTTGTGTGCCCTCCCTATTGTCTATTCTCAGAGCCGCCACTGGTGATGTGTAGTGCATTTTATGATGTGGGCCATATGTCTATTCGTATACTGTTTTGCTGATTGTAATATGACTAGGGTGCGGTGTAGTATTATTTAGGGTCAATGTGGATGCAAAGTAATTCGCTAGCTCTTCGCTTTTCTCGACAGGCGTATTCACTTTTCCTGTGGGGGTGCCTAGTGGGGAAATGTTATTATTTTTATTAATATTTTGTTAGTAATTTGCCATATGGATTTGTTGTTAGTGTTCAGAGATTGAAATAATGATTCAAATTGCGGATTGTTGAACTGTTTGGTTGATTTACGTACAATGTATTAATAATAGTGTGTTATGTTCTAGTTTTAGCCCTGGAGTTCTTAGTGGCGACCATAGTGGGCGGGTTTTGTTTTTTATTTGTATTAGTTTCACCATTTCTGGGGAAAGTTTACATTGTTTATCGTTGTTGGTACTTTTTGGTTTAATTCGGTCTTTTTGATTGTAGTTTTATGGTGGTTAGTAGATTGCTTGATTTGCTCTATTGCTAGTTGGTTGGAGATAATTTTGAATTATTTTGGGTATAGAAAGTAGATTTTCCGGGCTGGTAGGCCGTGGTCCAGTTGGCATAGTTGGGCCAAACGTTTCGTCCACGTCTGCGATGGACATCTTCAGTGGCAGCAAGGTCGCGGGCGCAGTGTACGGGACGGCGGCTGGCTGGCGACTGGCGACTGGCGACTGGCGACTGGCGACTCGGCTAACCTAGATTTCTTTCCTCTGCACATTATAGACTTAGAACCACATGGAAAGAGCAAATGAATTTACAAAATTGACAAACCTGTGAAAGTAATCATCAAATATGAAACACCATCAAAAAAGAAGAAAACACCAGTTCAATGCCATTGGTGGAAAAACTATTGTCGTACGAGAACCTACTGTAAAGCAACGTCTTCATGCGTAAAGTGTGGCTTTGGATACATTTAAGATATGAAGGTCGAAACAATTAATCACAACCGTCTACAGGCGCCCGGAATACATGAAACCACCAAGAAGAGTTATCAAGTATACCAAAATTATATAAATCAACGAAAACAGAGAGAAGAAGAAATATCCCCACCATTTAAAGGTCATCAAAAAGTCCCCGTTACTAGAGAATTTCCTCTCTTCCTTTCTCTCTCCACTCAAAGAATACATTTTTCACCTGAGAAAATTCCCGAAACGTAAAGAAGGGCATTGTTGCGGCTGTATAGGGCAGTTCACAAAATGCACCGAGACAACGGCGCGAAACAGCTTCTCGGAACTTTGTCGGGGCGGCATACCGACAAAGGCCAATGGGAAACGTGCGGCTGCGTGCATAGCGGCAGCCTTTTTTTTTCAACTTTCCCCCGCCAGTAGCCCTGGCGAGACGGGAGTTTATTTTCGTGTTGGGGTACATACGCCGCAGCTCTTCGGCTTATGCGGCAAAGAAGGGGGCAGTGCTTACTTACTAACTTATTTCTAACTTAACCTATGGATGAGGCCGGCACTTTGGCCGGCAACCTAAGATTTGCACAAGACTATTTGTATTTTATTACATGTTAATTAGTTCAGTTTTCTTGGATTTTTTTTCATTCACTCGCACATTCACACTAGGTTCTATTTACACTTGACACACGCACTTTCACACGACACTATATACACCCTAAACACTATTTACACTATGTGCGCCACGGCGCCGATTTTGCTCCAAGCGTCAGTGGCGGCTAGGCAAAATGTGCCCTGGCAATTGTAACGGGCGGAGCCTCACTCGTCCCGCTGGGAGCCTCACGCCGCTGCTCGCAGAGTTCTGGGAGAAGCTGCGGCGGTAGCGCCCGGAACGTGGAGGCCACTTGCTTGGGCCCTCTCGGCGCAAAATACGTCCGGTGGACCTCACAGTTCACCGCCCGGCCTGTTTCGCGCTAGAGCCGCGGAGCTTCCGGGCCCAGCGAACGCGTGAGCGCCGTGTGTGCCCTCCGGCGGATCTCCTCTGGCAGCTGACGACTCACGCCCAAGGCACCGTAGGTTACACTGGCGGCGGTTAGGAGGAGGGAAATGCGGCCGTGTGGCGGTCCGTACCGCTTGGTTCTCGGCCGCCCAAATCGGGCGTAAGGTCGAGACCGGCGCTGCCGCAAAGGTTTCGCAAGCATAGGTCCACGTGGGCGTATAACGTCCACGTGGGCCTGCGTATGCAGGCGGTGAAAAGGAGACGCTTCTGCGAGAGAGATAGGTCCGGGGAGCTAAGGAGGGGACGTAAGAGGGAGGTCCTCGCAAGAATTTTGTGGCGAAGGTCCTTGGTGTGCTCGTGCCAATAGAGGCCACGATCTAGAGTCACGCCAAGGTACCTCGCGCATGGGGACCATGGAAGATGCGCGCCCGCAAGCAACACCGTTTCCTCGGGGTCTCGGTGAGGCATTCATTCAGGTATCTCACTGCTGTTCGCCGATTTCGCGTAATACGCAAAGTCGTCCGCGAACATCAGGAGCCCGCAACGCTGAATTCCCGTTCTCCTTTCTGCTAGCAGAGGCGCATCATTGACGTACAAGCCGAAGAGGGTGGGGGAGAGCACGCTCCCCTGTGGAACTCCCGCCTCGGCGCGTCTTAGGGACGATTGTACGCCGTTAACTCGCACTCTGAACGTTCTCTCTGTGAGAAAACTACCGATCAGCCTGGTGTAGAAGTCGCTTATCCCTGACTCGATGAGACATAAGAGTGCCCCCTCATGCCACACCGTGTCGAAGGCCGACCGCATGTCCAGGGAGACGGTAGGCAGATTCTGCCGCCTCTCGAGAGAGAGGCCGATCTCGGTGCAGAGGCGCGTCAGCTGCTGCGCGGAGCTATGGCCCGCTCTGAACCCGAATTGTTCGTCTCGGAGGAGACCTAGACGCCGTATTTCCTGCTGCAAGCGCACCAGTATGAGGCCTTCTAGACTCTTTCCTAGGAGCGAGAGTAGATTACATTTAAAAAAGTATAAACAATATTCAATTTTTTAAATTCTAAAGTGTGAAGCGGTCTCTGATATCCCAGAACAGAAAACCGCTAATTAATTTACAATTTTATAAAAAATTTCGAAATTGGTACAATTCCTGCTGGGCAATGTCCCTAAATTGTCTTTGAGGTGAATATTGCAAAATAAATATTTTTACGAGATGCAACATTATTGCTAACACCTATTTCATTTTTTGCTAGAATACTATACATGGACTTGATCCTTAAATTTTGCTGCTTTCGGTTTGAATGGTTCCCTAGAAAACATCATAATGTGCAATCTCTTTCAAATAAAATTTAATTTATTGAGGCAGCATTACAGTGTGATCTAAGTCAAATATATGTTTTTTTGCTTTGCAGAACATTGGTTGTCTGATAATGATCTAAACACACTTCAAATTCCTAGTTTTTACCTTGAAGGATCGTATTGTAGGGCGAGGGAATCAAATAAGGGCCCTGCTTATGGAGGTTCGTGTATTTATGAAAGAAATGATATTCATTCTATGTTCTTGTCAGAATTCAATTGAAAAAGTTTTTGAAATAAGTGGTGTCTTACAATGCTAAGAACCATCTTACTTTGTATCTACAGACCACTAACAAAGCGAGCTTTAGATAAATTCATTTTCTTAGAAAATGTAGAGGTAACTCTGAACAAAATTAGTAATTTATCTTTTAAATTCCATGTTGTATGTGACTTCAATATTGATTTTCTGAGCAAATCCCACGAGAAAGAGCAGTTTCTCAATATACTACATTATTTTAATTTAGTTATTACGGTGAATGTACCTACACTGACTACATTTAAATCACAAAAAGCAATAGGTCAAATTATAATTAACAAAACCACAACTAGATATGAAATAAAAACTTCTAATCTTGGTTACAGTGAGCACGATGTCCAAATTCTTACAATTACTAATAACTTGAACACTGACACTGTAATGGTACGAGCTGATACGATGTAGAATTTCCATGAATAAAATTTGCAGCGATGCCACCACTGGAGGAGAGGGAGGTACCTGACCCGCGTAGCTGCGAAGCGCGCTGCGGTCGCGCCGTGGGAAGGGGCCCAAAGAGACCCGACGTTAATTGCGCCCACTTGGGGGAGACAGATATACGACCCCAACGAACCGCGGCGCACGTGCGGGTCCGCCCAAGTAGGTCATGCCGACTTTTTTCACCGGGCACGACAAAAAAAAAAAAACATCGCCCGCAGCTACAACGAATATTAAGCTGTTAGGGCCCCTTCCCACGGCGCGACCGCGGCGCGCTTCGCTGCAGCGCGGCGCGTAGCAGAGCATTTGTTTGAATGGAGGCCTTCTCACGTGCAGTGGATGGCGGCTGCTGCAGCAGCCGACGCCGAACTCCAGCTACGCGAAGCGGAGGAGGGGCCACGCGCCACCTCTAGCAGAACACAGCTTTAAATGGGAGCCTTCCCACTGCGCCACGACCGCAGCGTTCTACCTGCTCCGGTCCCTTTGTTCGTCGTCGCCGGAGGGCCGGCGAAACCTACCCCTCCAGACCCCACCCCCTTCCATGGTGGGCGGCGGTGCGGCCGTGGCTCCGGCGGTGGCTGCGTCGGAAGAGCTCTGCTGCTTGAAGGAGGCGCGCCGCGGTCGCGCCGTGGGAAGGCGCCCTTAAAAGGGATCCCACGGCATTAGTCGAAGCCCCGCCCCATCGTGCTTCTCGAAATTCAATCGCGCGTATCTCACTGGAGGAGAGGGGGGTACCGAGACTTCATAATTCGGTAGAGCAGCTCTGAAAAACACATATTCGAACATTCTTGCTGAGAGAAGTCGAGCTCTCACACTCTGACTTACTCTAACATTCTTGCGGAGGAAGTCGAGCTCTCACGCTGACTTACTGGAATATTCTTGCGAAAAGAGACACAATCCCCGGAATGGGAAGTGTTCTCGCTGGTCGTGAACGCCACTCACTAAGTATCAGTGCAGAGTAGCACGCGGTCACGTGCCATAGTTCGATTTGTCCCGCCTACGATTGTCGTCCGCGATTGCCCGATACGGAAGACAGGCGACGTCATCCATGGGTCCGGCCAAAGAGGGTGGCAACGCTAAACGGCCACGCTGAGGTGCAGCCGTGGTTCTCCGCAGCTGTCTGGGGGCGGCCCGCCCGTGACGCCGGTCAACAACCCCATCACTGTGCGTGCTGTGCTGGGGACGACAACAACGAAAGGGTAATCATTCGCTTTGCTCCCGCTAGAATGCGGATGAACATTTCTTTGAGCAAAGCTGGAAAGAAGGTGCCATCAGCACAATATTAATGACGGCCTATTAACTGAATTGCAATTGTATCGAGCCAAACTAATGAGTAAATTTAACTATAAAGAGGTCGCACTTGTCATAATTGTAGATAATTTGTAAATAACATCATTTAGGCATTAAATGTTTGTTTACTAAAGTGTAATGATTATTATTCAAAAAACCTATTCCCGCTCCAGGAACCACACACACACATTAGGCAGGTGGGTGAGGTTACAACACAATGAATAATACACGCGTGTGCAGAACATTCACTAACATTTGTTTACGTTAACATTATTTACGGATTACTTGCTGGGACACAGTTTACAACGCTATTACCACAAATGAAAAATATAATATATTTTTCTCAGAGCTTTCATTTCACTTTAACTTGTGCTTACTTGCGGTAACTAATGCTTACCTCTCAAAAAGAGAAAATTAAAATTTCACGGAAAAATAATACTTGGATCACATAAGAAATTAGACCATCGTGTAATAACAAACGTACGCTTTACTTTATTTCTAAACACCATATCAATTACCGCATCACCCGCTTTCCATGTCTGTTTCTGAGACTACAAAAAAACTTTAAGGAAAAGAATATTCTAGGCAAAAATAAGGAAAAATAATCAGGATATTTTGAACACAAGTTACAAAACTAAAGCAATGTGGAATATCGTAAATGATACAACCACATCATCTCGATACTTAGTAGAGAATGTTGTTTTAAATGATAATGAAAGAGAAGCAAGTAATCCGGAAAAAGTGTCTAATCTCTTCATTCAACACTTTTCTAGAATTGCGGATAAACTCACAAAGGGACTAAAACCACAAAATTTAACATCATTCTGTAATGCAACCACACACGTTGGATGTCAATTTATGTAATGCAACCTGGGAGTCACACTATCATAAGGGGGGAATTGCCGTCAAACTTACGGTGCGACGGTCCCTTTCAGACAGCAGGGTGTTCACGCTGAATTTATTTAAAGGGCGCCGTGTCTTACCTGCTATTGTAGAGTCTTTGCCGGGGCAATAAATTACCGACGTGAACGGTTTGTAAATATTAAGTATTTATTTTAATAAAAAAAACTCTAACACCATAATACTATATACAATATTTACAAATAACAATACTGACCGTTACTAGAAGGAACTTTCCCTGGTTACGACCACCGCTGTCCCGATAGTTAACTATCATATTCGGTGTGATGCACCAGTAACTTATGTGAGCATACCAGCGAGTATGCCGCACCTCCCGTCTCGACGAAGCACGCCGGCTTCGGTTCCCTGGCTCGGTAGCCTATGCATTAAAATGCAGCGCCGCGCACATCCCACACGACGTCCTACCGACGCGCCCAAGAATCAGAAGAAAGAGCTTAGGTCGGGGTCCGTTTATATACCTTCGAGGCAGGCTGACGGAACTGCGTCGCCTCACTGTGTCCGCCGACGCGTTTCCGCCGCCTACGGGGTTCCCAAGTTGCCATCCACGACACGGCACCCCTTCCCTTCCGCTCCCTAGCCTTTGTGCAGCCCAGCGTCTCTTCCGCCAGCGCTGTCCATGTGGCTGATATTTGGTACGTTTGTACTTGCGACAGATATGACGCCACACTATCTGGTCACTGGCGTTGAGGGGTGAGCGCCCTGGATCGAAGGATTGCATTTGGCTTACTGACTATAAATAATACACATTTCTTTGTGTTACCACCCGACAAAATGGCGGGGACACGTTTATTGTCGTGGTAAACTGTCTCTCTCACATACAATTATTTGTTGTGCTTTCCTCTAGTACGCACTTTGCTGTCAGTACCATTCAACTTCGTAAATTATATTACTTTTCTCGCTGAATACCTCGTCAAATTATTTATTCCCAGCCCGTCAACACACCTGTCTCAAAATCAGAGATCTCTTCTTTACCGATTATCCGTCAGTTCACTGAATATTTTCAGTGAACCTTCAATATCGCGAAATATCAATGAGAACTTGGTTGGATTTCGCAAAGAAGCCACAGGGCACTCTCACTGTCGTCAGAGTTATTTCCTTCCTCTGCATTGTGAATAGCATATATCTTCTGCTCAAATTCAGCTGACAACTTCAATTGCGTTACCTCATCGTTATCTTCATTTTCTAAAGGTTTCCTTACAACTTTATCGTCTTCTATGTTTTGTGAGTTTTCGTTGGCATTGACAATGAAATAATTATATAAGTCGTCATTGCCAAGAATATTATTTATAACAATAGCAGCTTGCGATGGCTTAGCCATAATCATCAGTTTTCTAGTACAAGAAAAAACAAAAAACATTTTTGATTTGACAACAAAGTTATAATACGAAGATCAATAATATTTTACAATTAAAAAACTATTTAACAAATTAAGAACTGAAAGAAAGAAAGAAAGGGGGCGTGTTAAATTATTTAATACAACAATTAAAGTGAATGAAATTGAATTTGGACATATAATTAAATTTTTGAAACAGAAAAATGAAAATGTCAGTTGAGCCGTTTCTTACCTGCTGAGTGGAAGCCACAAAAACGACTACGCGGGTTCGGGCGAGCCAAGGGGCTTAAGCACCCGGCTGTGCGGTGGAGTAGGGTAATGGCATGGGTGCGGTGTCATTCGCTTCTCAGCAGTCGGAGGGTTCGGACGCGTCCCTCTCTGCTCCGTCAGGCGACCTTTCACCGCCTTTCACCGCACGCGCGGCAAGAGCTTGTGGCCCCGGTGGAGCTCAGCTCCCGCGGGCCGGCCAACTGGGAGACCGGCGGGTCATGCTCGCCCACTAACTATCCAGAAGGCAACATGTCGCGCTCCCCGCTACAGCAGCCATCCTCGCCGCCACCGCGGCAAGACACCACTACCCCGCGGAGGAGCATCGTGCTCCGCGTGGCACGTGACGGCGAAGAATCCTGGAGCAGCGCAGTGGTGGCACCACTCCCGGCTGCTACTCAGCCCGCGGGTGTCCCCGAAGACGGCTGCAGCGAGGTGCCCCACGAGGTGCTCTTGGCCTTCGCCCGATGGAAGGAAGCGGAGCTCCTCCAGTTCTGGAGATCGCAAGCTCCACAACACCATTCCCCATCGGTTCGGGAAAGGGCTCGCGTAATCGAAGCGCGCACTCCGACCCCGGCCCCCGCACCAACGCAGAAGCGGCAACGTGGCCCCGCCACCCCACCAGAGGCAACGCCCGGGGTAGACGCCCTTCCCTGCGAGCAGCTCACGGAGGGACCCGCCCCTCCCACTCAGCCAAATGACCTGGCCGCACCGGCGACCGGCTCGCCTTCGGCACCGGGAAAGCGGTTGCGCACCGAGGACTTAGCGCCCCTTTCCAGTGCCGACATGCCGCCCGACACCGGCGACGTCTCAGAGAACGGCCACAACCCCTCTGAAACCCCTCTCCTCCGAGGGAAAAAGAGGGGAAAGAAGAAGAAGAAGATGAGCCTCGCCGCCCAGGAAGCTGCCGCCCGCAACGTTTCAACCACCGCCGCGGCAGAGGTGGCAGACGGGAGCTCCGGCAGGAGAGGTAAGGTGCCAATGGACTCCGAAGCACGTCGGTCTCCCACTCCTCTCCCAGAGACAATTCCTCCGCTCGGCGAACAATCGGCCGTCTGGCAGTCCGACTCCGTGCGCCAGTGCGGCCAGCCCCGCAATGTGAATGGCAAGGCGGGCGCCTCCGCGCAGGCCCCGACCACGGACCCTGAAACGGCGGTCGCCTCACGACCGCCGAAACGACCCTACCGCTTCCGACTGCAAATACACGCAGATGCAGTCAAAAAGCACGCCAAAGCGATAGGAGGCGCCACTGGTAAGTTGGCCACAATCGGTCGCGTTACTACCAGAAATGGCCGAGTTGGCTACCAGGTGTCAAACTGCTCCCCAATCGCATATCGTGAAGCCGAAACTTACGCGAAGCTTCACAAAATTAACTTATTTGGTCACCCACCCCCACCTCACCAGAGCGAATGTACACACCGTGTGTACAGTAAACAGGTTCCGCGCGGCATCACTGCTGACGAGGTGCGCGAGGAGCTTGAAGGCCCAGGCCTCCACCCGTTGGGAGTTCACCAACATGTTCGCCGTGAACTCTCCGAAACCGCCGGAACTTCGGAGAGCAGTGATACCGCAGGTGGCGACGCCACCAAAACTCGCTTCGTGCGCACGGGGACTTTTCGCGTCACCCTTCGCGCGGGCGAGTCGCGCAAAGCTTTCGGCATCAGGGCCATTGCCTCCTGCGACGTAAAAGTCGTCCGGGAGCAATGGAAGCGCCCCCGCTTCTGCGAGAGATGCTGCAGATTGGGACATACTCGCAAAAACTGCGAATATCCCGTGAGATGCAAGATCTGCACGGGAGAGGGCCACCCGGCAGACAAGCCTGGCACGAAGGACTGCCCCATACGCGGTACGTCTCCTCGGCAGAGAGTACGCGGCAAGGCGACCTGGTCAGAGGTAGCGGGCCCAGCCCTCCCTCAGGCCCCCGCTGCGCCGCACAATAACGCGGCGCAAGAGACGCGGTCTCGCGCTCTCGCGACTCAATTGAGTCTACTCTCCGAAGACCAGATTCGGGGAATGATCCATCTACTGACCTTGCTTTTGCCCAACAATGGCGCAGAATAATCTAAATCCTCCGTCTCATTGCGAAGCACCGCTGCGAACATGCACCTGGAATGTTCAAAGTGCGTGCGAAAAGACCCAGTTGATACAGAACTTTGCTACCGAGCGACAGCTCGACATACTGGCGCTGCAGGAAACGTGGTTTCGTGAGCATCACACTGCCCGTATTCACGGATACGCAGTGTATCGCCGAGACCGCGAGGTCAAACGGGGGGGGGGGGGGTGCGCTCCTGGTCCGAAGCGACATCCCCCAGCTCGAAGTAACGACCCCACCTGACGCCTTGCGTTCTCTAGAGGCAGTTGTGGTGCGAGTTTAGGCGGTTGGCGGCCGACTGACAATCGCGTCCGTCTACTGCCCAAATCAGCAACTAGACACTGCCTGTATCGATGCGATACTCGCGTGGGATACTAAAGTTCTCATTCTAGGGGATTTTAATGCAAGGAACAGACAGTGGGGCTGCCTCGGTGCAAACCGAAACGGCACCCGTTTAGCCAACTATATAGCGACGAGACGTGGCGTATACGTATGCGCCCCGAAAGAGCCCACGATATACCCGTCGACTGGAAATCCGGGAATTATCGACCTTGCGATCGCGAAAGGAATTGACTGCGGAGCCCCGCTTTCGATCTATCTGGTTTCCGATCACAGGCCGGTAACATTCGTGGTTTCGTCTTTCGCCGCAGCACGCCGAAACAAATTCAAAATATCACACAACACCAACTGGGCCGGTTTCACAGCTCACATAAGCACCGTGCTTGAGCGAAAACCGCTAAATTCTCGGGACGAAATCGATAGCGCGGTGACTCACATCACTTCCGCGATTCGAACGTCCTACAAACCAAATACCAAAATTACTCGCGAACCGGAGTCACGTCCTGAGCTTACAGATGAGCAGAGAAGGACGCTGCGGGAGCTGCGCAGATATTCTAAGCTACACAGCCGCTACGGCGAACCCGCGGACGGAGTGCGGGCGCGAGCTCTCAGCAGAGAATTCCGTAAATCTTTACAAGACGAGAGAACCGCAAAATGGTCGCGCACGATCGAAGATTGCAATCTTCGTGAAAGAAACCTTTGGGGATTATCTAAGGCGCTGGGCCGCAAGGCGAGAGTAAACCGCCCGCTCCGCACCACTCCGACACCACAGCCGCCCGGTCACACCACTATGCAGCCGGAATACGTGTGGGAGGACGCCGCGAAAAGCGAACTCTTCGCGGAGACGCTTGAACGGCAGTTCCGCCCATTCGAGTCCGGCGACTCCGGGGACCAGAGCACTGTTGCACGCTTACGCGACTACCTGACCGCCAGGCCGAGCACCTCTGCGCGACGTGTGACGGGAAGGGAGCTCCGCGAAGCGCTGCGACAACTCAATACGCGCAAAGCATGCGGGCCGGACGGAATAACAGCCGCCCAGCTCCGCGCGCTCGGCGCCGACGGGGTGGAGTTCCTGCGGGAACTCCTAAATGCGTTCCTAGCGCTAGGATACTTCCCCAGAGCGTGGAAATTCGCGACAGTATCAATGATACCAAAGCCTAACAAGGACCAATTTCTGGCGAGCGGTTACAGACCAATTAGTCACCTCTCGCTTCTTGCGAAAGCTTTCGAGCGCCTGATCCTGGAGCGCCTGCGGGAAATACGGCGTTTTAAGCTTCTTAGAGATGAGCAATTCGGATTTCGAATTGGTCTAAGTTCCGCGCAACAACTGACGCGGCTATGTACCAAGATCGGTCTCTCTCTTGAAAGACGGCAGAACTTGCCAGTGGTTTTTCTAGACATGTGGTCGGCATTCGATTCTGTATGGCACGAGGGGGCGCTCGCGTCTCTTGCGGACTTGGGAATCAGCGACTGCTACGTCAGACTAATCGCCAGCTTCTTGACAGATACACGATTCAAGGTTCGCGTCAATGGCGTACATTCGTCCCCAAGACGAGCCGCAGCCGGCGTGCCTCAGGGAAGCGTGCCGCCTCTATTATACGCCAAGGAAGTCTCACCGACACTATTCGGCCTGTACGTCAACGACGCGCCGCTTCCTGTTGAAAAAAATACCGGCATCCAACATTGCGGGCTCCTAATGTTCGCGGATGATTTCGCTTATGAAACTTGCGAAATCGGTGAGATATCTGAATGATTGTCTCGCCGAGCTTCCCAAATGGCTAAGCCATAAAAAGCTTGCCCTCAACCCTGACAAGTGCGTAGCCGTCAACTTCACTCGACAGAGGACCGACCCCGATGAAGTCGTGAGATTGTTAGGCACGCATCTACCGTGGCAAAAGACGGCGAAGTATCTTGGTGTGAAACTGGACAGCGGCCTCCGCTGGCACGCCCACGCCAAGTACGTTAGCCAAAAAATAACTGCCCGAACCACCCTCCTACGCCCACTCCTTCGAGCCCCCGAACTTCCTCCTGCCCTCAAACGCCGCCTATTCACCGCCTGCGTGCGGTCCATTTGGACGTATGCCTGCGAGGTATTCGCGGCGGCACCTCCCTCCACCCTCCGTCCGATTCGCACGGCGGAAAACCGCGCTGCGCGTCTCGCGGCGTACCCCCACCTCCCTCCTCCCCTTCCCAATAGATACCCTAGAAACACCGACGTGTTCGGAGTTCTGGGTGTAAAATACCAATTCTTGCCGGAGCTCCAAAGGTGGTCAGTGAATGCGCTTTCAAGGGCTCTGGGTCCGAAGGGCCCGCGCATCCTGCGCGACACCGGCCGCGAGGCGAACAGCGACGCGCATCGGTCCCACCTCCGCAAAGGTCCGAAGCGCGTCGCCTTCTCCTTCCGCGCGCTGCCTCACGACACGCTTGCTGCCTTGTGCGAGCAAGCGGAGGCAACCGAGCGTGAGGGGGAAGACTCGCCATCGGCCGAGGGACGCGCGGGGAACGCGACGTCGCGCCCCACCTGCCACGCCTCCCAATGGGCCCGAGCGCCACGGACACTTTGAGTCAAGTCAGTGCCGTGGCGAACAGTGCAGTGAAGTGAAGTGCGAATGAATGGGAAGAATGAATGGTTATGTATATAATGAAACTAGTATGAATGATGTGTGAATGTAGAAAAATAATAATAATAATAATAACAATTTACCAACATATACAAAAACAATTTACGTAGAATATAAATAATAGTATTACAAAAATGATTTTAGTGTAAGTTAGTAATGCCAAAGTGCAATTAAGTTAACTTTAGGTCTAGAATGTAAATTAGTTGTAAGAAAAAGCCCCGCCTCTATCTGCTTAAGCCGCAAGGCAGCAGCATAGTGTAAAAACATTTATAGATAATAAATTCCCCTTCTTCACAGGGTTACTGTGAAGGGGACAAAAGGGTGCGGTGTGCTGTCTACTATGCCGCCCCGGCAGAGTGCCTTGTGGGAATGGTGTCTAATAATACTTTTAGTAGAGGAGAGGGGTATTGTTTATGTTTTCATTCAGTAAGTTACTATTTAAATGAATATGGAGGCTTTTTAAAGTTAATCTGGTGTGATATTGATTTTCTATTTCCAGTATACTAATATCTGTGTGTGGAGTGAATGTATGGCCTGTCTGGAGTAAATGATTGGCAAATAGAAAACTGCAAAATTATCATTGATTCATAATTGGGGCATGGAAAATGCAGATGATGGACTGCAGCTTCACCGACACGTGGGTTTCGGAAGCCCTTGTTTGCATAGATATTTGCTACATATAAATGGCAATAGTAAGTCTTTTATTACTACGACTCTTGAATATTATGTTGTTTCTAATGAATAACGTTAATTAGAATCGTGAATATCTACGTCCTCTTCGATTGGATCAACAGGTTCAATGGCATCTTTTTTTTCCACCTCGTAACTCGCATTACATGTCATTTTTAGAAACTATTGGCATGTTGTCGCAACATTTTTCGTAGTTGAGACATAAGATAGATCATTAATCCCTGCCTTCTTAAAGTGAATTGTTTTGGAGCATTCGCAGTATACAAACTTCAATGAAACAGCAGCAGAACATGTGATGCGTACAATGATCCACAGATTATTCCAGTATTCAAATATTGTTCCACAACATCTATGGAAGTGGAGAGACCATTTTCGAAAAACGTCTTAACAAAGATGAAACAATTTTCAGAAACCAATTTAGAAATGTATCTCTTAATATATACTAACAATTCTTGAAATAAATATACTAATTATGTTCTTCGATCAATATCTATGTTATATTGTTTATGTAAAATCATCTAAACTGCGTGAGGAAGCAGTTTTCCACAAACAAATTTAGAAATGTATCATGCTATAAATTATATTTTTTTACCTAAATGTTAAATTTCGTTGTTCAATTATATGTATGTACCCTACCCTCGGGAAAACTGGCCACTGAAATTCTGTCTTCGCAAATTCTCTCTTCGCAACCGCGCCGACAAACTTTAATACCCCGCGGCATGGGGAGGGACGCGTTGACCAATCGCAAGCAGGTAGAACCACGGTTGTCTGTGATTGGTGCAAAATTCCAAGGGGTACAAAGGACGCTGTCTCGGGGAAGAGGGCTAGTTGGTTTATGTATGAGACAGACATTTTGTCACATTTCCTTGCCGAAGGGGAGATTTGGCCTGCGCGTATGTCATGACAAAAAATATTTTTTAGCGGAGGTTTTCCGTTCAGAATTACTGTCAATGGACCAGTAAACATTTAGTATTTTAGCAACAATTATACAAACTTTAAGCAATCAATGTGTAACTCCTGTCAAGCGGCTATATTTAAATGTTCATTTCAGGCACAATTTAACGAGCCTTTCCAGCCATTTTAACGCACGTTTCAAATTTGTATATAAAACTTTTAAATTGATGCAACATTTTTAATACACAGTTTTCGGTTCTGAGACATCAGGGAACCCTTCCTACTTCAGAATTGAAACAATTGGAAATTGCATTTTTATTGTCTTTTAAACTGCATTTAACCGAGATTGAAAATTTCGCAATCCGATTGGCGCTATCGCCTTTTGTTTCCTAGATATGTAAATGTTTAAAACAAATTAACTTGACAACATCCACTCTTTTGGAAGTCAATCCTTTCGCAGTTCCAACGCCAGACTTCTCTTCAAGCCGTTTCGAAAATGCAAAGGACACTCTTTTTCAATTTGATCTCGACACCACAATGCTATGTGAAAGTCTTCGGAATTCAGGTAAGTTGATCGAGGCCATTGCTTATGAAGTCAAATTCATAGAAACTTGAGTTCTTACAAAAGTCCCCTAAATATCTAAATGAGATAGAAAGAAATCTTATGAGAACGCACAAATTATTCGAGCATATGAAAAAAAACAGTCATTTCAACAACGATGCTTCTAGTGTAACCGCTAAAGGCGAGTTTGATAATGAAATATTAATTTGAAAAGCTGCATCGTGCTCCGGCTAGAAAGAATGAAGTTGCAAGAAGTTATGAAATGTATTGTAGATAACGCCACTATAGGTGAATAGATTTGTGAAAGCGCTCACCTAAGCATAAGTACAGCGACCAATCAAAATTTAGTGCGATCTTCGACAAGATTTTTCGTTGCAAAAAACGGAAACTCTGCCATTTTCGCGACATCTGGAAGAGGAACGTCGATTGCCACGCTGAGCTGCGGAGAAGCAAAGATTGGTCGAGAAAATAATTCAAGAAGCTTAATAAAGGCAATACTTTCACAATCTATTTAAAATCTCTCAACCTGTAGACACATTGAAATACTATTTGATGCTGGATTAAATGAAGTTGTCTAAAACAATCAGAAATCATACGATATTCGCCACTGAAATCTCGTACATTTTTGCAAACATTTAAGAAATGAAATAGGATAGCACCTAATGGAAGAATGCTTCCTTTTATTTCAGCTTTCATTTTGTATTCTCTACCTTCTATTTCATTATTAATTGGATTACAACTGGATTCAAGTCTTATCTGTTCGTCACCTGGTAAACGAATACGGTGGGCGGAATAAGAGAGGAAGCTACATTTCTTGGCGAGCCAATCCCCAAAAGAAGTGAAGATTACAATGCGAGAAAAGGAAGACTGGAAATATTTCAAAGCATCTGTTCGACAGCGAAAAGATCTGCCAGCTTCGCCTAACGTTCGTCTCGTGCAGCGAAGTCGTGAACTGTCGATGTCGTTGAACTCCTTCAAACAATCACAACATAGTAGGATATATATATATATATATATATATATATATATATATATATATATATATATATATATATATACATGAAGGTTGCCTTTTATGTTTCGGGATTTGACAACCCTGGTGTTGCAATCTGGCAACTGACAGCTCTTTCGTAAAGTTTGATGTTTTGAGGTTATACGTACTCAGAACGTTTTGACATACGAGCGCTATTTGTGTTGTTTACAGTAACTTACAGTACCCAAAAATGGAATTAAATCGTGAATATTTTCATGCCATTATTTTTTACAACTTTCGACGTGAATTAACTCAGCAGCAGTGCATGGATGAATTTAATTCAATTTTTGGCGATGAAGCTCCATCAAGGACCAGTGTTTATCGATGGTATGGTGATGGTATCGTGGTCGTTGTTCACTACAAGACGAATTTCGCGAAGGTCGCCCAAAATCAGTTGTTGTTCCGAAAACCATTGATGCTGTGCGTGAACTGATATTGCAAGATCGTCATGAGACCTATCGTGAGATTGAGACATTTTAGGCATTAGTGGGACCAGCATACATTCAATATTGCATGAACATTTGACTGTCAAAAAAATTTGTTTGCGTTGGATCACACACAATTTGTCAATCGCTCAAAAAAAGGCTCGTGTCGATTGGTCAAAAGAAATGCTCAAAAAATTTGATCGCGGTGCTTCGAAACACGTCTATGACATCGTGACAGGTGACGAATCGTGGATGTATGCGTATGAGCCCGAAAGTAAACAGCAGTCGCCTGTATGGGTGTTTCAAGATGACCAAATCCAACAAAAGTTGTTCGCGCACGAAGCACTTTCAAACAGATGGTCGCCTGTTTTTTCAGAAAAACTGGACATGTCGCAACCGTACCACTGGAACAACGCAGAGCAGTCAATTCTGAGTGGTACACAACGATTTATTTGCTAGCTGTCTTCCAGGAAATCAGGATAACCAACCGCCGAAGACGGATCACTCTTCACCACGATAATGCGAGCTCTCACACATCGGCTCAAACAACTGCATTTTTGAGAACCCAAAACATCGATTTGATGAGTCATCCACCGTATAGTCCTAACTTGGCACCGAATGACTTCTTTTTATTCCCGTACGTAAAAAACAAACTGAGAGGTCAACGTTTTTCGACACCTGAAGAAGCGGTTGCTGCATTCAGAATGCATGTTTTGGAAATACCTCAATCAGAGAGGCAAAAGTGCTTCGACAATTGGTTCAAACGCATGCAAAAGTGTATAGATCTTCATGGGGAATATTTTGAAAAACAATAAAGTGATTTTCGATGTTTAATATTTGTTTTACTTCTCTAATCCTGAAATATAAAAGGCAACCTCTCTCTCTCTGTATATATATATATATATATATATATATATATATATATATACACAGAGATAGATAGATAGAGAGAGAGAGAGAGAGAGAGAGAGAGAGAGAGAGAGAGAGAAGTACTGGGGTCGACTAGGTGGCGTACATAGGCTGAATCAGAGTTATTCCAAGTAAGGTGAATGACACTTCTTTCAATGGGGGAGGTAGATAAATTGCAACTAGGGAATATAGTTTGGAGGGAGTTAAAAGTTTTGTATGCTACTCAAATATTGGATTTAGTGAAGCATTGGCCTATGCGTTTAAATATTGGTCCTATGTAGGGGTTGCAAATAAATTTCTTAAGTTTTACAGGGTAATGTTGAGGATAATCTTTATTCAAAATCACTTTTACACCTTCAAGGATTTTAGTGGGAATCCACGAACGCAACGTCAGGGCGTCTGGAGGTAGAGTAAATAAGTAATTTGCATTGTCTTCGTCTGGAGAATGACGTCTTGGAATGCGGAATCCTTTTGCTGTCTTCGCAGGCATGTTCGTCTCAAACTGGTCAATAGGAAACGAAAAGACCGCAGTGAGAAAAATGGAGCGATGGACATGCCAACAGTCGCCAAAGCTAACCGCTCAGAGCTAAACTGCGAAGGAACACAGGAGCCAATGTGCTGCTCAGTCAGCATTAGCGTATACATCAATGTTAATACACCCCATCCAGTTCAGTGAACCTGCGACATGACTCAATACTACACTTGACCTGATTTGCAGCCGTCAATATATTGACCGCTGGGACCACTATATCTACCTCTCGCTGTGCCTGCTCCTGTGTAGAGGATAGTACCAAAATTTTGTCCCCGTTCTTAGAACGGCTCCCTGCCTAAAGGTGCTGCTTCTAATATGAAGTACAGAAAGGAAAATAAAGTAGTAGTTCGTTACATTAACTAGCCACGCCCATCCAGTTCCTACGTTTATTTGCTGCTATTTAATTAGCGATTTGTAAAATCAGTGAATTGTAATTTTCCCCAAAGTTTGTGTTCCGTTGTCTGACTTCTCAAGCTCAGCAATATTTTAACTTTTATTCTATTCGGCGAGAACTCTACAAGCTACTAATTTAGAGGAACAATTTTTTAACGTAAATCAGTTCTATAGAGGAAGATCTACAAATATGAAATACCATTTTGTTTTCTGTTACTTGCAACTACGTAAAGAAGAAAATCATTATGAAATGTTGCAAAATGAGAATGTATACTCAACAGTAATCAATGATAAAACGCGTACTGCATAATACAATTCGACGTCCTTAAAATACATTATTCTTGACGAAAGTGCATTCTTTCCTGTTGAGAAAATGGGGTGAGAATACAGAATACCACCGAAAATATACAATAAATGCTAAATAATTTGTCCACATTACAAACTTCCATGTTATATTTGCTTGATATTTGGGAATAATGGGAAAAAATGGCATTATATTGTAACGTTTCTTCGTGGTGAATTAAAACCAACTGGTATTATTTAAACAAAAACGTTTATTCGTGAACAATTATACACTAAAATCTACTGACACTAAAAACTACTTGGTCTATTTACAGATGTATTAGACTTAATTATTTTTCTTTACACACGACTCCGTTTTCTTGATGATTTATTTACACAGTTCACTTCATACACACTATTTATTTACACTGTTCTCTTCTTCTACAGTATCAGCCAGGCCGATGCTCTGTTCTCGGTCCACTGCACTTGACCCCAATTCCCTGCACACACCACACTTCCCCTGCGCAGACCACACTTCACTGCGCACACCAGGGTCCACTGCACTGCTGTTTACCGCGATGCACACTTCACAGCTCATCTTCCACTTCGGACACACTGACGGACTGACTGCTTCTCTGCTACTCACTGACGTCTTACTGCTCACTGACGTCTTCCTGCTCACTGACTCGCGGCCGCGGGCAGCGGCGCATTTATACCTGGCCGGCGCTTGTCTACAGGCACCCGGCACATTCTCGGCGTTTCCCCGCGGCTCGCGAATAGTCCGGAACCGTCTAGTTCGGGGGGGAAGGCAGATGACGCAATCCGCGCGCAACGAATTCCGGCAGGTGATGCAATATTCGTTATAATATTGTACAACAGAGATTTTTCTTCGCAATAATCACAAATGTAAAATTCTTTGTCACAACCGGCGCAGTCTGCATGTGACCACATCTTGAACATTTCCCACATAATACATTGTAGTTTTGTTTCCTCCGTATTCATTCCGTATTCAATTATTCAAGTTTAATAATTTCTGAGGCAATACTGTTCGTAGGTTTTCGCAAATTTATTTTTTTAAATACTAAAATTATAATCTAAATTTGAAACAAAAGCGCAATTTACTTGGAAATGCAATTGATCACTTCATGATGTCAACATCTGTGTTGCCAACGTCGAGAAAGAAAATTATGGCGTATTGAGCGAAAAATACCTTTGGGTACCGGTATTTAACTACATAGATCGACTTAGGAGGCGTTGGTTTAATTCCTGGAATTATCACTAAGATCGCAGTGTTCAAAACACGTTTATAAATTTCTTTGAAATTTTGTAGCCGTATCCTAAAACAAATGATCATTTCTGCATCAGGAGACCGACGCGCGTCGACGAGTAAACGAATGAAATCTATTATAAACATTTTTGTAATTCCAGCTCATCATACAGACAAGCAAGGATTATTTCACAAATAAATGGAACATCCAGACTCAAATGTTATTCATTATGAATGCATTCGAAACAACGAATGCAGTACCTTATATAAATGTTTTATTTTCTTATTGTTTCAAACAATTAACTTTTAAATATAATTTTAATGTTAATCCCTTTACTATACGTAAAAACTATAAGTATCTAACTAATAATTTCTTGATCCTAGAGCATTACATTTTTAAATACAAAAATAATTAAATACTCGAAAAAAATTCAGACGCAAACAACATTACAAAAGTCACTGGCTTCACACTATTTTAATTATTAACTCGAAATATTTCGTTCTGACGCAACGAAAAAATTGGAACTCTTAAGTGCCGTACAGAGATGGTAAAATTACTACAGACGAAATTACTACAAGTGGGTCGATATTTTTCGTGGGGCGTAGTTGGTGTGAAACCTTGGGCCGTAGTGGGTGTGAATGTATTTCATTAATTTCATCCAGAAATAAAGGAAAAACTCCTATTTTCTAAAAGAATTATGAATATTTTTAAAGGGTTTTAACAATACCTAATCTTCAATTTTGTAGTTATGAATCTTTTTTTGCAATTTTCGAAAAAAACTAGCCATACCAGAAAATGAGTCTAGCGCAACGCAAATATATTTCTTACCGTTCCTTACGAGTATGTGGAGAAACTTTAAAGAACGAATTTTGAGCGGATTTTGGGAAAGTTTTCTTGTAAATTTCTATCGAAAAATACGCACATACTACTCGTTTTTTTGAAAACTTGCACAGGACATTATTTGAAGAGCTAATTTTGTACAACAGCCTTGGCTGCGACAAAAATCTCTATCTCCAATTTTTAAGTTTTACATTTTTATCTTCCGATTTTCGAAAAATCGAGAATGTTCGTGAAAATGAAACCTGCACCATCCTCTTAAACGTTCTTTGCACTATTTAATAACAAAATTTAGTCCAAAAGTTTTGAGCTTTTTCTTGAAAATTTTGAAAATGTCCCAGGTGTTTCACGCAAAGTACCTCCAAAAATTTTATTTTGGTTTCAATTTCCAGGGTCCGCGACATCAGCAAGAACGATTCGGAAATATTAATTTTGTAGAAAATCAGATGACGAGTTATGCGCTAGCGTTGTGCACAGACGGACGTTTCGGTTGTCAATCGATCACAAAGTATGGATTCTGCCTACACCACGTGTTTGAGGATATTTTTCTATATTTAGCAACTGGATTTATCCACTTTTTTCCTTACCAGGGTCCGTCAGTACGAGTTTTGCGGCACACGATTACAATACTTTCTTACCTTCGTGTGTGCAGGAAAGTAAAAATAGTAAGTTGGTCAAAAAATTATTAAACATTCTAAATTACGTTGTCTCGTTATGAAATAAAAACACTGCGTGTGAAAAACATTTTTATGAAATAGTGTGTAATCTTTTAAGGAGCTTCAGCCACTTGTTTTAGAGATAAAGTTACATCAACAAAACACAATTAACATTACAGAGATAGACTGTACAACCTCCCCTTAACACAATTATGTATTCTTGTTTCAGGCCACCGGCAAATACTGTCCGAGCATGTACCGCGAGGTGTATTATAAAGGTAAGTTACATGCGTTGCATTAATTGTAAAGTTGTTGCTTACAAAAAAGCATTGCAAAAAATCATTGGAAAAAAGCTTTGCTTGCAAAAAAGCATTGTTCTGACCAAAATTCATTTGAGGTGACCAGACGTCCCGTATTAGCCGGGAGAGTCGCTTGTTTGAGTTCCTTTCTCGCATTTTTGGAAAGAAAATGGGACACCAAAAGTCCCATATTTGTGACAATCACTAATCAGCACAAAGTGTCGTCAACATTTTTAAAATTATCGTAATGTATTCTGTTGGACTTGTATTAGTTTATAAAACGTAAGCGCGAGTAGATCTTACGCGCATGAACCACGTAACAAGTGTGTTTCACAGACTATTGAAATGAAGAAGAGAGAGATTCAGTGATGGTTCTAGGAAGGGAAATTAGCTTTCGCACCGTTTGAGTTTGTATATGATTTATCACTACCAATATCGTTACCGAGAAATTCAATAATCCGAATCTGTTTCTTTGAGCTTCTGCGTCTTAGAGCGCTATAATTTTGGGGTTAATTTCGGACTCATTATTATCACTCATTAATAACACCAAACTATTTTTTGGTGTTATTAGCCCGCAACCTACCGAAATTAAGGTTATGAAGTGAGGGTGGTAAAGCTAGCACCCAGCTTAGTCAAAATTCAAAAAAGTATACAAGCGAATTTGGGCTCTTTTGGATCACTTTTTGAAAACATCAAAACTGACTTCTAATTTAAAAGAACAAAATATTTAAACCACTTCAATTTCTCAAAATTCAAAAATTCACCCGCCTTCATTTTGAACTAAATAGAGAAACAAAACCTTTTTTGCTACCACGCATAACCTTGAAATCAAGATGTCAAAAAGAGGTGTTAAAGCTAGCTCATCAAATTGCTCAAAATGTAAAATAATTTCGTTCACATTAGAGACTTTAAATTAATTTTGGCACACACCTTCACAATACCTTCACATAAGGCTTCAAAAATGCGCTGAAAAAGGTACCCTCTACTAACTAAAAGCTCAAAAATCGTTGTACCATCAAAAGAAAGCCACGTTAGGGCACTTAAGGCATTTCAAAATTCCAACATTCAGCCCCAACACAAAACATGTGAACACACTACGAAGCTACGCGTTTTAATCTTTTACATGTGTTAAACTATAACACAAAAATTGATAACCGATTATCATATTTTAAAAAAGCACTCAGCAAAAATCTAACATACAAACACCGGCTTGGGTGGTTCAGAGCATTAACTGAGGTCACTGCAGTGCCTCTGACCGGGAAATTCTAAGGTTCGAGATCAGACGGCATGATTTTCTACATTGGCTTGGTCGAAAGCAACCAGTCTGGTGGAGAAATCTAGAGGACGGTTCGTCTGATCGGTAGTTTTCCGTGGTGTTTCCCGATCAACACCATTATTTCACACTCAGAACTATAGAGCACCACACTACAGCGCCCCGCGATCTTTCGAGTACCATATACATGACTGTGGTCCATAAGCCAAAGAAGGTTGGGCAACATCACCATACTAAAGTCTGAAAGACCATGTCCTCAGCGTTCACAAATGCGTTCTGGCGGGAACCACTTAGAATAAAGTTTAGCGTTTACTCAGTAGATTGAGCACTTGCTTCAAAATTTCGGAGGGACCTCTGCAGCAGACTCACGTTTGAAAAGTAAGGTTAAAATGGCTCACATGCAGATGCAGCGGAGTAAAAAATTACAAGATTCGGCGAGATTCTTGTGACATAAATTATAAGAATCTTTACCGATTCGAAAAGGACAATGTTGTACGGTTGACACAACATTTTCTCGACGTTCGAGAAGAAACAAGAGGCCACAAACTCTAACCAATGAGCAAAAAATGAAATTTTTTCTTCGCTACGTGGCCGATCCTGTTTTTCAGGTAGGAGTGGCAGAAAATGTTGGCGTGGATCAGTCCACAGTGAGCAAGACTTTTAGTTTTGTCATGGAGAAAATAAAAGAAAAATCCCAGTATTGGATAAGTTCCCAAGAACTGCAATAGATCTCCAGCATGCGAGATATCTGTGGCAGGAAAGATACACTTTCCCTAATGCAATTGGTGCTCTTGACTGTACACATATTCTGATTAAGAAGCCACTTACTCATGCTGATGAATACATCAATAGGAAAGGCCTTCATTCTATAAATATTCAAGCAACATGCAATGCTAAAGAAGAATTTACTAGCATGGACGCTTCTTGGCCTGAATCAGTGCACGATTCTTGCATTTGAAAGAATTCCCATCCACACAGATTTTTATCAACCCAAAGAAACATGTTGCTACTTGGCGATTCAGGCTATGGAATTGCTTCATGGCTCATGGTGCCATATAAAAACCCTGTAATGCCAGAGCATTTCTCTTTCAATAGATGTTTGAAAAAGGAGCGTATTACCATTGAACGATGTTTCGGGCAACTTAATCAACGCTTTCCAATTTTACAAAGCAGAGTGAGACTAGCTACAGAAAAGATACCATCTGTTGTTTTGTGCTGTTTTATTGTGCACAATGTAGCAAACATGATAAGGATTTTGCAACGGACATCATTGAACCTGAGGAAGAATTACAACCCCCTGAAGAAGGAACAGCTGCTGACAGATTGAGAGGACAACGTAGGAGGGATGAACTGCCAAGAATAATAAACAGATTTTAATTTGTAAGTATAATTTTCTTTATTCGTTTTCGAAAACAACACATTCACTTTCCCTCATCCTTTTTTCCCACAGATTCTTTTCCTTTTTTAATCGTAGTACTTGCAATTCCGCCAATAAAACCAGTCATGTCATTTCAACATTTGACATACATTTCGTTTTTTCAGTTTCTAAATCCATTAATCTTCTTTTTTTTACAGGGCGAGATACCACCCTTGCAGGAGTCCCGCTGCTGCTCTCCGCCCGTATTTCTTCATCTTAAACACATCCTCCTGCAGCTTCATTGCTGGTTCGAGCTGAAGATACTGCTCCTGAAATAGATATAAAATATAATGTAAATTATTGTGAATATATTCAGTTAACATAATGAAATAAAATGAGCACATGTTCTCTCAAAAAAATTATAAAGTAAATGCTTGTGAATATATTCAGTTATTTCATTAGGTTAACTGAATATGTTCACAATCATTTACATTATAATTAATGTTCTTACATTAATTGTGCGTGCATTGCATTAATATGTGATTGCATTAATACGTGCTAATGATTAAAGTGAACACAGGTTTTCTTACGTAAATTATAATGTAAATGGTTGTGAGTATATTCAGTTAACATAATGAAATAAAAAGAATACAATAGTTTTCTTACCTTTTATTTGGCACACTGTTGGATTACTGTCCCCATTCATCAATTCATAAACTGTTTTTTCCCATGCCTTTAATTTATTTTTTTTGTTGCCAGTACGACTTTATCTGTTTTTGCTTTCAATCGTGATTTTATGTTACATATTTTTTGGTCAATTGTTCATCACTTATAAGAACTCCAAAGTTTTCGAAGTATTGAGTTTTTCAGTTTTGAAGAGCTTCTTTCGTACCTCCGGAAGCTGCCTCTTCTCAAATACTACTGGATTTTCGCTGAGCACCTCAGCGAAAATTTGTTGCGACTCCGGCGCCTTCTGCTCCTCGTCACTGCTGGTACTCATTTCGTGTTGGAAATATCAAGGATATTCAGGAAATAAGAGTACGATCTCACAACTTCCTGCTACTCATCTCGAAAATTACAAACGACGGAAAAAAAACTCCTCACAAAAATTAACCACGGAAAAAAACAAATGATGTGCGCGGCGCGCGTAACGTAACCTCTTTGTTACTCAGGAATCCCATTTTAAAAACTCTTTGCCTACACTAGCGCTTGTTCACAACGAGCAAATGCTCGCAAGACATGAGGAAGTTCTCCGGAGACATACAAAGTTTTTATTCATACGAAATGAAGCTTTTGCTCAGAGCCGCGGAGTACACTCACTTCGCTCCCGAGCAACTACTCCTGAGCAAGTGCTCATTTTGTGCACCCAGTGGGTGGTATGAATAAAAATGAGAAAGTACTCCAGAGCAATTGCTTCTTTTCATATGAATAAAAAGTTTCGTGAAACTTGGAGTATTTACTTCTCTCTGTAAGTAATTGCTCAGTACTAGTCTGCTGCGATTGGTCAACTTTCGTCTGTTTTGTAGAAACTCTGGGGTTTAGCGGGCGATGTTTTGACGAAGCTGACCGTGTTTGTATTATAGCTCGTGTTAGTCTGGCATTAGTTGTGATAGTTGAGCTGAGTTGTGATTCGAATTTTTAAATGAGTGATTCAGAGCGATCGGTTGAGGAGGGCCCCGCATTCTATCATCAAAAAGCCTTCGTTAGCATTCTGAAGGATCACAGGATTTTATTTGAAAAATCCCAATTGCCTTCATCAAGGCGGAAGAAGGCCGAAGTCCTTACTGAAGCAGCGGAGAAATACCGAGTTAGATTTGGAAAAGAAATAACCACTCGACAACTATCGAAGACAATTTCCAATTTAAAGGATAGAGTGAAGAAAAAAACCGACGTGTTGCAGACTCGCAACAGAAAAATGAAGCTGAAGGATTGGGAAAAAGATTACCTTAAACTGATCAATGGAGATACTAATCCAACTGTAACCCGAATCGAAGGTAAGAATAACTTCTCTTTATTTATTCATTTATTATTTATAGAATACAATTAATTATTGCAACTGCATTTCAATTAGTAAACTACGTATGAATTAAAAATACGTAATTTATTACTTTTTCAGGAACAATAGAAGCTGGTGTTTGCTTCAATCAGTGATGATGATGGTGCAGATTTTACAAGAACACTACAAGAAAATGGTGCAACAATAAGTGCTAGTATGATTTTCGAAGATGGAACTAGTATGTACGAAGAAGTTACGCCTGTGAAAGGAAAACGAAATGTGAACAGACTATCTAATGCCGAACTGCAAAGATTGGTATATATTCAGCAGTTGGAAGTTTTGCTATTAAAAAAAAGAAAATTGCAGTGGCAATTAGATCAGATGATGGACTTTCAGCAGTTGGAAGTTTTGCTATTAAAGAAAAGGAAATTGCAGTGGCAATTGGATCAGATTAATTAAGTGTGTAAATAATTTATGAATAAATGTGAATGATCTGAAGAATGTGCTTAATATTTTCTCTTGACTTTTAAATCTGATTCTTGCTATTTCAACCTACCTCTGATGTCCCTTTTGTCTCTGGTGTTATTAATGTCCATCTAGGATTTGCTCTTACTCGGCCTCATTAGGATTAGAACCAATATTCACTTTGTAATTTTTTCCCCTAAATTGGTTTGCAAGTCCTTTAAATTCTTAGGCAAACATTCATTCACATAACACTGTCTTAAAATTATTCAATGAGAATAAAATTCTTTCAAAATAATATTTGACATAACTTGTTATTTATTTATAAAATAATTATATTTTACTGCAATAGGTAAGTAATTACATTTTCAATCGTTAGATTATAATAATTGACTATTTTAGGAATCATTTCCGCCGGGATGCGTAAAACCAGTGTTCTAAGCATGTAATATTGTCACATAATGTCATTGGTGCAGGATTATATGAAGAAGCAATTATACCTGTAAAAATAAAAACACAATATATATATATATATATATATATATATATATATATATATATCGGCACAAAATTGCAAAGATTGTACTATTTTAGCAAGTAAATATTGTAAAGTAAGAACAATTGAATGGAAGAATTCCCATATTCATTCATAATGATTTGTGATTAATACATTCTGGTCTTGGAACATAAAAAGGACACATGTTCAAAATTACTTACTCTTCTCATTCGATGAATTATTTGTGCTATTTCATTTCTTCTCTGCTGTCCTCTTTGTCTTACATTTTGTTCATTTACACCATCATGGATTAGTTCGTCTTCTCCTCTTGGTCTCCAGGTTCCGGGAAATCTTCATCTTACAAGTATTTTGCTATGTTATGCAAAATACAACAACATAAAATCACTGAAGGAACCTTCTCAGTGGACAATCTTATTCTACTTTGTAAAATAGGAAACCGTTGTTTTAATTGTCCAAAACACCTTTCTATTACCACTCTCTCTGTTTTAAATACTCGGTTAAAGGCTGTTTGTTCTGGTGTGGTGGGAATTTGATATGGGGTCATGAGCCATGAAGCAATAGGATATCCTGAATCACCGATGAGGAGAGCATTTGCCTGGTTTGACATTACTCTGCACACATTGCAGTTTCTCCATATTCTGGCATCGTGTACAGATACAGGCCAAATTCCTCCTTTACATTGCACGTAGCTTGAACATTCAAACTGTGGTGACCTTTCCTGTTCACATACTCATTTCCATGCATATGAGGCCTTCTAATTAATATGCGAGTGCAGTCCACAGCCCCGATACCAGCTGGAAAAGAATAACGTTCTTGCCATTCCATCTTGGCAGAATCTAGATACATAGCTGTAGTAGGGAATTTAACCCATTCGTTCCTTTTCTCCACAATTCTGTTCAGGACATAGGAAAAGGTTTTTGAAATGGTACTCTGGTGTACACCTATATCCTCAGCAACTCCAATTTGGAAACCAGTACCCACCAAGTATCGCAAAAATATTCTCATTTTCCTTTCATTGTTAACTGCCCCACCTCTGGTTTCATTATATTCGCCGAGAAAATATTTCGCGAACCACTGAACATTTTCCGCGTGAAAACGGTACAAAGTTTTATAATTCCTCCCTTCAGTAATTATTCTCTCTCTGTATACCTTTTGATGGCGACATCGTAGAAATGTTTCCATCTTTAACTCACTCGCATTCACTAACCCTCACAACAGACTATATAACCATACAATACGATACTCTTCTAACCATACAACACGATTTGAGTCACCTACAGAGGTTGCTCCAACAAATCGAAGTAAATGCTTCGGACTAGAAGTAATTTCTCGTTTTTATTCATACGAAAAGTAAGCAATTGCTTCGCGGTCGAGCGAAGTGGAGACCGCTCACCAGTGGAGAAATTGCACAAGAAAAGAGCAATTACTCACGTCCTTTATTCGTACTGTTTGAAGTAATTGCTTTGAAAACTCGAGAAAGAAGTAAAAGCTTATTTTTATTCATATCACACAATGTCTCATCAATGGAAATCACTTGGAAAGAATGTTCACATCTTTAAAGAAGGACGTAATAATAATCTGCTACAAGCAGAATTTCTTCCCATGAGAATGTCTATTTACAATCAGGGGTAAGCGAGGTTATTTTCCATATACTCTTCTCGAATTAAATACCTAATTTTAACATATAATTTTGATTCATTACAAGTTTAGCATTTTGCGGAACACGAATGTATGTGTGTGAATCGATTGCCTAGTTCGGAAAAGGTGGTATTAAATTTGCAATTATATACAGTAAATTTGTTTATATAAAGTGTTGAAATGAGTTTGTCAGAGAATTTGCTGATTAATTCATTAAAGTCTTGAAGAAAACATTACACATGCAGAATGTTTATAAAAAGGGAAACTACAAGATGATGGGCAACTTGATGTTGTTGGATGTTTGTTTAGTGAAAGATGAGTAAATGAAGGCAGTTTTTAAATAACCAAATTAAGTTGCATGTGGTTTGAATTGGACATCACTTATCTTGGTAGGCCCTTTGGTAAACCTTTGATGTCAGCTAATGGTGTCTTGCTTTGGTGTTGTGCTTGTGAATTTAAGAAATTCTGGCAATATTACTTTGTTCTGTGCTGTGTTACACACCAGCATTCACATTTCAATGAAGCATGTATAAGTGAAAGAAGTTGACAACTGTGATTTATTTGCACTATCGTGCACTTGATGCATTTGTAGCTCATCAAATATTAATCTTTGCTATAGTTTAACAACTTTTTAATTAAGGAAATCACTCACATTTTATTTTCTAATTAAAGAGAATTGTGGAACTACCACCATTCTGATGTTCTTTTAGGGAGGGATATTAATTTCCATTGTCTCTTCTCTGATTCCGTTAATAAATTAATGTAGTGTTTTGAGTATTCAGATTAGTTCCTTGTGCTTAAATTTATATTTGTCACTCATCAAATCTGTAATTTCAGATCTGTTGCTGTCAAAAATCAATCAGTAATTTCACATATTTGATAATGGTAACACATCTCATTGAATATTGATAAGGTATATATTTTAAAACTTGATCAGAGGCTGTGACACATCCAATTGTCACCATCTTGCTTGATTTGTTAATCAATTACGTTTTGTTTTGATTTCATTTCTATTTTATTTATTTGCAAATAATATATTACTAGTTTAAAAGATTACGTAAGTACAATGTTTTTAAGTCATTCTCTTTATTATCATTATATTTCATGTTCTGCATATAATTATATCTAACAGTTGTGCCACATAGCATGACAAAAATTATTCAATTGCATTTAGTCATATGTCTTCCCACAATTTTTTAAATTATTAATAATTTAAATATTTCAGGTGTATAACTTGACACCTAAAATAATTCATTAATTATTTTCAATTTCAGTACAAGAATTAATTTGGGCAATTGTTGAAAGGCATTGTGTCATTGTGATAATGTCTGCAGCAAAAGTGTTCAATAAAGCCATGTTAAAAAACCATAAATTTTCTAACCTTGCCCTGCTAGACAAAATTAGTCAATAACGTGGTGATAATGTACAGATTAAGATGTATTCATCTTTTTCTTGAGGTTAGAAAAGTATATATACATACATTCGGTATACAATTGTTATTTCTAAAACTGATCATAAACTTTCATGGTTCAGGCTGGGATAGAGAACTGATGGCTAGGGTGACTAATTCTTGGGAATTAACTTTCTTTATTTTTTAGAATGAATAAATTATAAAATGCTAAGAAGATTCAGAATGCATTCACTGTATTCTCATCTTTAAGAAAATATATTTAAAATAAACTTGTTAAAATACAAATTTGTGCTCAACATATGATGCCAAAAGATTTTTTTCCAAATATGAGGCACTACTGCTTGATAGCGCTTCTTCACATGAAGAAGTGCTATCAAACAGTATTGCCTTGTTATATTATATATATATTGTAACGTTTCTCGTGGTGAATTAAAACCAACTCAATATTTACAACAATTACGTTTATTCGGGAACAATTATACACTAAAATTACTGACACTAAAAACTACTTGGTCTATTTACAGATATATTACACTTAATTATTTACACTGTTACACACGACTCCGTTCTCTTGATTTATTTACACAGTTCGCTTCTTACACCCTATTTATTTAAACAGTTCTCTTCTTACACCCTATTTATTTAAACAGTTCTCTTCTTACACCCTATTTATTTAAACAGTTCTCTTCTTCTACAGTATCAGTCAGTCCATGCACTGTCCACGGTCCACTACACTTGACCCTAATTCCCTGCACAGACCACAATTCCCCTGCGCAGACCACAATTCCTGGCGCAGACCACACTTCACTGCGCACACCAGGGTCCACTGCACTGCTGTTTACCGCGATGCCCACTTCACAGCTCAGCTTCCACTGCAGACTTCAAACTGCTGACTGCTGTTTCCCCACTGCACCACTGCTTACCGCGATGCACCCTTCACAGCTCAGCTTCCACTGCAGACTTCAGACTGCTGACTGCTGTTCAACCACTGCACCACTCTTCACCGCAATGCACACTTCCCAGCACAGCTTCCACTTCGGACACACTGACGGACTGACGTCTTACTGCTCACTACTGACTGACTTCTGTAACTCTTTCTCACTAAACTAACTCCTGCTAAAACTGTTGACTAACTCGCGGCCGCCGCGGCCGGCGCATTTATACCTGCCCGGCGCTTGTCTCGAGGCACCTGGCTCTTTCACGGCGTTTCTCCGCGGCTCGCGGATTGTCCGGAACCGTCTAGTTCGGGGGAAGGGGAGTGGCGGCGGCAGGTGACGCAATCCACGCGCAGCGACTTCGGCAGGTGATGCAATATTCGTTACATTGCCCCCTCCTTAGATGCGATCCGTCCCGGATCGCGTTTAGTGAAATAATGCAGATATTGTTGGCGTAATTCAAGCAGAGTTTTCCCAAGATTCTGAAGGTGGCCTTGCGATGTGACTTTCTTTTTGTAATAACAAAATGCACATCTTTACTCACGTCGCGGAGAAGAAGGTCATTCCCAATATCCGGTCGCCGGTTCTCCAATTCTTCCATTTTCCTGTATTTTCTTCTGAATACAGCAGCAACACCCCTGGTCATATCCAGATCCTGAGCAACACAATGCGCTAATGAATATTTCTGGAGTACCGTGAACAGATCCTGTGGCACCTCCATTGCCACACCACAACGCGCCATATCATTTCCGCCATGGTGAGACATAAACTCGTCAAAAGTGAACATTTTCATGCCCAACTCACAAGCTCCTGTGGTGTCTTCTCCGTCATTTTCATTACCTCCCGCGCACGGGGCCAGCCGACTGGAATGGATGACCCGCGTGTTTTCATACTGGAACCTTTCAATTCGGTAGACAAAATCATTTCTCCTCTTTTGAGAGCCATCTTTATTTTCTACAACTCGTTTAAAAACTTCTTTTTCTACTTCTGATTTTTCTTTTGCTGCTTCTTCTTTCGCTGCTGCTTCTTCTTTCGCTGCTGCTGCTTCTTTCGCTGCCGCTTCTTCTTTCGCTGCCGCTTCTTCTTTCGCTGCCGCTTCTTCTTTCGCTGCCGCTTCTTCTTTCGCTGCCGCTTCTTCTTTCGCTGCCGCTTCTTCTTTCGCTGCCGCTTCTTCTTTCGCTGCCGCTTCTTCTTTCGCTGCCGCTTCTTCTTTTGCTGCTTCTTCTTCTTCTTTTGCTGCTTCTTCTTCTTCTTTTGCTGCTTCTTCTTCTTTTGCTGCTTCTTCTTCTTCTTCTTCTTTTGCTGCTTCTTCTTCTTCTTTTCCTGCTTCTTCTTCTTCTTTTGCTGCTGCTTCTTCTTCTTTTGCTTCTTCTTCTTCTTTTGCTTCTTCTTCTTCTTCTTCTTTTGCTGCTTCTTCTTCTTCTTTTGCTGCCGCTTCTTCTTCTTTTGCTGCCGCTTCTTCTTCTTTTGCTGCCGCCTCTTGTGGATTTAGTAATTTTTCCTCGCTCTTCAGAAATTCCTCTTCAATTTTGTCAACCTTCTCTTCGTTCTTTAAAATTATCTCCTCGATTTCTTCTCTAACCAATGTATTATTCGGCGTTATCTGTTGTTCCAGGTTTTCTGACACCTTTTCTTCCGAAATTCTGGAATTTTCTGCCAGTTTTTCTTCTGACGTTGTGTCAGCTTCCTTCCATTTTTTCCCCCATCCTGTTACGAATGCTCGGACACAGATACCCCCGTAACACATCTCGAAGCGAAAACTCTCTGGATCCTCTCCTGCTGCCTTCAACGCGTTAGCAAGACGTTCTTGTAATATTGCTTTCGTTCCGGTGGTCTCCAGATCCCTGTCTTCTAACTCAATCTTCAACTCGGTTACTTTCAGTTCCCGTAAGGATTTTGTGAAAACCATTTTCATTAAGGTTTTAATTCACCACACGTTATTCTGATTTAAACACACACACACCCCACACACCTGACACCAATTGTAACGTTTCTCGTGGTGAATTAAAACCAACTCAATATTTACAACAATTACGTTTATTCGGGAACAATTATACACTAAAATTACTGACACTAAAAACTACTTGGTCTATTTACAGATATATTACACTTAATTATTTACACTGTTACACACGACTCCGTTCTCTTGATTTATTTACACAGTTCGCTTCTTACACCCTATTTATTTAAACAGTTCTCTTCTTACACCCTATTTATTTAAACAGTTCTCTTCTTACACCCTATTTATTTAAACAGTTCTCTTCTTCTACAGTATCAGTCAGTCCATGCACTGTCCACGGTCCACTACACTTGACCCTAATTCCCTGCACAGACCACAATTCCCCTGCGCAGACCACAATTCCTGGCGCAGACCACACTTCACTGCGCACACCAGGGTCCACTGCACTGCTGTTTACCGCGATGCCCACTTCACAGCTCAGCTTCCACTGCAGACTTCAAACTGCTGACTGCTGTTTCCCCACTGCACCACTGCTTACCGCGATGCACCCTTCACAGCTCAGCTTCCACTGCAGACTTCAGACTGCTGACTGCTGTTCAACCACTGCACCACTCTTCACCGCAATGCACACTTCCCAGCACAGCTTCCACTTCGGACACACTGACGGACTGACGTCTTACTGCTCACTACTGACTGACTTCTGTAACTCTTTCTCACTAAACTAACTCCTGCTAAAACTGTTGACTAACTCGCGGCCGCCGCGGCCGGCGCATTTATACCTGCCCGGCGCTTGTCTCGAGGCACCTGGCTCTTTCACGGCGTTTCTCCGCGGCTCGCGGATTGTCCGGAACCGTCTAGTTCGGGGGAAGGGGAGTGGCGGCGGCAGGTGACGCAATCCACGCGCAGCGACTTCGGCAGGTGATGCAATATTCGTTACAATATATATATATATATATATATATATATATATATATATATATATATATATATATATTTATGAGGGGTGTGCAAATTTTATGGACTTTAATGGTTTAATTTGAATTTTTATGGTAGTCGTGTGGAGACTAAATTTTACTTCAGAAAACCATATTTAGAATAATGTGTAGTTGGAATTTGAACTTTAGATCTTTATCGAAGAAAATATGAAATTTCCTTTCTTTGATGGTTTGAGTTTTAATTTATAGAACAAATTTGATTGTTCCTACTTTATACATTCAGAATACTGTCACTTTCAGAATAAACTAAGGATTAACAATTTTTATGTTTGCAAACTTAGTAATATGTGTATAATTGGTATCCCATGTAACAATGCAAACTTCATGTCGTGAGGTGAGAATTTTGTTTCTATAATAGGTATTATAGAAAATTCGACAGAATCAATTTTTGATGACTACTAGCTTTGATTATGTGATATTTGTAAAAAAAATCAAAGAAAAAAGTATGTCCAGTTTCAGGGTAACATGTGATGTTAATGTCCCTGCGCCAACATTGACCTATTATACAATAACAGAATATCAGAAAGAAAAAATGAAGATTAAAACTAGCCCTCTCATGTGAAAATTTAATTACACTGCGTTTTTTTTAAGAAAAATTTTGTAATTTGGAAACACTTATCATAGTTTGGGTTTGATGTTAAGAATCGATCATGATTAATGCATTTATAAATTCTATTTCCTTTTGTAATTATTATTTCTTCTTTAAAAATGTTTATATTGTTTCCTGACTCACTATTTTTGGACTGCATAACTTATTTTACTGGACTAATTGGAACTTCGTTGAACACTGAAAGACCGGCAAGTAATAATTAGGTCAATAAAATAACAATAAATAATATTATAACAATAATGTGCATAAATACAATGGATTTTAATTTGACATCTTGATCATATTCCATATTCTAAAGGAGTACGCACTGCATGAAATATTTTTATTACACGAGGCTATGTGATCCTTCCAAAATGTTAATGTGCACTCATATCTAGTTTTACTATGTGAGCAAATTTGCAGAATTCTCAGATGCAAAACTGGTATCTTACTTTTCAGGATCTTTTAGAACTGAGATAACCTAATTAAAATTTGCTTCATTGTAATGTTCGGATTTTTGTGGCCTAGGGCAATTATTATCTGTTACTTGTTCGTTATGAAAAAAACAAATACTCGATATAATTGAATTTCCCTTAATTTTGTTTTGTTTCTTGTTGGTAGGGAGGCGATATCACTTCTTGCTATTGAATGTGAGAGAAAATATTCGGCAAAAGAATGTGAAATTATTTCAGATTTAGTCTTATTGTATAAAATTCTATTTAGTAACTGCTTGTAGTGCGAAATTAAAAAAAAATAATGTCAGTTCTTTCACATTTTTGCATTAAAAAATCAATGTAACAATGTCTGGATCCAAATGTACAATTAAAAGGTACGTGTACTAGGCAAACCTCTTCAAGCGTGCATATGGGTTGATGCAATTAAATCCATTGTCGGTATAAATATAATAAATATATTTTTTAGTAACTGTAGCGAAAAAATGTGCGTTGCGGAACCACTTGCCGAAGTTCGGAGAAAGTTAACAATGAATTGCAAACATTTTGTGGTTCAGGGTACTATGAACACATGAGGACCACCGGGCACAGTGGTGGTTTAGGGCCCCACGAATGTCCACACATGGCGCCTACGGTGCATCAAACACAAAAATAGCTGGGCCAAATTTTACTATTGATTCTGGTAGGGAGAACCGTATTTTAATGTGCGGCAACCATTCCATATTCTCAGTGTACACTTACACATACATGCACTATTCAACACGTGAGGATACCAGTTGGTTACTCAGAGCTTGTCCCGGCTGGGTCAGTGTCCCGCTGGTGGGAGATACCTGGTTGTAGAAATACTACGCAAGCCGGACAAGTACGACAGCGCCCGATATCGCCATCGAGCGGAGGAAGACCACCGCCACCGTACGCGATAAAAACATACACCACATCTACGGGACAAATGTCCTAAGCAGTTGACGCGCCCACAATCACTAATCAATCAACGAATCTTACGCATGCTCCAAGAGAATCTTTCCGTACTCACATATTTTCAACATTTTAATCTAAAAAGCTATTTGCTAAGATACTAAAATTCTAAATTTTATCAATATGTATGAGATGAAAATAGTGCCTTTCAATAATTTTCTATTAGTATTCAAACTGCCGAATAAATTGAAATTAAATTACATAAATTTTATAAATTTGTAAGAGATTAATACATTGATTTCTTAGAAATTGTTCAAATTTAGAATTGGAGTGTCAAAGCAAATAGATTTCTAGATTAAACTGTTGAAAATACGTAGGTACGTAATGTCATTCTCATATATATATGTGTGTGTATGTGTGTGTGTGTTTTTATTTTTTTATTTTTTACGGGGGCAGGGGAAAATCTTCTAAAGACACTGCGGGGCCCGCAACCCGCAGCGTGTGGGATTCATAGCTAGCCTATGCCTACCCACTAAAATCCCCTCCCTTTCCTCCTATTCCTTCCCGCGGAACCGCCGTCAGGCATTGCATCGCGAGAAGGAAGGATGGGCTTTTCGCACTTCACCGACATATTACGGGACACTTCTTCGTAACTTCAGGAACTTTGCGGCATAGGTGGCTACCGCACTCCAATACTCTTGCGTCATCAGCATTCTAGTGACGATGGTCTCAGAGGTCACTTCCTCTTGGAGGAGTCTGTGAAGTTCTTCCCTTTCCACTGCGAAGCGTGGACAATGAAAGAACACGTGTTCTACATCTTCAATCACCAGGAAACACCTTGGGCATGAGGAGCTATCGTCCAACCGGAATCGGAGCTGATACTCTCGGTAACATCCATGCCCTGTCAACAACTGAGTTAGATAAAAATCTAATTCTCCATGTTCCCTTTGGATCCACGTCATGATGTCGGGAATGACCCGATATGTCCATCGCCCAGTTGATGATTGCTCCCATCGTCGTTGCCATTGGTCCGTTGTCATTCCCCTCTCTTCTTTCGTGATGGTATTCCAGTTTAAAGCCCCTCCCGCTTGCGCAAATAGAGTCTAGCTCTCTCCTGCGCAATGAGGTCAATCGGAGGCATATCTGCTAACACACACACAGCATCATAGGATACGGTGTGAAACGCTGGAGCAACCCGCAAGGCGGACCTTCTATGCACCGATTTAGCCCCACGGGCGTATGACTGAATGCCCATGGCATCAGCCCAAATAGGGGCTGCGTAGAGAAGAATGGAATTTACTACGCTAGTCAGCAGCCTCCGGCTTCTTTGCCCAGGACCACCTACATTAGGCATAATTCGTGCCAATGCCGATGCCATACGAGACGCTTTCTCGGAGACTTTGCGCAGGTGCTCGTCAAAGCGCAGTATCGTGTCAATATGCACTCCTAAATACCTCAGTGACAGCTGCGAGGATATTTTACAGCCTCCTACATTAAGAGTAATACTCTCTCTCTCTCACATTTCTGCCCGTCACCAGCACAGCCTCAGTTTTATGCGCGGCCATCTGTAGCCCTACCGACGTAAGCCACCGCCGGATCTCCGCCACAGCCTCGTTGGCAACCTGCGTGACTTCTTCGATGTATTTGCCGACAACTACAATTGCAACATCGTCAGCGAATCCAATAGTTCTTGCGCCTTCCGGCAACTCGAGCTTCAACACGGCGTCATACATAATGTTTCACAACATCGGACCAAGTACCGAGCCTTGTGGGACACCGCCTGTGACCGTATAAGATTGTACTCCAGTCCCAGTTTCATATAGGAGGATTCTCTCCTTAAAGTAACTTTTGACCAAGTTCGAGATGTACCTTGGAACTCCAAGAGCTAGTAACGCAGAAAAAATGGAGCTCCACCTTGCAGTGTTAAAGGCGTTTTTCACGTCTAGGGTCACTATAGCTCAATACTTCATAGGGCCTCCTTTCCATCGTTTGCCTTCAATGGCCTTGCGTGCGATGTCGATGACTACCTTAATTGCATCTACCGTGGATCTCGCTTTTCTGAAGCCGTACTGATTATCAGACAATCCCTGAGGCCCCTCTGTAAATGACTCAATACGATTGCAGATGATCCGCTCTAACACTTTGCCTGCTGTATCCAGTAAGCATATTGGCCGATAGGCTGCCGGATCTGTAGGTGCCTTATCGACCTTCGGAAGAAGGACTAGCTGTTGCTGCTTCCATCGACGGGGGAAATTCCCCTCTCGTATGTATGCGTTATATTCCTGTAAGAATAGATCGGGCCGAGTCTTAATAGCGGTCTTAATTGCTACATTTGGTACCCCATCTAATCCGGGGGCTTTGCAATCTTGGACCTTGCCGCAAGCTCTGGAAAGTTCATCCAACGTGACTGCCGGAATCTCGCTTATATCTTCCAGACGATCCTTCGGTTGTAACATATCTACCTGGCGAGGAAACAAGGTAGCTACAACTTTTCCCAAGAAAACCGGGCAAGTGGGTGGTCGCCTGAACATACCCCTGAGTCTGGCGGTTACCAGCTTATACGGGCGTCCCCAGGTGTCAGCATCCACCTCCTCCCCTAGCTCTCTCCAGCAACGACACTTACTAATCTTAATGGCTTTCGTGAAAGCTCTTCTGGCGCCCATATGCTGCTTCTTGAGAAATTCATAATTTGGGCGGCTCCAGGCGCGCTGTGCCAATCTACGTGTTCGGTGGCATTCCCTGCGAAGTTCCGCGATCTCGTCAATCCACCAGTACACTGGAAGACCGCCTTCTCTCCTTGCACCTTTTGTCATTGACGCATCACAAGCGTGAAATACCCGCTTCATTACGGTTTCTACCATATATTCAGAGTCACCGGCCAACATATCTTCAGGGTTGCCCTCCATCATGGCAATGAAGGAATCACGATCGAACGTCCTGTGGTTCCAAACAGCTTTCTTTCTACCCCTTGGTGGGCTCAACTTGCACTGCTCTTTCACTTCATAGACAATAGCTTGGTGGTCACTATGTGTATAATGTGCACTAACCTCCCATGATACAATACGTCTAGGAAGGCTTTCACAAACGAAAGTTAGGTCAACGACCGAGCTGCGACCACTCATTACAAAGGTCAGACTGGCCCCCATGTTGCAGAGGCAGACATCCAAACTGTCAAGGCTGTCCAGGAGAGCCACCCCGCGTCTATTCGTTACTCTGCTGCCCCATTCCGTGGCCCATGCATTGAAGTCCCCAGCAATAATAAGAGGCCTTCGTTCTCCCCGACCCTTTGATCCAGGTGAATCCATCCCTTGGGACTTACATGACATCCTGGACTGGACTATCCCCACATATTCGTACAGCAGCTCGATAAGTCGCATCCGAAACCCAGGACTGAAGACCGACAATATTTCTGTACTGCTCGCAGAGTATCGCAACATCTATATTCATCTCGCGCACCGTCTGGGTGAGAAGGTCCTGGGCCGCCTCGCAATGATTTAAATTTAGCAAGAGAACTCTCATTTTCTGTTATCCGTTGCCTTCATTGCTACTTGGTACGCCGGACACGTGAAACTCCCCGTCGGGTGGTTCCTCTTATCTTTGCAGAGCACATACCTCGCTTCAGGGCTTTTGCAAGCCTGACGTAAGTGGTCGTCTTCTCCGCATCGGTGACAGGATTTCGACCTGTCCGTCCCTTGGCAGTCGCGCGCCAGATGTCCGAACGCCCAACAACGATAACACTTCCGCACAATTACTTTCTCTCTAACGCGGCAGTTCACCCACCCAATGCGAACACGGCCGCTCCTCAATGCCCTCCTGGCTAGTTCCGTCGGTAGACGGACCACTGCAGTTTGGGTGCCTCTGTAAGCCCTCCGCACGGATATGACACTTGCTAGCTCAACAGGTGATTTCAATTCCCCGCTTACAGCTTCACAGACTTCAGCCGCCGTTGTCAGCTCGTCAAGGTCGCGAATCTCGAGAGTCATTTCGTCTCTCCGTGTCGTTACTCTTGCTAACTCGCCCAGTTTTCTGGATATAGCTTCAGATATCTCGGAGGCTGCTGCAGATTTCCGCAACTCCAGCAGCAGGTATCCTGCTGCATTCGTCCTCACCTTTGCGACGTTCTCACCAGCATCTTTCAGAGATGGGTTGCCCTTGATCTGCCTTAGAATGTCAGCATAGGAAGGGCCTCCGTCATTTGCCTTAACAATAACACATTCGGGGTGATAAGAGTGCGGCTTCGGCGGCCTCGGTCTCTTCCTCCCTACGACATGCCAATCCATCTCATGATTTTGGTATGGTGTCTCATCAGACGGTTTGTGCAGTGCCTGAGGAACTTCAGCATGTTGAATGTTCCTTCCCTGCACCGACTCTGATAGCTTCTTCTCTGCCACTCCCGTAGATTTCAGCGGTCTCACTTTCCACGACGAAGTTCTTCCACCGCCTACTGCGGTCTGCAACTCCGCCGCCGCTGTCGAGGGCCCACCACAATCATCAGCATTCGGGCCAATATCAGAAGTCTGCGGTGAAGCCTGCGTCTCCACCTCCACCGTCCTCAGGCAAATCACTTCATTAACTGCGGTTCGCAACTCCGCCGCCGCCACCGAGGCCCTACCACGATCATCAGAATTCCGGCCAACACCCGACGTCAGCGGCAGGGTCCGTGTCCGCGCCTCAACAGTCTTCGGGCCAATTACATTGTTCCCCGCAGGCTGCAACTCCGCTGCTGCTGTCGAGGGCCCTCCATAACCATCAGTATTCGGATCGCCACCCCATGTCTGCGGTGAAGTCTGCGTCTCCGCCTCAACTGTCTTCGAGCTAATTACAGATAGTGACTCCTTCATGTCCACAATCTCATCAAAGTCAGATCGGATGGAACTCACCATACGCTTTATCTCCCCGTGGACATTATTCCTTGGCAGGACAAAATGCAGGAGATCCCCGATCTTCTTCCCCAACTCCAGAAACTTCACTCTCCTATTCTCTTCCCAGACACTCTTGTGAGCTTGGCTCCCCCCAAAATCCATGGAGCCGGCACCGACTATCGGGGCTTGCACCCGATCAGAATTGGTGGCTAGATTCGGCGTCAACGCTCGACTCGCTTGGGGTAGTAAGTTTTGAGGCTCACTCATACCCATCACTGGTTTATTTTCGGGGTGACCTTCCCTTAGCGTTTTATATGCTACCGCCAGCAGAAATGGAATTGGAAGGAAGGTGAGAAGGGAATTTTCGTAGGGATAGGGAGCAAGATCCCATAAGCTACTCAGTGTGTGTGTGTGAGTGTGTGTGTGTGTGTGAGTGTGTGTGTGAGTGTGTGTGTGTGTGTGAGTGTGAGTGTGTGAGTGTGAGTGTGAGTGTGAGTGTGTGTGTGTATAGTGGCTTTTGAGCCATGCTCGGGACCCCACAAATACCCACGCTGCTTCGGTCATGGCAAGCGCGGAGTGGTTAAGATATACCATGTTCAGCTACCTGTGTAGGCAAAAGGGAATTCTTTGGCTAGTGATATATATATATATATATATATATATATATATATATATATATATATATATATATATATATATATATCAATTCTTTTTAAATGACTGCTGCAGTATTGGACTGCGGTATGGCTTTTCTTCTCTTTGATCGCTCACTACTTTCGCCAAAAGATTTGGTCGAGAGACCTACACTTCCTGACTCAGTACTTCCGCTTGCAGTGGCTTTATATACAATGTCCTTTAAACAGTACAATGCAATCTATCCACTTTTCATTCGACTTCATCAACGGTCCTTGATTTCTAAAGCACTTTGGCCATCTTTCACTTATTTCAGAGCACACGGTGCTGAGTGCGTGTTTTATAGATTGTGTTACTTCTGTAGGTCTTAAAGCACCATTATATTATTGTGAACCACATCTCTGTGCGCCAACCAGTTTCGCGTAATACTACGAAGACCGCGCGCGTAGTGAGCGAACGACCGACACTAAAAAGAAGTGTTAATTATCAGACTTGCATTTCTCTGCAAAATGTGTTATGATACAATTGTAAAGAAACTTTCTTTGGAATGCATGCGTATTAGTTTGGAGACAGAGAAATGTGGAGCAAATTTTGTAACGCTAGATTTATTTTCAATTTTCGAATACGTGCACATGTTTTAAAGTCGAACTTTGTGTAAGTATTTCTAATCATACTTGTCTTTGAAAATTACGAAACAATTACCTATGAAGGAACTTATCTTTCTGAGGATTTTTCATGCAGGATTTATGAAACACGCATAAAGAGAACACTACGGATAGGACTGAACTGCGTGCGCTACCGAACAGATCTGTGAGGCTCGGCGCCGGTTATCGATGAAAAATAATCTGACACCTCCCCTGAGACCGATCATTATAAATCAGCGCCTTATAAACACTGGCCCGTGTGCTCTGGATGTTTATAGACCGAGTCGAAAACATCGTCCAAAAAGAGAACTTCAAAAAATTGGTTTTGACCAGCTGGATGCCTGAAACAAAACACCGTGCGCTGCCAAAATAAGAAGAAAGAGTTGTAACGTTGCCCTCTGGTCACCGCTTCCTCCCCTACCTTCTCCTCACCGAGTGCCGTGACCACTTTCGCCGAGGCCAAATCCCCGCGCGAATGACACATTTATAGAATGGTCGCGCTGTAGTAGAATTAATTTACTATAGGAACAAGATATATCCGCTTTTTCGTTACCAGAGCCGGCAATCAGAGTTTTTCTGTCGAAAACTCCGTTTTCCGGCACACAATTTCAATACTTTTTCTTCTTACAATGTAAAGCGAGTACTATAATTTTGATTTCGCGAATGCAATATTTATCGCGTTATGCTTGTATGCAGTGGCATACAAGCCACTGTATACAAGCATTTACGGTATCCAATAGTGTAGTATAATTGATATTCCCCAATCGATCTGGCTGATGTCGCGGCCCCTTGAATTTGAAACCGACATTTTATTTCGAGGGTACTTTACATGAAGTCCCCGGCACAGTTTCAATTTTTTTTTAAAAAAATGCCTCAATCGTTTTGATGAAATGTTCTTGTTGGATAATGTGAAGGACGTTTAAAAGAATGGTGCAGGTCACATGATCATTGAAACTTGATTTTTCGAAAATAGAAAAAAAAATCGCATTTTTTAGGCGTTTCCTAGTACCACAATTATCATAAAGATAGAGATTTTTCCCTTAATGAAAATCTATTCCTTAAAGATGTGTATGTATGTACTTAGCGCGACAGCCCGTAAACGGCCTATCGGCGACGTCCCTGCCTCACGGCAGGGTGTACGTGTACGCTAAGGGGGTACGTGTGGTTAGCACGTAGACATCCCCACGTCGTATTCCGGTCTTCTCAACCTGAGAAGTGAATTTTCTCATCGTCACACAGAAAAATATGCTGGGACATTGCAAGGAAAACGCACACTATAATCTTGTCTCGCCGAGAATAGAACCGGGGGCCGCGCAGTGGACAGCGAGCACGTTGACCACATTCCTTAAAGATAGATTTTGAAATTCAATGTTGAACAATTTTTTGAAAATTTTAGTTGTTTTGGCGTAATTTTGTGTAAAAATACTTGCTGTTTTAGCCCCACTACTTTTAACTAGAGTCCAGTAGTAGAAAAAATCTGAAAAAAAATCATAACAATGTGGGATTTGAGAGAAAGTTTGAAGATTTTTTCGCGCCTGTTCCAGTGTTCTAAAGCAATAAAATTATTTGTTATTACTTTGTTTCAAAAATGTTATTTGCGCTTCAATTTGGCAATTTGAAAAAAAAGGTTTTTCTGATAGTATAAATAATTTTGCTATTTTTCTTTTTTCAATCAGATAAGTGTTAAGTTGACTAAAAAAATTAAAATTAAACTTTTTTGACTGTCAAAAGGTGTGGATGGTGGGACGGGGGCTAAGAAATCTTTCAAAAATACAATATTATATGTATTGTGTTAAAGTTATAGCGTAACTAGTCATGTGTCATTTGGTTTAGGGGAACCTTTTAGCACCTTATCCGTGGGTACCCTTAGTTACATCCATGAACTAAGGAGGAAGTAGATTAACAGTAAGTTATAGCAGAAAGATAAGGAAGTATTTAAATTATTAGAAACTAGCTGTCAATCTATGATCTGATTAATTATCTTCAAATATAAATATAAGCTCTACAATGTATTGATGTTTCGACATTATTCCTTCGATCGCACCGCGATTTCCGACAGCTTTTTAATTCATTCACAAACGTTTCTCAACGGGGGGGCGGGAAGAGGGGGCGGGAAGAGGGGTGGGGTGCGGGTGTAGGGTCGTAAACCGCGGGGTTGCTGGTGGAGGCTGAGAGACGGTCGGGCGAGCGAAGGTCAGGGGAGTGGGGAGGGCTGGGGGTGGGTTAGGGGTGTACACTTTGTGCTAATTTTAGCAGAGGTGACGAGAGTTCAGGTATTTGCTGGTTAGCACAATTAGCACAAAGTGTACACCCTAACCCACCCCCAGCCCTCCCCACTCCCCTGACCTTCGCTCGCCCGACCGTCTCTCAGCCTCCACCAGCAACCCCGCGGTTTACGACCCTACACCCGCACCCCACCCCTCTTCCCGCCCCCTCCCTGCTGCCGCCCGGCTGTGTTCTTAAACAAGACACACGCCCAAAAAATTCGCAGAACTTTGTTTTCGGCCCAGAAGCTGCAAGGTATGTACGACCCAGTTTGCTTACGCATCGTGCATACAATAACCTGTTACCTACAACCTGTTATAATATTTGTATTTAATAATATTTGTATAATATTTGTATTACATTTTAGCTCTGATGATGATCGCAACGCGATCGAAATGATCATAAGTTGATTAAAATTGATACCAGACAATATCTTTAGTCATTTATCATATAAAAAGGTATCTACATCACCAACAATCCAATTAACAATTAAAAATACCCTCTTATTTTATTTATTTAATTATCCTACTATTCTATGACGCCCGAATTTTCACTATCTTGAAAAGTTTATATGTGTGGGTACAACAGATCATCCGTACGGATTTCCGATGACGAAATATTTACGTTTACATGGGATTACTTTAACATTGGGAATTCTCTTGGTTATCCAGTGAAATAAATATACACTTACAATACGCCGATCAAATACAATGTTTATGCAGTGCTTTTAATACATACATGCATAACCTTCTTCTGTTTGCGTTTTCATTGCAATAGCAACAATATAACATACCCCTTTTCAGAATTAATATAAATATAAACAATGATGTTTATATTCTATTAAAGAAACCATCTCCTTTCTTAGCATGTTTTGGCCTTATTATTATCCCAATTACAAATGTATCTCTCATAAAAATTAAAGCACAACTTGGTCCTACTACATTATTTTCTGCTGACCAAAATGTCCCCTCATTGTTACTTTACTTTTTGAAGCAGATGCCGTAAGATTGGCCAAAACTTTCCTCAACGAGCGTTCCATCGGTACGTCCTTACCGCACCAACTCTGCCTGAGCTCTCTCTCTCGTTTCGAGTTTCGCGCGTTCGTCTCTTCTGCGTTCGTTCCTCTCCTGCAAGAAATATTTTCCAAAGACGTTTCTTCCTGCCTCTGTACGCGCATCCTAATCGGTCTCTCAAATGTGATCGCTCTCATTGTTACACTCGCATTTACCCCGTAACGCTTTATTCTTTGAACTACTTAGCTATTATTAATTTTCTCACATTTGACACTGTTTACACGAAAATTGCTCACGTGTCCTTATTTTTACATGACCTATTCCTTTCCCTATATTTTCCCCATTACTGATTCTGCTGTATTCTGTCTTGTTTATATATATATATAATACACGACGCAGTTGTTTTTTTGGTTTTTTATCCCGTTGTTGTCATTGCGTATTTAATATTTTCCCATTATTAATTTGCTCTCCCTATCGTTGTAAACCATCACAAAGTAATAATAAGTAATAAGTAAAATTCCGCTTTTGAAAAACAACTCGCAGTTTAATAATCGTTATGGCTTCTGCTTCACTTGTTATGGGTTTTCTGCTTTCTTCTTGGTGAGATACAAAGGTGAAGTGGAGCTCCAAGACAGACTTTCTCGTTCTCAGTTTACTAATCCACTGAGTTTGAGTTACTTTTCGGTTTTCCCTACACTCTTCCTAGCTGTTATCTATTGGCGTCTAAAACGCACTTTTTCACATTTACTCTGTTTTTCCCTCCCTTATAGTTGAATTGAAATCCAATATCATAGAGGAGGGAAACCAGTTTTTGTATGCAAATTTTTATCAAAAAAACTAGAGCTGTTTTTGAAAAGAACTTTGAGCGTTTCTGAAAATGCGAAATTTTAAGTTCACTGTTACAAAAATAATTATGAGTTTTCGAGAAACATTATTTAAAATAATTATTTAAACAAATGTAGTAATGAATTAAAATCGTTCGTCATGTAAATACTAACGACTATATATATATATATATATATATATATATATATATATATATATATATAGTCATTAAAAATTTAAAAACAATAATATTTGTTGAAAACAATTTTTTGAAAAAGTACTCATGAAAATATGAAAATGGCGTTGGTGTCATTTAAGAGTTAATTTCTTATTATCCCTTGATCAAACTTTTGAGCTAACAATGAAATTAATAAAGAAATCTATTCCACAAGCTCACTCCTTCCTAACAATAGCTCGTTGACTAAATACGTGCAATGATAGGAAATGCAATTATTTGAAATGCCTCAACTACATGACCAACCACTCTGTCTGGCGTTCACGCACAGAATGGAAAGAGTTAAACGTCTTTTATATTTTAGAGCTATGAAAATTGGCTGAATAAGAATTTATTACAGATTTTGCAAAGGGTATTGTAATTTTTGAATTTTGATTGCCTGTAGCTGCCTCTGCTGTGTGCTACTCTAGACTGAGAGCACTCTCTGGTCGTGGGCACTTCCAGAGTCCTGATAGGATGACGTAATAGTCGGGCCGCTTGAAAAATTGGATTCTGTGAATGTTACCAGAGCTTGTATAAGTAACAATTCGGTGCCTATATATTTAGCAAACTATAGAGTTGCGCACAAAGAATAGCTTGGTTTGAGCCTCGTATTACAGACTCACTGTTCGCGTATGCGCAAAGTAAGTTCGTGGAATAAAGTGGAGAAGGATGGCCATTTGCAATTATGGCTAAAATGTGCTTCAGAGCACAGCTATTTGTATGTTACAAAAACGCTCGTTTTTCTACAGAGCGTGTAATGCTCATGCGCACGGGCCGAGCGACGTAGCCGAAGTTCCCGCGCTCCCGGACAGAAGGCAAGGAAAGGTCAGTCTACCGGTGGAAGTAGAATCACTTGGAGCGCTATGCCCTCACTCGCCATTTTGCAAACATAACTTCAGAGAATAGTCCTCGTAATCGGTCGTGTTGTCGTAATCAGCGATACTGTCGAACAAGTCAAATTCAACAAACTTGCACACCTTTACTTGTGTTATTTGTGGTGAAGGCGACGACCATAATCAAGCCAACGGTGATTCTAGTCAACGGTGGTGGCGCCGAAGGAACAAGCTGCAGATTCAACCTGGAAGGCGGGACAACAGTTCCGTATCTAAATTTAAGCTCTTTAAACCATTGCTACCAAATTTAGCAAAGCTAGCTTTTGCACTCAGTTATTTATGAATAAAATAGTTTTATTAGATTATGTAATAAAAAGCCTTTCAAAACACATGTTCATACATTAATTGAAATTATTCATTTTATTCCCGTTCATAACCATTCATTCAAATTAGGTGAATCTGAAGGGCAATAAGGAGCTACCAGAGTATCAAAAATACCATCGGGCTTCAGTTACATCAGGCGTGGAAACTTAATTTAAAAACGAGTCTCCCAATACTGAGCCAATCTTTCGTAGCCATTCACGACAGGGACGTCACGACACAGTTTCTGATCACCGAAATTGGTTCACCCTCGTAGAGTGTGTGAACCAATTTCACATTAATGTATCTAGCGTTTAGTTGAAAAATCCAGGACGTCCTAGGTCATAACGTACCCCTGTGTGGATAGAGGCAGTCCGTCAAGCACTAATACGAAGTCCTCAGTCCTCTCTCAGACATGATTGATTTCCTTGGTCGTTTAGCAGCCGAATCGTAGATTTTCGAAAACTGGTCAATGACTATCCCTATGAGCAGGTTTGACTATCCCTGTTTTCTTCTTATGGGAATATATAAAGAGTGAAGCATACACTACATGCCCTCACATATTGGCAGATCTTAAGCGTCGGATACAAGAAGCCTGGCAGGAAATTCTCTTGGACATGGCACATCGTATGATGCAGACTTTCGTTTGCCGCTTGTAGGAATGTGTACAATGTAATAGTGGTCTGTTTCCGGGTGTAATATTCAGGAAAAAAGTGACTATAATAATAAATAATTGGCGTGCTTTTACCTGTGTTCTAAATGTATGTTTTCAAATAAATGATTGTACTACTTATAATATGCTAGTCTTTTTAAATCCTACTATTCTCTCTGCGCAACCCTATATAAGCAATTTTTAGCCTCCACAAATACATGATCATGCTGTCAGACATTTGTGGGCTAAATTAATAGCGTGACCGAACATCCCTACAGAAAATTTAAAGAAAAATCTGGACCAGTTGTGAGGAAAATCTTGTTTTGTTGAAAAATTGTAATTTTCATTTTTTTAAAAACATATACGCGCTTTGAGTCCTGTCAACGTGTTTAGTCATCTATGGAAAATTGTAGTGTTGTTTTGTGAGGTGTTAGAAGTGAAGTGTTTGTTTTTCTTCGTTCTCTATCTTAAGTTAATTTATCAACATATTATCAAAACTACTACGACCGAAAGAAGTACAAGTGGGAAGACAAAGTTCATTCCGATCTGCCCTACACCCAGTGGCACCATCCATTCTCAAAAATTGCAGTGCTTCTCAAACTAGAGTAGGAGATCATTTAATATTTTTGAAATTATGCAAAGACTACAAAATTATATCCAATATTTTGATCCATAATATGCCAAAAATTCAATTTCATTCGTAGAAATACCAAAAAACATTTGAAAATAGGGTTTGATAAGTTCTTAGACAAACCTAGCTATTGACTGTATCTGATAAATTAAGTGAATTAAATCGTCTTAGATCGTTAAACAAAATTCAAGGTCAGTTCAGTTTACTTCCTCTCTCTATTTTATCAGTTTTTCTTTCTACACAAAAAGTAAAATTGAATTGGATGTTCGAATTTGAGATTAAAAAATCTCAAGAAATTCCAAAACCTTCTGTTTGAAAAAAATTATGAAAGGTATAAACACTATATAGGTTATGATGAATCTTGTGAAATGAAGTTTGGAAACAGTTTCTACCACTTAACTGTAGTTCAGTTTCCTAACAAAGTTCAAAATATTTTAACTGTTGAACAGTCATTTAGTTTTCCTAAAACTGAGAAAGACAAAAACCAAACCGTCTTAGAATATATTAAAAAATTCGAAAATTCTTTTCCTTCTATTCCTGAGATGTAATGCAACCACGCTCGTCTTAATTTATCCAATACTTGAATAAATGAATGTTTAACCAAACGTCTTAAACACAACGAAAAAGAGCTACAAGTATTGAAATCGTATCAAATAACTCAAGAATTTTAATATAAAGAAAGATATTCCTCGTATTAAATGTAATAAAGAAAGAGCCGATGCAGCAATTATTAAAGATATGTGTATTTGTAAACATGGTCAGGTTTTTGATGAGGATCCGAACTATGCAATTCTTACGGAAGACTAATCAAGATCTATTTTACATGATTCTCAGGAAATATTGAAACGATGGAAAAATTAATACATTAATAATAAAACATGTGACGAATTGTATCCGACTACTCCTAATTGGTGTTTAGCATATGGAGTGTAAAGAAAATTTTCCAATGCGTTCAGTCATTTTTTCAGCTGAAAGGTCTCGCGCAACAATGGTCTAACCCTCCTTCATTAGAATATGAGATATTGTACTTCAAAGTTGACACGTTCCAGTTTTTATTATTCTTCCTTTACTATCATGTTGTTTCAATCGGTCCTTTTTCTGTACATTAGTACTGCAATTCAAGAAAAACTGTCATAAGATTAAATGAAAAGGGTACAATTAATTAAATTATGTTGCTTGACATGTAAAATGGGTAAGACCAGTATTGCAGAACTCCAACATAGATTGAGAAAAAATCAATTTTAATTTTAGAACAAAATAAAAATAATTCTTGAAATTTAGAGAAATGCACATTTATTTACTACTTCAATATTTCAGAAATTAAAAGAATATGATGACATGTGTAGGAAATTATTGAAAATAAATGTTATAAAAATTATTGTTTGAACACAGCAGTTTGATGTCCATCTATTATCATTAACATATTAGAATACAAAAAAAGTAAATATTATGAACAAAATAAAAATAATTAACACATACATAATCAGTTATGTCAAAAAATAATAATTTTCGTGATCATGACTTTCCGGAGCAGTTTCGGAAGAGAGACTCATGAGTAAATCATGATATACGGCTGGTACATGTTTTAAAAGTTCTTTCATATCTTTCAATTCATTGACTTTTATTGCCCTTGGAGATTTGTATATTACAGAATATTAATTTGTACGAGATCTCTTGTTCTGACAGTGAATGTTAAAAGAAGTATTTCTATGGATGATCCTTAGTAATTTTCAAATATGAAATTTTACTAAAATTTACTGCAACCTTATGTCCTTTAGAGATTTTTCTATTACATTTTTTTCATTATTGGTTGTGCTGAAACGAAGTCGGGTAGCATCATTTCTTTCACCTTGAATGGATGTTTGTGTCTTGATTCTGATATTACAGTAACCCTTTGTGAAGGAGTAAACAATTTCTGGACCCTTGCTATTTTTTCAATAAGACCAAAGTCTTTATCGCAAGTAAAGTAGTTGTTTTCGGACACAAGATATTTATGTTCCACAATTTCGACCAAACGTTTGTGTATTACTTGCCACCAAAATGTTATTTGTGCACGTGAATTCATAGGCCAGTTCTTATTGATCAAATTAGGTTTGACCACAGTTTGCACGAGAATTTGTTTGAAATGTTTTGAGAACAAAAACTGGCAGTGTTTTAAAATACTTAATTTATTTACAGATAGGTTGCACAGTCCTTGTGTTCTTCACTTAGTTATTTCTTTACACACGACTCAATTCTCTTGACTATTTATTTACACTGTTCACTTCTCTTGATTATTTATTTACCTTGTTCACTTCTTCTAGACTATTGCACAGTCCGATGCACTGTCCACAGTCCTCTGCGCCGGCCACAATTGACTGCACAACTTCCTCTTCAGACTGATTGACTTCAGACGGACTCCTGACTGCTGTTCATCTACCGCACCACTGTACACCGCAATGCACACTTCACAGCTCAGCTTCCACTTCAGACTGAGTGACTCACTGACTTCAGACGGACTGCTCGCGGCCACCGGCAGTGGCGAATTTATAACTGTCTGGTGCCCATATGGACCCATTCGGAACTCGCGTCATACTTCTACGCGACTCGCGAATAACCCGGAACCGTCCAGTTTGGGGGGCGGGCCTCCGGCAGATGAGTCAATCTGCGCGGCGAATTCCGGCAGATAATGCAATATTCGTTACAATATTCAAAATTTATTTTTTCTGCCACATTGTTTAATGAAAACAGATTTCAACATCAGAGGGGGATAGACCACTGTTGCGCTCAGCCTTTCAGTTAGCTCTTCCTTTCACAAATTTAGTACATTTCTTAACATATTTTTGAAAGTGACTTTGTTACAAGACTATGCCTATGCGGTTCAAAATAGCTTTAGATCAGTGGAAGACCTTTGTAAACTTAATACACTACTGGAAGATCAGATGATTTTACTCGACGTTAAATCAATGTTCCCCTCACTACCGAGAAACCTCATTATTTAAAAACTTGAGAATTTACTTAATAAGAATTCGTTATAACGTGCCGTTCTTAACGAAGAAATTATGATTACTGTTAAATTTATTCTAAAAATACTATCTTAAAATTTAATAATGAAACGAAGAGATTTCTATATAAAAAAACATTAAAACGCGATACATTTTGAATTAAAAACTATATCATGATTAGCGTAGTGACGCCGCCGCCAACGGAAAAATCAGGGAACCGGTGAGGCGAGCAACGGTCAGTCAGTGCGGGGAAACGCTCGAAGGTGAACGGAAGGGTCGTGACGCGCTCGACGAACAAGTAGCAAATTGACATTATATTATAGAATAAATAAGATTTAGGAGTGAAACCAAGAGTGCTAATGACTTGCAAGCAATTGTAAGACTTGTGGAAATAAGATAGGTGCTAGAAATTGTGATAGTTTAAAGAAACTAATGAACCGCGTGGCCGGTACTTGTAAGAGTTGGTGACCACGTGCGTAAGAGACTGTGTGATAGTGGACACAGCTAAACTGAGTAGTCGCAAAGCCAGGGAGAACTGCAATAAAGAACAAAAGACCGACGGACAGCGATATTGGGTATTTCGCACCTGTTTTGTATTATCCTCATAACGACCGGGGCTGGAGCCCAGGCGCCACCGTTAACCGTCGCGCAGAGTTGGGGAACGGTAGGCCTCCGACTCCCAATCCCCATCCCTGTACGGGGGAGAGGAGTCGCAACTTATAAAACACACCACCGAAAGAAGAGGAAAATGGACGAAGAGTCTCATTAGAGACATGCGTACCAGGAATAAACACTATAGATCCTGTCCGAGGGGAGGTTGACCATCCGACGGGCTCCTAGGCGAGCCGAAGGCTTCCGACGCTGCCGCTGCCGGGGGGAGCATCAAGAAGGAACAACCGATTCTTGAAGATTAAGGTATCGCGTAAATTTGAGCTCATTTGCATGTTTTGGTACCAAAACGAGGGTTCACTCGATTGTAAATATTATTCCAATTTGTGTTAAATAAGCAATAAAACGTTTATTTGTTTAAAAATTGATAATGGAAATGTCTTTCAATGCTTATGCCAAACCCTAGAGGCCCATTCACGAGCCAAAACACCTGTCCCTTCAAAATTGATGTCGTGAACAGTACTGCTTTGCAGGTACGTCACAATAATAAAGTATACAGACAGAAAGATGGTACGTCCATAGGAGGCGCGCTGAGCTGTTGCTTCTCAGAAATTATAATACGCAACGTCTTATCCAGTTCTGAAGTAAAATACTGTCGCCGTTACGTTGACGATACTATTATAATTTTAAATAGTAAACATGTGAATTATGTAATCATAAATTTCAATAAATTCCATCAAAATTTAAATTTTACAAGAATCAAATAATTTTCCTAGACGTGACGGTTATAAGAAATAACCATTCTTTTATTACAAATTGGTTTTGGAAAGAAACTCATGCTGCCCAAGTTCTGAACTTTAGGATCCTAAATTCCCTAATTCTACAATTCTTACAATAAACGATTATCCTGAAAGGTTTGTTAACAAACATGTAAATAACAGGGTTAAATTCTTGAAATTACAAAAAAAACAACAAATTTTCAAAAATCGAAAGAAGAAATTATTCAATCGCTTGTAATACTTCTTGTACTTACCATCAATAATAAACTTTAACGTATTATGAAAAAGAAATATCTATGTTCGGTTATAACAAAAACAATAATAAAAAGATTATTATGAATGTTAAAGATTGTTTTCCAATTAAATAAATTAACGTTGTTTATGGTATAAAATGTAATGATTAGTGGCAAATCAGTAGAAATCTTTCAATACGAATGAATGAACATTAAAGAAACATCAAAGAACATGTGTCGGCAGAATTCTGTTTCCAAAAACCGGGTAGAATATAAACGTTAGAATAGAAATGCGTAAGTATCCGTGTCTGATCACTGAAACTTTGCAAGTAAAGATCAATGATACAATTAATACTGTTATTGAAATCAACCAGTTCAGTAAATTCTATGATTCTGTATTACATCGGTTTAAGAATTCCTTTCACAAAATGTAACTTTTTGGATTTTGTGGTTATACAATTTATTCGCCTCAGTTTTCACGTAGTCTTTGTCTCCCACTCCACCCTCTCTTTCTACCACTCAACAATCCGTTTCAAATAAGTACGGTTTGACACGGTCTCTTGCCGATGCATGGCGCAAAAATCTCATATTATGGGCGCAACTGCGTTTGATACGCGCGACCTGCACATAATTTAACTTTCAACATTGCTTATGTTTTATATAAATAAAATAACTTCCAACATTTTAAGGTTTTATCTTTTAATATTCTAAAGTAATGTCTTGAAAATTTTTAGCCTGACTATGGGGACAACCAATTCCCGAAACTGTAGCAAATTATCATGAGACTCGAAAAATAAAGACAGAATTGTACAATTGTCTATAAAATTATTTGGGGACTCCTCGTTTTCAAGAATTGTTTTATTGTTATAAAAAAGACATTGCTTCTACTTTACTCAAAATTGCGAGAAAACGTACTAATATTTCAGATACATTTACAAGACATTTATTTAAGTACTGATTGATAAGAATTTATTTCATTTGAAGACGAAATCTTTATCTTCAAAATTGTAATTGTGACGCTTACATATTTGGGGTAATTGTGAAAATCCAACCTATGCCATCATTATAAGTGATTTTATACTATTCTTACAAGTTTGTTTAAAGAAAAATGGAAGTCGTTTTTGAAAACATTTTGCAAATGTCCCAGGGCTTCAACTAAATTGCTTCCAAAATTGAAAGAATTCTTTTCAAAATCGCAGGGCCTTGAGTTGATATAGATCAACACCACAGGCCAAACCAAAAATTTGATTTGATGATTTTGGCTGATCTTTATACTTTTTGGTGAGCTGAAAACGAAAAGGAAGTCTGTCCTTCTCCCTCACGTACAGATTTTTTTCTACTCCATAAAACTTAATTCCTACTTTGTAGCATATGCACATATTTACAGTTGTAACCAATATTTTTTCTAACATTTTAAAAACTTTCTAAAAATGTTCTAATTATCTACCTGAATAGGAGGTGTGGGCATGAAGGTTCTGTTCAGAGAGGAACGTAATTGTTATCTTTTCTCGGTAGTCCCCTTCTGAAGATAATCAAGATAGAAATGCTTTTATTTGGAAATTGGAGCCCACTTTGTTGCTCTTTCTTCCAATCCAGAAGTGTCAATTGGAGTGAATACATTTACTTCGGTCATCTACTTGCACCAAAGTGATTAAAACTGTTTTCTGGAGTGTGAAACTGCATTTTCAAAAAATGGCTCATCATTGTTGTGTTACCAGTCCAGACTACTGTTTTATCTGTGGTGAGTACGCAATCAAGAAGTACCAAATACATATAACAGATTTCGTAAAAAAATGCATTATGCATATTTTGGTTTGAGAATAGGAGATCAAGATAAAATGTGGGCTCCCCACAAATTATGTCACGGCTGCGTAGAACAACGTCGATTACGGTACAAAGGAGAATATACGGTCTTTTAGATTTGCCATCCCAGTGATGTGGAAGGAAGAAAAAACATGGGGATGACTGTCACTTTTGTACCTGTGATGTTCAAGGTTACAATTACAAATACCATAATTTGATTAACTATCCTAATCTTGAATCTGCTATTCGTTTGGTATAACACGGTTCTTTGTCAATTCCTCAGGCCCCTTGTGACTTGCACAGTATTGAGAAGGAAACAGAGAAGCTTGTGTGGTGAAAAATGATGAAACAGAGTTCGAATCAGACAGTTCAACGAACTTATCTGAGCTTTTTTCTCAATAGGACTTGAATGACTTAGTGAGAGTTCTTGGACTACCGAAAAATGCTGCTCAGTTACTCTGCTCCCGACTTAGAAACAAAAAAGTATTACTCTCAGGTACTACGTTTTCATTACATCGACGTCGCGAAGCAGCTTTTATCCCTTACGTTTCACAGGATGAGAATCTTGTTTATTGTGGACGTATGGGTCAATATTACCCAAATCATTGGGGTCTATTCATAGACTCATCAAAACGAAGTCTGGAAGCTATTTTGTTACATGATGGCAACACTTATGCTTCAGTGGCCATTCGATACATTAAAAGGAAACATACGATAATTTCCTATTAGTTCACAAACGAATTAGTTATAGTGATCATGAGGTTGATTTGTGGAGACTTGAAAGTCCTCACCATGCTCTTGCAATCAGGGTACACAAAGTTTGCTTATTTTTTATACTTATGGGATAGCCGTGACAGAAATTCCCACGGGAATAAAAAAGACTGGTCATCACGAGAAGCTCTGTTGCCAGGCGAAAAAAATTTAATTACGAAAAGTTGGTTCCTTCTGACAAAATCTTGTTATTTTCTTTTTTTCATTTATTTAAATGTTTGTTGAAGTTACAATGTTCGCTTTATAAGCCAAACTTTGCAATTTTGTGATGAATTAATCTAATTATCTTAATCTAGGTCAAAATTGTACTTAACTAATCAATATATAGCGAGGGAAAACAAGAAGCACCTCAGAATAATTTATTAAATATTTGCGAATATCTGAAGGAAATAATGGGAGAGGGGATCTATTTTTAATTCTGATTTTGTACCTGGGATCCTTTCCAAGTCTGTAGCGAGTTCATGGCTTTATGAAGGATAAGTTAATGTAAAAGTTGTTTGATACGAATATTATTTGGTGTGTCATTTATGTTTAGATCGTGATGTAATTGTTTATTGATAATGAACAATGGAGCTCTTGTTAATAAATTTAAATATTTGTTTTGGAAAACTTGCAATTGGTTGAGATTGGTTTTGGCGACATTGGTCCAGCTCGGGCATGCATATAAAAGTGTTGGGCAAATGAGTGATTTGTATAGCGCTAGTGCATTTGACAGTTAGAGATTGATGTAGGGGTTTAGTAAAGGTCTTAATTGGATTAGTTTGATTTTTACCTGTTGTGCTTCTATCTCTACATGTTGTTTCCAGTTATATGTAGTATCTAAATTTAATCCAAGATATTTTATGGTTTTCGTGATTTCTAGTATTATTATTAAGTAGCAGGGATGGATATGCAAAAGATTTTAATGAGAAGACTTTGTTGGTGATTTTGAGGGATTTAATTTAATTTTTCAGTTATTTGCCCAATTTGTTATAAGATTTACATGCTGTTGGAGCTGGATTTGGTGAGTTTGTAATGAAGTGCCGGAGATATACAATGCAGTCATCAGCGAATTGGCCGGTATTTATTTGATGGGAAGTAGAATTGTCTGCAGTGAAGAGGTTAAAGAAAGTTGGGGATAGCGGCGAACCTTTGGGGACCCCAGGGGCAATTTGTCTGGACGTAGAACAATCTGTTGTTATTGAGAAAGTTCTTTTAGATATAAAAAGTATGACTTGGGCTAAATAGTTTGGCGTACCAATTTCGACTAATTTGAAGAAGGGGGCTGGATGTCATATTCTGTCAAATGCTTGTGATACATCTAGAAATACTCGTACAGTGGTGGTGTGAAATCCCTTTTGGAAAGCACAGTGGATGTGTTCAGTTAGCCTCGACAGTTGGTGCGTCGCTGAGTTTTGGGATATGAAACCGAATTGTTGATGTGGAATTGAGTTCGTTTTATTTGTGTTCGTCTAAGTTTGACGAAAATTATTTTTTCTAAAATTTTTGGCATAATGGGTATGTGATTAGTCTGTAATTTTCTGCACGTGATTGATTTTTATTTCGTTTTGCTATTGGATGTATTATTGAGTGTTTTCATGATTGGGGATAATAAATTGTTCTTAGCATGGAGTTGTATATATTGTTTAAAAATGAAATGGCATTGTTTGGTACTCTTTTGAGGATAGCGGTATTAATTCGGTCATGTCTTGGAGAGTTTTTATTTGGGATTTTTTGATTATTTGTTTAATTCATAGGGAGAAATGAATTTCATTCTGTGAGGAACGTTATATAAAGGAGCGTTAGAAAATTTTAAAATATAATCATGTTTGGCATTTTTATGGAGTCATTAGGAGTGAATGTGCTAAAAGAATGGGCTGCTAGGATCTCGGCTTTCACCATAGGCGAATATTTTTTGCAGTGGCAGTTGAAGAGGGGAAATGCTGTTCTTTTTCTTTAGAATTTTCTTTGTGAATTGCCAAAGGGATTTGCTTTTAGTATTTAGTCCGTCAATAAATGGATTATATATTTCTTGGTTGTGTTTATTGATTGCCTTTTTGCAAATATTTGTTAGGTGATTTAGTTCTTTTTTTAGTTCTGGAATTTTTAGGGAGTTTCAAAGCCTTCTGGTTTTATTTTTAACTTTTATTACTTCAATAAAGTAGGGAGGTAGTGTGTTCTTTAGTTTTTTTCTAATTTCTGATATTGTTGTATATTGAGAGTCATGGATTGTTTGTATTATTATATTATTTAATTTACTGATGGCTAGATTCATTTCAATGGAACAATTAATGATTTGAAATTTTGGTTTTGATTTTTCAACATAGTTTTTAAAATAATTCCTGTTTGTATTGTAAGTAATCAGCGTGGGGAAAGAAGAGGTTGGAGGTTTTGTTAGTTTAGTTGTTATAACAACTGGGATATGGTTCGAGTCGAATTCATGACGAACTGTGGAGTAGATTAGGTGTTTCAAATTTGTTATTGCTCTTTCTAATATGTCTGAACATTTATTGGAATCATGTGGGAAATGGGTTGGTTCTGTGGGCGTTAGTATTTTATGCGACATTGTGTTTTGTATTCTGTTTATGTATTCACCTGACGGGTTTGTAGTCCGACATGCCCATGCAGAATGCTTTGAATTCAGATCTCCTGCTATGATGAAAGGATTGGGCCATTGTAATTTACTCACAGAGGTTGTATTGATTTTTATGTTGGGTGGTCGTGACTACTGTTAGTGTTTGATTATTGTTATATGGTACATTTGTCCTAATTTTTTCTCTACCTGAGGTGGGTCGCAAAGTTATTTGGTGTTGAATGCTAAACTTAATCAAAATTAATACTCCATCTTCATAATTTTCGTTTCAGTCGGCTCTGATGATTTGGAATACTAGTTGGCCGTGTTTTGCTTGGGCTCAGATGCGTCTCGGTGATGCATGCGATTATCGTTTTTGCCCGTAGACAATAAGATGACATTTGTTTTCCAATTTTGGATGATTAATACTTTATGGTGTAAATCTTCCATAACTGTTGCTAATTGTAGAGGCGATGGAGCTCTAAATATTTTGAATTATTGTTGGAATTAGCGAGTTGATGAAGTTGACTATGTGATTGGTGATGAATTGAGGTAATGAAGGAGTTATTGTTGTCGTATTGGTTAAATTGATTGTTTGTTTGCTGATTGTGATATTGTTGATGATGAACATTATTTGCATTCATTGGTTGATAGTGATTATTAATTCTTTGAGTTAAATTAGGAATAATGTTTGTTGTGGGCAAAGATGGAAAGTTCGTTGGGTCATGATTGGGTGGTGGCGTGCGTGATTGTCGGGATCTGGGACTAGAATTTACATTATTGCTGTTATTTTCCACTATGTTCCTATAATATATACATTCGTTTGACCTGAGGTCAGCCCTGTGCTTCCCCATGCAATTCTTACAAGAAGGAGTTTATTGCTTTGATGGTCAGTTTGCTGCAAGGTGATGTTTTGCCCAGAACACACACAAAACTTCGTAGTTGCAGTTACTCCTCCTCCTCCTACTACTACTACTACTACCACTACTACTACCACTACTACTAGCACTACTACTACCACCACTACTACTACCACTACTACTACCACTACCACTACCACCACTACCCCTACTACCACTACCAGTACTACCACTACCACTACCACCACTACCACTACTACCACTACCACTACTACCACCACTACCACTACTACAACTACTACCACTACTACCACCACCAGTACTACCACCACTACTACTACTACCACCACTACCACCACCAGTACTACCACCACTACTACTACTACCACTACTACCACCACCAGTACTACCACCACTACTACTACTACCACTACTACCACCACCAGTACTACCACCACTACTACTACTACCACTACCACTACCACCACTCCCACTACCACCATGTCCAAATCTAGACAACGGTAGCACTGATATACAGTTTTCTTTCTGCCTTTACTATGGAGTTGCACATGTATTTTCATTCCAAAGCACTTTCTATTTTGTGGATGCCGTTGAATTTTACTGCAACTACTTGAATAGAGGCATTGTTTTGTGTAGTCTTGTTACTTTTGTAACTGATGAAAATTGAGATGCGATGTCTTCAAAAATTTCATTTTCCAGAATTGTGAGATGAATGTTTTTTATCTCAATTGAATATTTCTTTAAACTGGGATGTGAGTACGTATGGAATTGTTTATTAGAATTTATAAAGTATTTAACTGTAGCTCTGAAGTCGCATATTATCGTGAATTGTATTTTGTTGAGTTGAGTGGTAAAGGTTTCTGTTAACTTAGATTTGATTTCCTTTATAAATTCGGTATGGTTGCTAATTCCTGTTAAATGGATTGGGGGAATTCTTTTTACTTCTACTGGTAGTTCAGGTTACTTTTCAATTTAAAAAAACTGAATCTGACACATCTACATTATAGTTTGTTTGCAAGTTGTCAGTGTTCAGTTCTGAAGAAAGGTCTGTCGAGATCTTGCGTTTGGCGTCTCTGACACTGGCGTCACCTCCGTCCCCGTGGTTTCGCTTCCCTTGCATTACCTTGCTTTGTTACGTCTCTGAATGGGTTGGTCAGGTTGTTTGTTGTTGTGATGGTACTTGCCCACATTCGAAAGGCATCGACGATGATCCAGTCGTATAAGAGCAGTTGAATGAGAATGCAGTTGAGTGTTGTTGAGGTTGCGACGTGCTGTTCTCGTGTACTCCATCCTGCTGCCCGAGAAGTTCAGGCTGCTTTCTGCGACAGCTATGTTTGTTGGATATTCTGGATTGTAAACATTCTAGGGTTTGAGAAAATGTGCCGAGAAGATCATTGTTAGATATATAAAAATCGATGTACTAACACTAAACTCGCACTTAATACTGTTTGGTACTAACAATGAAAAAATCTATCACCACTTTTCTGCGAAACGATCGGAGCAATGTTGCTCGGTCTAGAGCCCAAAGCGAAGTCCCCTGCTACCTCTTCTACACATAAAGCTAGGGTTGATAAAGCGATTCGTTAAGTCACTCATTGAAGAAAGTGAATGTTTCAATTACATATGCTCCAAGTTTCGTGGATGAAGTGACGTTAAGATAAAAGAGACCTTTGTAGGCCTAGACACCACAAATCTCTTCTCAGATCCACATTTTGCTCTGACCATGGATGAGAAGGAGACAGGAAAGCCTAGAATTCTGTTAAAACTATTGTTGGCAAGATCCTTGGTAACGTAAAGGATCCTAACTTACGACATATCGTGAAACGCATGTTGAAGGTTTTTCGAAAACTAGGCTGCCACACGAGTTTGAAGGTTCTCTTCCTCGCATGTGTACTATTTTCCAGAAAACTTGGAAACGTCAGTGAAGAACAAGGGGAAATATTCCATCAGGACATTAGGGGATGGAACGTAAGTATCAAGGTGGTGGAACGTGAACATTATGGCGGTCTATTGCTGGATGCTACATCGTGAAACACCTCAAGGAGTCATATTCCCTGAAGCGTACACGAAGAAGTTTCCAGGAGAAAAGAAAACCTTTTCACAAAAATAGCAATTAAATGTGCATTATTGTTTATTCCGGCAAGCTTATATCAGTACGAAATAATGTACTTGGTATTGTTTATAAAATGCAAATAAATAAAAACTGTCAGCCGATGCTGTTTTCTTGTCATAGCTACTATCTTTAGAGATTGAATTTGAGATTGAAAAAACTCTACGTGATAGAGAAAAACTGACCTCACTTTCAGCTTCAGCACACCAAAAAAAAGAAGATTATATGATATTATCAAATCAAATTTCGAAAACTATTTATTTGTCGGCCTGTGTAATGGAATATTCATTTTAACAAAAATGTAACGCATAGGAAGTTGAGTTAACGAGTAGTAGATTTAGGAACCAGTGATGTTCACTGACAGACAGAGAGACCAGCCGCTACATGGATGGAGGTTTTGGAAAAACAACAAAAGACCCCAAAACGTATACTTCAGTTGAATTCTCGAAATCGATTTACCTCATCATTATATACCTACCTAAATACTACGTTTGTTACTCCATACACAAGTGCACAACAAATATACAAACGAATAAAAGAACAAACGAACGAACAAATAACCAAATAAAGAAACCCTCAGAACCTCAAGTGAAGCCAATCGAATCGAATCCAGAACTTCTCTTCTATTTTTCGATTAAATGGAATGTTGTAAAGTTGAAAAATAATAACTTACCAGCAACAAATATTCCCCCGAATATATGCGAATGTAGATGCCGCACGTCTGCTTCAGCCCGTTACGAACTCCATGCGCATGTAGCGGAGAAACTAAATTTGCAAAATGGCATAAAGAATAGACTTTTGTGGGAACTGTGGAAAGATTTACTACTAAAAAATGGGAGTGTTTTGAATAATTTCTTATAAAAATTGCATATCTTGAAAACGAAAGGCAATAACGACAATCAGGTTGCGGAATATCTCATCTTCTTTAAACGTAAATAAGTGGAAAGAAATAAAATAATTAGAAAATTTGTAAATTTATAAACACAAAGTTTTTGGAATTTCTGAAGCGGGAAATGTTCCCTGATCTTCCAGAACTAAAAATTGCACATTAACGTTACAATAATTAAGAATTTTATAAGAATATGTTAAATGTGCTGGGGAGTGTCTGCACATTGTCCGTGAGTTGAACATGGCAAAATAACGATTTTTACGAGAGGTGCAGATTGATTGCGTAATACCCAGTGTAATTGTTACTCTAATGATAAATATACCCTTGGTCTTTGAATTTTTCTGACTTTTATTGAAATGGTTCCCTAGAACTCCTCTATCGTTCCGAGAAATATATGATTTTGTAATTTATGCAAATTTTATTAACATAGACAAATCGAAATCTGCAGTAATAATAAATTTTCTTATCGATAGAATCAATAGAAAACTTTTTTTTATAAAGTTCAGGGATTGTATATGAACAACAATATTGAAATATGTGTGAGAAAGTAATTGATCTACAATCTGTGTTCTATCTCTTATCCAGGGACCGAATACCCAAATTATAGCGGTAAAGGTATTTATACCGATATAGAAATACCATTACCTCTATTATTCCTTTATTCGAAATACCTTTAAAAATACCGGCAAACGACGTTTAATACTGGTATTGTTAAACATATTTTACTTTTATCCGACGTCTGCTAAATCAGCTAAAATAACACTATTTAAGGATATTATACCGGTATTTTCATGAGTAAATACCGGTTTTTCGGTTTCATTTAACCCGTATTTTTAGAAATATCGCTGTCATTTTACTGCTTAGATGGCGCAGAGGAACAACTATTGACACTGCAGAGTTTCTGACCGGGAGGTCCGAAGTTTCTAGTATCGACAGTGGTAGATACTCGTCACTATCCCTACTATTCTAGCTAGGTCGAATTCCTCTGTTGTCTGGAAAATAATTCTAGTGGCCGGCTGTTCTGAACTGTAGATTTCCATGTCCATTTCCGATCAGTACCAGTCGAATGCCGGAGTAGTACTTTAAGAAACGGACCACTGATCGCGCGTTACCTTCCTCTTCCTTATCCTTCTTCTTCTTCTTCTTCTTCTTCTTCTTCTTTTTCGGCATTTTCCCCTTAAGAGCTTGCCGTTTTCACCCTCCACAACTCTCGGTCCTCTAAATCTGCTGGTTTGAGTCTTCATAGCTCTATAGCTTCCTGGATGTATTTTTTCCACTAAAACAAGTCTTTCTCGTCTTCTCCTCTCAGGTGGTTGCCACTTTAAGATCTTACGTAGCCGTCTGTTTTCAGACATTCTGAGCATATCCATTCCATAGCAGTTCTAAATTTTCCAAGGTCTTCGTAATAGAACAAATTACATTCATCGTTCTCCATATTTCTTCATTTCGCACTCTGTCCCTGCGAGTAAGTTGTCGGAATCACCTCGAGTAGTCCATTTCTACTGTTCTAATTTTATCTCTTAATTTTTACTTTATCGCATTTAACGTAAGAAGAGAAAGTATTGAAATCGTACGCTGGAAAACGGCGAAACACAAAACCTCGGGCCTGGCCCTTATAGGGAAAAATTGGATAAATCCAGTTGCTAAAACAGAAAAAATTCCTCTAACACGCGGTGTAGCCAGAATCCATGTTTTGTGCGTCCTTCATACCAAATAATCGATTGACGGCAAAACGTCTGTCTGTCAGTGTGTCTGTGAACAGCGCTAGCGCATAAACCGTTTTTCTCTAAAATTGATATTTCTCAAGTCGTTCTAGCGAAAGTTCGAGACTAGTGTGGTATGATGTGGTTCCTTCTGATGGTTGTTGCAACAGTCGGAGAATCCCAGTAAGTCCTCAGGCACGAGAATACGAAGCATTCGCGTAAATGAAGGTAGCTTCAGGGAAGAGGGGTCTGGCAGGATATCGTTGAAAGTAAAAAACTCCTCTGCGACTCCTCTGTAAACTAAAAGGAGCTAGTCAGAAGCGAAACGAACATGCCAAGTAAAAAATCACAAACTCAAAATTCGGGAAGAGACACTGAATCTCCGCTACGTGAAATCATGAATGACCTAAAAGAATTTAAAAAACTAAACAATGAATTGAGAACAGTAGCAAAGGAAGGAATAACAAAATCACAAGAAAACATACTACATGAAATAAAAATGTTGAGAAACGAAAATGAAGAACTAAGGAGAGAAACAAAAAAAATGCATGCCTGAAAATGGAAATATTGATATTGCACCAAAGCAAACTGAGAGAAACAAAGAATACAAAGAAAGCGTAGAACATTTAGAAATATGGAACAAAGAATCAAGTAGTAATATCAAACACCGGGTACAATTAATAGAAGAAAATGAAGAAAGAAGAGCTAGGAAGGAAAAGAAAAATAAGATAATTATCAAGTGGGATGAGTTCAAATCAAAAGACAGAACTCATGTTAGAGAGGTAACTGAAAACCTATTCAAAAACATAGAAGTAGAGAACAATCCCTCCTCCCTTTACTACATTGGTGAAGACAAAACTGGAAGAGGAACTGTCAGGTTCCAGACGCCTACCTTCTCTGCCAAAGTTGCAACTTTAAAGAACAAGAATAAGTTAAAAGGAAAAAATACTTACATAGAAAGTGACCTCACAAAACGCGACAAAGATGTAAGTTATTTCATTCTCTGATATTTTTTCATTTTCAGAGATCTGGAAAATGGTGCAGGAAGAACGAATTAAAGGAAAAACTGTTAGGATAGGATACAAAAAAAACAAACAAATAGACGGGAAGTGGGATCTAATCTACAAATGCAATGACAAACAACTAGAACAGAGACATGCAGAAGATTTATAAATAAAACTACAGTTGATATCAGTAAAAAGATAAATAAATGGAATACTAAACCAAACATATTAATTCCAGAATATAACTACGAGACAAATGTACTATCCTTTCCACAATCAATGTACGGACATTAAGAACCGAGGAAAGAGAACTAGAGTTAAAAAATGCAATATCAAAGCAAAAATACGGAAAAATAGGACTAAGCGAAATAAAAAAATGGGAGAAGCAATAATTCAAAGACAAAATGGAGATATATTTTCTTATAAATGAACTACTGTAGGTCAGAAGAAAGTAGGCTTCATAATCAACAAGGAGCAAACAGAAATGACTGAGGGTATAACAGAAAGGATTGCAATATTAAAACTAAACGCAAAGAACAACAAAATAACAAGTATTCAAGTATATGTACCGACAACACTCAACTCCAAAGAAGAAATTGAATCCTTTACGATATCTTGGATGACACTCTAAACAAGCACAGATCGTCAATGAATTTTATAATCAGGGATTTTAATTAAAAAATTGGAAAGATGAAATACACAGAAGAGACTTCACTGGGGAGTTTCACCCTTGGAAACCATATCGACAGTGGACGCACGTTAATCCAATTTGCAGAGGGTCAGAAATTGAAAATAGTTAATACTTACTTTTATAAGCCAACAAATGAAAGATGGACGTGGCATTCCCCAGATGGAATAACTAGGAATGAAATATATTTTATCCTAACATATATGGAACTGGTATCAGACTTCAACATTACTGCATTACCAGAATTCACGACTGATCACAGAATGGTTGAAGTTAGAATATAAATTGCAAAAGACAGACGAAAATACGGACACAAAAATTCACCCGAGAACAATTTTGAAGTAGTTAATTACAGGGATAATTTGAAACAACATATCACCAAAATGAAAGCAACCGAAGAAAAGGATATACAGAAGCAGCACAAAGCTCTCGAAAACGTTATAATCACGACAGGAGAAAGTGCCTCACAATCAAAGACAAGAAGTGATAGAACAAAACAACTTAGTGATGAGACAATCAAGTTAATGAGGAAAAGAGACTTTAGAAAAGTACAAATATTCGTTAATGGTCTGCGAAGAATAGTACAAGAAGATCAAGCAAAAAGTAAAAAGAGAAATAAGGAAAGAAATGAAAAGGCACGAAATAAAAGTAATTGAGAGAATAATTAAGAATTCTAAATCTGTTAAAATTATCAAGAAAGAATTAAAAATTGTCAGACATTGAATGTTGAAGATAAAAAAAGTCTTACCAACGAATGAAATTGTTGAAGATTCAAACTGTATTTAAAAGAAATTATATACAAGTGAAGCTCCAGACGATACTTCGCTCCGAGCGATAAACCATAACGAATACCAAGAGGATCAATACTCTCGTATCATTATATCCGAAGTGCGTACAACTATAGAAAAACTAAAATTAAGAAAAAGCCCAGGAGATGATGGAAGCACAACAGAACATTTGAAATATGAAATATCTGAACTAGCAAAAGAAGTTACAGATATGTTTAATAATATACTAGAGAAAGAAGGACTTCCAAATCAATGATTGTTAAGCATCATCACCCTAATTCACAAGAAGGGGACATGAACCGACCTAAATAACTACAGACCAATTAGTCTCATGTCAAATTTATGTAAGGTATTTTAATTAATTGTATAAGGTATGAAAATTAATAGAAGAATAACAAGGAGACTCGATGAGGAACCACCGCCAGAACCCGGCTTCGAATCTGTCTTTTCCACTACTGACCACTTCCAGGTAATGAATCAAGTTATTGAAAAAGTACAGGAATTCAATCAGAAACGCAACATAGCTTTTGTAGATTATACTAAAGCATTTGGCTCAGTGGCATACTCCAAAATTATCATGGCTTTGGAAATGCACGGAGTTCAAGGAAAATACCTTAGAATTTTATCAAAAATGTACGCAACAAGGGTCGCAAAAGTAAAAACAGAACGACAGGGAGAACAATTTCGTTTGAGTAATGGAGAGAGGGAAGACGACCCAATTTCACCTACGATTTTCACGTGTTTGCTGGAAAGAATCTTCCTGAGACTGAGAAAAAATCCCAAAGAAAAAAATCAGGAGGAGTCAAATCGGGAAACCGGGCAGGCCACTTCACTTCAGCACGTCGTCCTATCCAGCAATCCGGGAACTTCTCATTTAAGACTTCTGTGGCTACACGGGAAGAGTGAGCTGGGAAGCCGTCATGTTGAAACCATACGCACTGTCGTGTATTCAGTGGTATCTTTTCTAGGGAAATAGGTAAAACATTTCGAAGAAACAGTACGGTACATATTGCCATTTAATATTCCTGGGATGAAGTAAGGTCTAACAACGAAATTTCCAATGATGCCGCACCACACATTAACACTCCACGGTTTCTGATGATGTACCTGTCGTTACCAATGAGGGTTGTCTATTGACCAGTAATGCATATTTCGTAAATTCACATTACCGTGGTTGGTAAAAGTGGCTTCATCCGTAAAAAGCATTCGTTTAAAAAACGTTGGATCATCTCGCAGGCGTTGCAGGGCAAGCCGGCAAAATTCCTGGCGGCGTTCGAAATCCCGGAAGCTTGATGTAATGAGAGGTGATATGGTTGGAATTTATACCGATGCAATATGCGTATGACACTCGTCTGACTTATACCACATTCCTTGGTAAAATGTCGCGAACCAGCATGTGGATTGCTAAGCGTCGACCTCAGAACAATCTCCTCTTGTGCTTCGTCAGTTGCAGCTTTCTGCCTTGTCCTCTGTTCAGCGTTTCAGCTTCCTGATTTCACTAGTTTCTTGCACATACTTGCAAGAAGCTGGCGCGTAGAAGGTGACGATCTGGATACAGCTCTCCATATCGCTGTACTGCTCTAACGGCATTTCTTCCGCATTCACCATACACTAGTAGCATATCTAACTTCTCTTCGTTGGTATATATTCTGCTCCAAGAAACTAGAAAAAATGACCTGTCCTATTACCCTAGCAGCGCCTTTTATACTCGTGACCTCCGCTCCGCTATTGTGTACGTGACCTTTGCGCATTTTCAGAAAGCAGGAATGCATGAGACATTTCCTTTCAAGTTTCTCAGTGGAGAAAAGGAAAGATCGAATTCGAAGGGGCCGCTTTAGTGGAAAAATACGTTACAAAACATAGTTTCTATTTGAAAAAACAGAGTTGACCTCATCCTTGTAATTAAAAATAGTACAGAACCGAAATATGCTGTAATCAACTATCCCCTATCTATGTTACAGACTGACTAAACGGTATCTTCGTATCTTTCACGGATGAGGAAATGAAAGGGGTGTTATGACGTAATTGGTTCACCCTATATATATATATATATATATATATATATATATATATATATACATATATATATATATATATATATATATATATATATATATTTTGTGACGTACCTGCGTTTCGTGGTAATTTCACTGCAAAGAAAATACTAAAGGAGGGTATCTTTTTCGTGAATGGGTCCCTACGAGGAGTCGATATGGCATTGGGATATTCAATTAACATAGGTTATACAATCACGAACATGATTTATTCACATTCACATAATTCAACATGAATGTTGAAAATATACATTTGCAATGCTGCTACACACTTCACAAAACAATATCCTTTCCAATAAATTTTACATTTTTTTCACCACTAATTATGAACAATGCACTACTAAATGTGAATTCCCAGCAAGTGATGTGCACAATTTATACAACAATGTCAAATACCTCTATGCTTCCACAAAAATTATTACTACTTCACCAATTATTTAGCTACCATGCTATGAAAAATACAAACCAATTGAATCATTACTGACTTGTCTTACAAAGGCTTGGAAACTATACTGCTCTTTATCACTTATGGTATGTGCATTAATAACTTTCATTAGTCCAATAACTATAGTAATAAATTTATACTGGATACTTTTCCAAATAATTCCATATACCTGCCTACTATTAATTAAAAAAAACAAAATTTCTGTAATTACCAAATGTTCATTATGCTTTCTTAACTCTTTACGCCTATTTTGTCAGTGCATATACTGTTGCTTTTGTTCCCTCCAAAATAATGAATTCTTTCACTGCCTGCATATTACATTCCACCTGCATTGACATACATCAAGTACATGCACAGTAATTTCCAATGTTTTATCGACTTTCCTAGGGCCACATTTCTTAATTACACGATTTCCAACTGTTCGGGCGCCAGCTGTGACGTACCTGCGTTTGGCGGTACTTTCACTGCAAAGAAAATACTAAAGGAGGGTATCTTTTTCGTGAATGGGTCCCTACGAGGAGTCGATATGGCATTGGGATATTCAATTAACATAGGTTATACAATCACGAACATGATTTATTCACAAACTAATTTGTTATATACATGATTCAGTACACCTATACATTTCGCCTTGGTACCAAGATTAGATTTATCATGAGTTTTATCATACCTTTGGGGCCCCAACAATTACCTCCGTTGTTTGAAGTACTGCTCGCATCGGCGGGGTTCGCCGACCTCCGCTGCAGCCCGGCGCATTCGGCGGCTGGTGGTGTAGTGGTCGTCTCGGCTGGCGGCCTCCTGGATCCCTCAATCTCAGCTCCTGGTACTTCGGCTGGCACGTCGCACTTTCCTCTGATTACCTTTCACCGTTTTAACATAATTACATAGCACGTGGCCACTACGCGTGCTCGCGTCAGCTTCGCAACACACAGTTCTGGTATTGTTCTCACTGCGTCAAATGGCATAAGCGCGATTTACTGTTCTACCCACATTTATCTCTTCTACATATCACTTTTCCGGTCTCCTAACTATTGTTTCGACAGATCTTGCGTTAACTAACGTTCTACCTCACCGGCCACATTCCGGCCACACTTCGGCCACCGCCGACCCCTGGCGACCGCCTCGTCCGTCTCCCTCCTCGCAACTGTCGTAACGGCTGAATTCTCCGCCGCTCCACGCTCGTTTTTTCAACCGTCACTCCTCGTTCCCACGGTGTCTCGCTGCGGCGACGACGGTGGCGGCGGCAGCCGTTGGTTTCTCCCGACCGCTGTTTGTCGCGCCTGTCATGCGTACTACGCAGTCCAAAATGAACTCTAATTTCTTATGCTAATGTTTCTAATTAGCATAATGAAACATTACGTGTTTCAATATATATATATATATATATATATATATATATATATATATATATATAATGAATTACTTTACATTTGTATTGTTTTAATGAGGTCGCTGGTGAGGTAGATACCTTTATTTATTATGATTAGGATGTAGGCATTGCATGCAAGATGGGTAAGCAAACTGTGTCGTACATACCTTGCAGCTTCCGGACCGGAAACAATGTTCTGCGGATTTTTGAGTGTGTCGTGTTTAAGAATGCAGCCGGTCAGCAGCAGGTGGGGGCAGGAAGAGGGGTGGGGTGGGGGTGAATGGTCGTAAAACGCGGCGGTGCAGGGTGGAGGCTTGAGAAGCGGTGGGGCGAGCGACGGTCAGTGGAGTAGGAAGGGCGGGGGGTTAGGGGTGTACACTTTGTGCTAATTTTAGCAGAGGTGAAGAGAGTTCAGGGATTTGTTGGTTAAGGCTAAATGCACCGAAAAATACTGTAGGAAAATTCAATAGATTGCAGCACTATCACAGGGGAATTTACTGATAAAATCTGAACCAATGGTCCGATTTTCGATCTGTAAACGGCATTTGACGACTTTTTAAAATAGAATTTACGCTACGAAGACCTTTTTCCAAAAATCTAGCAAAAACTTGAATTTGATATTAGTTCTCAAACTTGCGAGAAAAAAATAAAAAATGTGGGCTTATTGCGCGATGGCGACATGCTTCCTGAATCCAACGCCGTGACAATCATGCAAATCGGACGAATAGGAGCGTTGTAAAGTGAAATTTAGGAAAACTCCCCTTTCCGCGCCGTTGCGTCACCCACCCACCCCGGTGCGGGCCCTCTGTCGACACGACGGCACCGCCAGCCCCAGCGGCGTGCGGCCAGCCCCGGCGGAGGAGGCGGGACTTGCGGGACAGGCAAGACAGACAGTCGGTTTAGGCTTTCGTCACTTTGCAACTCAATCTATTTTTCCACAGATACCAAACTAGATATGCTATACTACTATTACAGACCGCGGTAAACGGTCTGTACTACTAGTACATAACTATATTTTTCACATATTTCCTTCTTCAACTACCATCTTAAAATTGTTTGAGGCATTACTCAAAATATCGATTCCCATTTGGAACTGTTTTTTAAAATAATGAACTAACTCTGTAAATATCACGATCTCAAAACGGCGTTTATCTGCTTTAAACGTTCATCTGGTGAATTTTTTTCCCAAGTTAATAGCCGAAGCTAATTTTAAAAATGTTTTCGTACTTTCGGACAAATTAAAAAAAGATGGTAAAATAGCGGGCTGGCGAGCTCCATCCTGACTCCAACGCCGTAACAAGCATCGAAATAAGATATTATGAATCATGAGATCTCAGACAAAATAATTCCTGGCGCGTCATTTCATACAGACTATGTAAATGAATAAAGTTTAATTCTGTGTGTGATAACTCCTAGATGTTGGCTTGCTTTTGGAGCGTGTTTTCCCTTCCATTTTCTTTGTTTTATAAAAAGTGGATTTTCTTGTAAAAGATATCTGCAGTGTAACCACCGACTCACCCGATTACCTGATTCCTTCGGCGATTCAGCTTTGCATGATTGCCTAACTACGTGTGAGAAAGACGTACGCATTTTCATAAAACTACTTTAACCACTTTAGTATTGGGTGTGGGTGAAGCCCAGTAACATGAATAAACTTACAACTAACTTACAACTAATCTTAACTTAGTAACGGCCGGTATGGCCAGAGTTCATCTTAGCTCCGGTGTCTTTGCCCTCCCGGGCGGTCGTGATCCAGCTCACAGGTGCGGCGTTCGGGCATCCCAGCGCCCGGCAGGTCTGGCGGCGGGCAGCTACGGACGTTGCTTGCACCAGGTCCCTTTGTGGCGGCCCCTTGGCGGTCACGGCGGCGGACCCGGATTAGGCCAGCGGCGGGCGTCCACCGGCGGCTTCTCAGCTGCGCTCGGTGCGGGCGGCGGCGGAAACGCGCCCGGGCGATGACGCGATATAGTTTGTCACGTCCCCGGCTCGTATTCACATGAGTCGGGCTGCGATGTGGCGAGGCGGCGTGGCATTCGGGGCGACCAGACACGAATTAAGTGGCCTCGCTACTGCCTCAAAAGCAAGTGTCCTCGCGGCTCACAACGCATGTGCTCCCCCTGCCGCCTCCGACAGAAGTGATCTCCTCGCTACCTCCGATACAAGTCTCCTCCTCGCTACCTCTGATACCAGTGATCGATCCTCTCATCCGCGGTCCCTCAGGAAGGCTCGTGTATCACGTGATTCCTCCCCCGCATCGTCTACTTTTCTTGGTTGTCGCGCCACCCGTAATCCTTCCGCCCATCACGGCGCCAGCGGCAAAGCCGCCCCCAGCAACCTCCCCCGAAGTAACCTACGTCACCTAAATTCTCAGAAATAGGAGCGGGTAATTCCGTTGCTCGGTTAAGGGGGTGTGGGTGGCGTACTTCTCCACACATCATTAGGGGTGCGCCCAGCGTGGGTCTCGCTGAACAAAGGAGGCGCTATTTCCTCCTTTACCTGGGTTCGCTAAGCGGCTCTCCGCGGTTCAGCAGGAAACGGCATTTCCTGCTGCTCTTAACGGCGGCGCGGTTCCTAATTAAATTATATATATATATATATATATATATATATATATATATATATATATATATATATATATATATATATATATATATATATATATATTGCTCGTGTCGTCATCCGCGATGTGGTTTTGTGTTGTACATATTATTATTATTATTATTTATTCACGATCCACCTCATTCTTATAGTTGGGAGCCGACTTGATTGCGAGGCTGAGAAATGCGCTCAATGTTCTTGGAAGCTACCCTCCTCTCCCCCCAGCCTAATCTGCAACTACTAGCTGTCCCAAACATATTACGCCAAGTATCCATACGCAAGAATTAAAACATCATACGAGAATAAGGAAAACAAATAAGAAATAAGTGGATGTCATCAATGTGGAAATTTTTGTCTTCACAATATGACTTTTCTTACTGAGAGTACTAAAGGCTGCCCCGCTGGCTTCAAATCCTTCTTTTTTAATTGATGTCACAGTTCGAACAGATACTTGAGGATAGTTTACTACCCGAAAATTACTGTTATGCAGCGTGTGTTGAAGAACGCCCGAATTATTTTCTTTGTCACATTTCTTAATAACGAGACATATTTTCCCTAGCTTAACTGTGTACTGTTCGGCCTTTACTACGAACAGAAGCCATACCGTTCCACCAAAAATCACAAACCAAATTAAAATGAATACGCTATACACTTGTGTTACGAACGAGAAGCAAACAACATGTCACTCAATCATTGAGTTCATGTCTTCTCAGAACAAGAAACATTCTATATTAGATGAAGTGATATAGAACCTCATACAATGTTGGCAAAGCATATATACTACGTCCTTGACTGCTCGCGCAGGCGGCAAAATTGCAAAACACGTCAATATGCTGAATACTTACACTGTATACTTCAGCGAATTCTTTAGTTCTACCTCGTATGTACGACAGATGACAGTAATATATAAATATGTGGTTTATTAAAGTTTTGGAAATATATTTATTTGTGTAATGTAATTGAATTTTCCTCACTATTCAAGAGGAGATATTATTGTCAAATTGCCGCCTTGCGAAAGTTGAGGCGTCAAAAATCGGTACACTAATGTGAACACTTTTCATGTTTTCAACGTCAAAAGTAATTTGTTGAGACTGCAAAGTGTGAAAGAGGCTTTTAGATTTTACTGTCTCAGGTACTAAAAACTTCGATTTATAGAGGAGTATACTGCACTGTAGTTCAAGAACAAAATGGCCAATGCATTGAGTGCTTGTAAACATTTCTGTCAATAATACAGAGTACGTCCAGAAAGTAAGTTCCGTTTGGTTATAAAATTAAATTGTGTACAGATACAGAAAAGTTGTTTATTGCACAAAGTTCTACAACTCTTAAGCTACTTTTTCACATAACTGCCGAAATTTTGTAGGCTTTTGTCATAGCGTGGCACAAGTTTTTGTGTCCCTTCATACAAATTTGCCGCCTGTGTCTTCAACCAGTTGGAAACAGTTTCTTTCAGCTCGTCGTCATTGTTGAAGTGTTGACCGGCAAGGAAAGACTTGAGATGTAAGAACAGATGAAAGTTGCTTACTTTCAGGGGTGTCGTAAGAAACCCAAGTGTAATCTCCTGTGTCTGTCAGAAATTCTTCGCCGCTTTCAGCATAACGGGTCAAAAACTGAAGTGCATTACCCATCCGTTTTGTTTCGTGTTGCTCAGTAAGAATCTTTGGTGCCCAACGTGAGCACTAATTGTAAACCTTCGGTTTTCCTGGATCTTGTCATCAATCGCGTGAACCAGTTCTTCTGTAACCAAAGATGGACGCCCACTTCGTTCTTCATCGTGCACATCACAGCGTCCGTCATTGAACTGTCGGACCCATCTTCTCACCATTGAATCACTCATCGCATTTGGTCCGTAAACATCGCAAATTTGCCGATAATTTTCACTTGGTTTCACTTTCCTCGCATTCAGAAAACGAATCACAGATCTGATTTCACAAGCAGCGGGATTGTCAATCAAACCGACATTGTAAACAAGCACAACAAAGCGTACGTGACTGACAACGATCTCCAAATGGCGCACGTTTTTTCTCCTTGATACAGAGCGTCTACCGCGCATGTGCGGAACTGCGATCGCAGCGCTGTAGCGGAGATAAATTGAAACGGACCTTACGTTCTGGACGTGCCTCGTATTTATATTCTCCAATAATCACTGCGAAAATCAGAATTCCAACGTTTTATAGATTTATAGAGGAGTATACTGCACTGTAATTCAAGTACAAAATGGTCAATGATTTGAGTGTTTGTAAACATCTCTTTCAATAAAACTGCTCCACTATTCAGTGCAAGAAGTCGCAGTAGAATTACGTTGGTCAGTCACAAAAGCTTTGTGTTATCTCTTTTTATCTGCCTGTTAGTCTGTACAACAGAGATCGTGAAAGTATTGCATGTCTGTCCTAGCGACTCCGATTTCACAGTCACACCTTGATTTCGGTGCTTTTGAATAAATGTGAATAGAAATAATAATAATAATAATAATAATAATAATAATAATAATAATAATAATAATAATAATAATAATAATAATAATAATTTAAAAAACAAAAATTACACTGTAGATAACTGCGGCTACGTGCATAAAAAGAACCAAGAAATTCAAAATTATAATTTACTTTTAGTTTACGAGATAAGCTTTCCCCAATGTTACCAGTAATTGCAGCTCGCGTCATGAAAATTCAAATCTCCCCCTCATCGCTTCGCCTCTCCCTGAAGCGGTGCCGTGGGAGACGCCAGATTTGTGCAGGACCTGCGGTCGCTTTTGATGACATACGAGGGTCTCTGTGTTATCGCCTTCCGCTTACGGAGTGAGGAGAGGTGTCACAGCAGGAACGGATCCCGCTGATTATTTTTCGGGTGTATATTTTTGTATACATATATTTATGTAAATAATAAATTATTTGTTAATATATTTTATATTATTTAGAGATTCACCAGATGGACTCTTTAAAACAGATAAACGTCTTTTTGAGATCAAAAATCGAGTTGATAAAAGAGCTCGTGCGTATACTACGCTCATTCTTTCCGGTATTTGACAACGGACGATCTTAGAGCAAGGTGGAATGATAACAGAAGACCTTAGTAGTAAATTATGTCTAAAATAAGATGTGAGAAGATGGAATAATGGTGATATTTACAGAATTAGTTCATTATTTTAAAACCAGTTCCAAATCAGACACGATATTTTGAGTAATGCCTCAAACAATTTTAAAATGGTATTCGAAGACGGAAATATGTGAAAAAGATAGTTATGTACTACTATTACAGACCTCGGTCTGTAATAGTAGTATAGCACCTCTAGTTTGGTATCTGTGGAAAAATAGATTGAGATGCAAAGTGACGAACGCATAAACACTGTCTGGCTTGCGTATCCCGCAAGTCCCTCCTGCTCCGCCGGGGCTGGCCGCACGCCGCCTGGCCTGGCCGTGCCGCCGCGCTGACAGAGGGCCCACAACGGGCGGGTGGGCAACGCAACGGCGCAGAAGGGGAAGGGGGGCGAGGGTTTTCTTAAATTTCACTTTACGACGCTCCTACTCGTCCGATTTGCATGATTGTCACGGCGTTGGATTCAGGAAGTATGTCGCCATCGCGCTATAAGCCCATATTTTTTAATTTGTTCTCGAAAGTTAGAGAACTAATTTCAAATTAGCTTTTTTGTTAGATTTTTGGAAAACGGTCACCTTTGCGTAAATTCTATTTTAAAAAGGCGTCAAATGCTGTTTACAGATCGAAAATAGGACCATTGGTTCAGACGTTATCGGTAAAGTATATTTTACTTATTTTGGTGCTGCCACGTGGTGGCTACAAATTGTACTAGTGTCGGGACATTTAGCCTTAAGGGGCGCGTTTTCTAGAGCTTGCTCATCAAAAGCTCCCATGAAAAGTTTCGCAGCGACCGGGGACTGCGGTAAGCCCATACCGGTGTCTTCTGTCTGAGCATAAAACTCTTGTCAGTATTGGAAAAAAGGTGGTCGTAAGGCAGATCTCCGTAAGCTTGGCCCCCTCCCTCCTAAGTTGATGTAACGTGAGGCTGTCTGCTACGATCTAGCGGTCTCCGTCCCGATCTGTCTACGTCCCTAGCGGTCTCTTGTTATAACTGGGATGAACGATCAGCACATTCAGACGCTTCAAGATGGTACCAGTGTATCCAGCGCCAAGGAGGGAGATTTGAATAAGTATTGTACTGTAAATGAAATGTCTGGGAATGAATTGATTGAGAGGATGAGTGAAAATTCAGATGTGTGACGGCGTGCCACCTGCAGTAGACTTTGGAATTAGTGATAATCTACTGATGCGAATGGTGAGTTGCCTTGCGGAACGAGTGTTAGCGTTGTCCCCGCGAGCGTCCCTGAGGCGGTAAATTCAAACATGGGGCCAAAAAATGACATTCATGATATTCGTAATACTATAGAGGGCTTCTTGAAGAATGCAAGAATCTGTCCGCAGTTGTTAAGACGCGGAACACAAAAGATGAAATTAAGAAAGGAGTGAAATGTCTTGCGGACACGGTAGAGCGGCTGCGAACCCGTTGGAAAGAATGGGAAGAAAAGAAACGAAGGATGCCACCTGCAGAACACCTAGAATTTCCGAGTAATTCCCACCTGGGAAAGAATTCGAAGGAGATAGACATTCAAGTGGATATTCAAAACAAAGAGGTAGATCTTGAAGTATTATCAAGGGAGAAAAACATTGATGACCTAGCCCACATTCTTGACAGGAAATGGCAAGATGATGCATTCAAATTCACTCGCACTATGATAGGTACCTTCACAAAAATTAAAGGAGATTTGGACTTCGCAATAGTCAATCCTGAGAAAACAAGATGTTAAAAAAGTTTACAAGAAACCTATCCGCAGATTTGCAATATGTCGAAAAAATGGAAGAAGGGAAGGTGGAGTTCGTACACACGGTCACAAATACGCAAACGAGCCGAGGCAGGGAAGAGAAGAAATCTCGATACTTCTCTCATTCCATATGCAGTAGACGAAATAGCATAAATGATTTTGAGGCTTTGTATGATGTTCTAATGAAATGGAAGGAAGTAATGCAATCACATGAATGAAAAAAGATTGTTATTTCTATTCCAGAAGGTGTCGACAGGAACTACAGAAGAAAGATCCTAAAATGGATGTTCCGGCGGAGCGGAATGGATGTCACCCTCGTTATCTCGGGGAACTCTAGCATATCGACCGCTTCCCCAGTCGACTGTTGCGAAATGACACATAAACATTGACAAAGGATAAACGACAACTATGAAAAGGAAGATGCAAGTGGGAGAAGCACACATGTCACTGTTCCACGTGTCACCTCAAAGAACAAGGAGGCTCTGAAATGCAGAAAGCGTCGGGACGCAATAATAATAAAGCCGTCATTGGAAAAGGCTTTTGCGGACATCGTGAAAGATATCCGCAGCAAAGTAAATCCAACAGACAATAGCGCAGATATACACGCCGTTGGACAAACTAAATCCGGTGCTGTACTCCTGGAATTCTGGAGGCAATGCCGGAAAATACCAAGCAGGCTTTTAGTGAATCACTGACATGTGCAGTCGGAGATGTGGAAATCCGTGACGTGACGCCAAAGACACCGGTAATAATCCGGGACGTGAACGCCGCGACGGCGGAGGAAGAAGTCAAAATTGCGGTAGCAGATCAACTTGGTGAAGAAATGGCAAACCTCACAGTCCAAGAAACTCGGCCGAACACCAGGGGGCAGTGTCTTGCTCTACTTGAATTGAAAGCAGATGTTGCGAAAAAATATTGGATTCGCCGAGAATAAAGATCTGATGGACTATGTGCAGAAGCCAGCTAAAGAAGACATCACCACGGTGTTTCCGCTGCCTCGATTTCGGGCATGGGGCGCGAGTCTGCAGAGGACCAGATCGCAGAGGACCTATGCTATAAATGTGGCAGCGAGGTCCACAATGTAGAACAATGTTCACAGCCGACTTGTTGCATTGTACGCACGACGATCGGAGAGAAAACTGAGGACATTATATAAAATTTGGAAAGTGCCACATCTATGGACAAGCGTCAATAACGAACAAAGAAACCCAAAAATGATCCGCATACTCCAAGGAAATATGAATAGAAGCAGGACGGCCAACCATCTTCCTACCCAAATCAGGGGTGAAATGAATGCAGACGTGATAATCTTGAGTGAGCAATTCATTAACCGAAATGATCCGGGATGGTTCAGCGATAAGTCAAGCACAGCAGTGATATGGGTACCCGATCTGAGTACTCACAGAATACAAGAACAGGGCGCCGAAGATGAGTTTGTTTGGGTGAAGATGGTGTAAGCTCCTACTTCACTCCAAACGAGCATTTTGAAAATTTTCAGAAGAAATTAGACGACCTGGAAGACACGATCGGGAGGATGAGCAGCAATTTTATCGTTGCTGGCTATTTCAACGCCAAAGCCATCGAGTGGGGTATGCCGCCACCAGACTCGAGAGGTTGGCGGATAATGGAAATGGCCTCCAGGACTGGACTGTGGGTATTGAACGTTGGGGATACAACAACATTCAGACGCCCAGGGTACACAGAGACGATATCTGATGTATCATTTGCCTCTGAAGGAAATTATAAGGCAGGTGCACGACAAGAAAGTGGTGCGCCTTGATGCACATCATCTACGGCTTAAAACACGACAGCAACCAAAATGGAATGTGGCAAAACTGGGTGAAGATAAGTTCGCCGAGGTAATGACAGGCGGAGCCGAAGTGGTAGCCTATAAATACCGCGGGCGGGAGGAAACGCGACGCGCGGAGACCAGAGCTAACTCCACCATGAAGCTAATTGAGTGCGCATGTAAAGCGGCGATGCCACGGAAAGGATCTCGGAATAACAGGGTCCTGTCTACTGGTGGAACGACGAGATAGCGGGCTTAAGAAAAAATTGCCAACAATTAAAGCGGAGGGCCCAAAGGGCCAGGGAAAGCGAGGATTCTGTAAGACTCTCCGCTGACCACCGCACAGCAAAGAAAGCTCTTCAGATCAAAAATAAGTAAATGGCAGAGTACAATAAAGGAAATCGACAACGATCCTTGGTGTCTCTGCTACAAATTTGTAATGAAGAAGGTCGGATGGCTGCAAAACGTTGTTATGGACACGACGATAATGGAGGATATTGTGAATACACTATTCCATACCCACCCGGAGAGATTTGACCTCAGAATTGAAGTACCACCTGGCGATGTCCCGTTATTCACCGAAAGTGAGCTTTCACTGGCGGTAGAATTTCTTAATAACAGAAATACACCAGGGCCCGACAGCATACCAACGGAAGCGCTGAAAGCAGCGCACAAAGCATGCCTGGCTTGATGTTAGACATGTATAACGACTGCCTGAAGCATGTCATCATCAGTTCTTGATGGAAGACTGCAAGACTGACCCTTATTAGGCAGGGAAAAAGAGAAAGAAACTCGCCGTTATCATACAGACCACTGTGCATGTTAGACACGGCTGGAAAGGTATTCGAGAAGCTGCTCCAACCTCGGATACTGAGGGCAATAGAGGAAGCTGGGAGGCTGTCTCATCGGCAACACGGTTTCCGAAAAGGACACTCCATCCACGCAATTGAATCGGTAGTTGACAAAATAGAGAGGGCTCGGTCCGGAAATCACCGCTCCCGAAAGCTCACCCTACTTGTACTATTAGATGTCAAGAATGCATTCAACTCTTCCAGGTGGAGTGACATGCTGAATGCACTCGAGAACAACTTTAAGCTACCTGCCTATTTGATGCGTGTAATGGAAAGCTATCTTAGGGACCGTACACTCCTGTTCGACGAAGGTGAACGAGTCAAAGCACTGTCAGGAGGAGGTGCACAAGGATCGATCCAAGGACTGCACCTATGGAATGACACGTACGAAGACCTCCTGAGAGCGGAAATGCCTAGAGAAACGGAGCTTGTCGCGTAAGCTGACGATGTGGGAGTGCTCATCGCAGCGCATACCATTGATTAAGCACAACATTGTGCCTAAATGAAGCAATGTGACGCATTAAAAGATGGATAAACGAACACTCCCTGTCCCTTACAGAAGCAAAATCCCAAATTGTTGCATTCACAAGGAAACGGATACCGATACGGGTCACACTAAGGGCCGGAGACTCAGACATAAACATCAAGTGCGCAGTACCTAGCGCTCGCACTTGACACAAAGCTGAGTTACTGGCCTCATAAACAGCGGGCAGCAGGTAAGGCTGCTGAAACCACATCATCACTAAGTCGACTGATGGCAAACACCAACGGTTCGAAATCTAGTAAACGGCGCCTCCTTCTGTCTATTACGGGGTCAATTCTCCTCTACGGACCGGAAATGTGGGCGAAGGCTCTGGAGAAAGGGAAGCATCGTAAGAGATTGTAAAGATGCTGAGTATTGACTAGTGCAAAGATGAACATTGAGGGTCTCGCGCGCATACTGCACTGGGTCCGAAGCAGCGGTCCTAGTGATAGCGAGCACCCCTCCAAGCGATCTTCTAGGACAAGAGCGTCAAGACATCTGGCGTAACCGAAACGACAAAGGCAGATGCGAAGCAAAAGAGGCAGCACGCCAATTACTGTTACAGAAATGGCAACGAATACGAGAAGAATCCAACTGCGGAAAATAGAAGAAGAGAATGATCCCTCGACAGGACACATGGGTAAACCGAGTGCATGGGGAAGTCAACTATCACCTTACCCAGCTTTATGCAGAAAGTAAGTAGCCCAAGTGTCTCTATTGCAACAATGAAAATGACGCACTCCACACATTCTTCAAGTGCGAAAGATGGAAAAAAGAAAGAATACGTTTGAGTAACGAATTACGGGCAGAACATATAACACCAGAAAATGTCCCTCTGATGCTGCGCAACGCCCAATCTTGCAATGCAGTATCAGCATTGCGGAGTGCGTCCTGAGACGAAAAAATGTGACAGTGATAACATAATAATTGATAGATGGCAAGCACAAGAAAATACTGGAGAAGCCCGGAGGGGGCTAATTAGAATCGACACTGCCCTGAATTCATATTAACGCGGTTGCGGGACAGTACCACGTCGATTAGTAAAAGGGTTTGTGAATTTAGGGAGTAGGAGTCTCACACTACTTCAGGAGAGCGGTGTCCATGATGGATTCTCACAGTTCCCCTCGCAAAAAAACTACAAATGTTTACTCGTTGCTTGTAGCTCGTTGCTCTTACTATTACTATTACTATTACTACTGCTACTGTTGCTACTACTACCTCAGAAATTTCTCCGGCCCTCAGAGATAACGAAGAGAAAAATCTTTGGAGGGAGGGAGGGAGGGAGGGATAAGTGAAAAATGGAGCCAAAACCAATGGCAAGAGTCCCATAGGGCATCGCCCATAATTTGCGCTATCGAGGGTGCAATGGTAATTCATACGTTGCAAAAATCCACTGTTGAGAAGATAAAAAGTTGAACAAATGATTATATATCAACCAGGGTAGTAAGTATAACATTATATCATTAGGAAATTTTAAAATTTCAAATTTTTCTGGACGCTTTTCACAAAACCCCAGCAATTTTGGATTTTTCCGCATTTCAATGAATAATGTACACTTCTACTTATTGCATTGATTTCACTCCCTAATGCCCAAGCTATGAAAAACGTTGCAAAATAACATTAGTGAAGATAAAAAGTTGAACAAAAAATTTTGAAAATGGCCCTGGGGTTTCATTTACAGGACCCCAAAATTCAAAACGTGTTTCAAATACGCTTCGAGTCACTCTTGGTCAACGAGGAAACGTTCATTGGGAAAAACCCTACACTAATTTTGGCGTTGGTGTTGTTCACAGACGGACGGACAGACAGACAAAGGTTAAAAACACTTTTTCGATATAGGGGACTTATGTGTATTTCAGTTTAAACATCGAAATCGATTTTCCGTAGCATACCTAACTTTCTCTACACAAAGTATAAAATTCCATATAAACGAGTAAGTAAACGAGAGAGTTAAAAAAGGTCCAATTATTTTATCAGATGTTAGAAAACATAGTTAGACATTTTATATAGGAGAAGTCATTCTAATATCTAAAAAAATATTAAGAAATAAAATAAGCAATGATCTCAAATACGTCCTATCCAATACATACAGAAATAGACCTAGTGGTGCAACACCAGCCCATACTTTTTCGCACTATTTGTAATGATTACGCAATATTACGAGATGTGTTTAAGTTCTGAGGTCTCCGATTTTATTTTTCAAACAATATTTACCTTAAAAATATTGAAAAATGTCCTTTTTCTACTTTATCTCTCTGTAGTATACTCTTCTTACATCGTCAACGCCTCCATGATCTCTGCGAACGGTTCTTCAGGGATCTGTTTCCACCACTAGAAAATCGCTGTTGCAATAACGGCACTGCTGGAGAATGTCGAATCCGGAGAGAGTCTTTCATTGTTGAGAACAGCAGAAAACGGCTATGAGCCACATGAGTAGGACGCATGACGATCCACCTCAAAGCCGTTTTCACGAAGAAACTCGTGGGTCGCTTTCACCCGATGCACTGGTGCATTTGTGTAAAACACGAAGCCTTTTTGGGAGTTTTTGTCGCAATGCTGGAAGGATTTTGTTCTTCAAAGCATCTTGAGAGCCCGTACCTATCACCTTTGTTCCCTTTGAAATACAATGAGTAAGAATTGCACAATCACTGACCCAAAATATGGCAACCATATTTTTTTTACACTGAAACCTACCCTAAATGTTTTGAGTGGCGCTGAGTTAGAGTGCTTCCATTGAGTTGACTGGAGCTTCGTTTCAGGATATAAAAACGGCATTGTGAGAACGAGTTGCAGGCAAAATTTGCCTCATTAATTCTCACAATTGTTGAAGAACGAGTTGAAAGGTCACTGCCGCTTGTCGCTACTTTTAGTTTAGTTTTGAGATTACTGGGCATCATAATTTAAAAGCTGTGATCTATCATTAATTATGATTTTCAATAGCATAAAAAGCATAAACAGCTTTAGAAATTATTGTTTTGATAATTCAATTAGTTGATATCAAAATATTCACAGACACATCTACCTTGAAATCAGATCAGAGGAATACCAAATGTTAACGTGAGTAGTAAGCGGAAATGCATATGATTAAATCCTTTTAAAATGATGGATTCGTCAATGATACTTAACTCTTTTAATGACAACCTCAAGCCTTATACCAAAACGCGGTTCAAGGAGTATTAAAATTTCATTATCTCTCATCTCTCTCTCTTATCTCTTCCTCATATTTGTCATCACTCTTTCTCCCTCTCTCATCTCTCTCTTTTTCCCTCTCTCATCTCTCTCTTTTTCCCTCTCTCATCTCTTTTTTCATCTCATCACTCTTTTTCCCTCTCTCATCTTTCTCTATTTCATCTCTTTATTTCATCTCTCCTCTCTCTCTCATTTTCTCCCATCTCTCTCCCATCTCCAATCTCTCTCCCATCTCTCTCCCATCTCCCTTTTCCATCTCACTTTTCCATCTCTCTCCCATCTCTCTTTTCCATCTCTCTTCCATTTCTCTTTTCTATCTCTCTCTCATCTCTCTCCCATTTCTCTTTTCTATCTCTCTCTCTCTCTCTGCCAAAAAAATAAGTAACCTATAATTCACTTTCAACTACTTCAACATGCCACCACAACAATAAAACCTATTACAACTATTGTCTCAAACGCCTGTAGCGTCGAAACGCCGTAGAGTAATCATACTTTCTCTTCTATAATGTGGCTCTTCTATAATGTGGAAATAATTAATTATTACACTCCAAATCCCGCCCCTGGACGAGATACTTGGAACTCATAAACATGGGCTGCCCGCTAACAATGAAGCTGTTCCGTTGGACCGCTCTCGCCCCGCCTTCTTTTGTCACCGCAGCCAAGGGCGCGTCATCGCCAGGTGAGCCGATCTCAGGCCATCTCCCACCCCTCTCTATCCCCACTGTAATGTCCAATTGAATTATTTGCGGGTAAGAATGTCACCAGTCTACGTTTTTTTCTCGCGCACTGGAAATACTTGTCAAGAAAAGTTATGCCGAGCAAGAACGCCCCTTTAATTAGTGCTACACCCGCGCGAGCGCACGCGATACCGATTAGAAAGTTTTATTCGTTACTTGTTTTGTGCCAAGTGGCTTGCCAAGGCGGCTGACACGTTTTGTTAAGAATCAGAAAGACAACTTCCGGCGGCCCGAATACATCGTTGTCAGCCACGATGACACAACGAACAATTTTTGAAAGCAGCAAATCGAGAGTAGTGTCAGCCAAGTATGAATTTGATTGGTTCTAGAGCTTTTGCTTGGCACAGCTCTGCCGAACTTGCCGTCAGAAGTTAACTTGAAATTTGCTCTTAGGACGTACGTGCTTGCTCTCTTGCTATCGTCGGAGGCGGACGTGCCATTTTTCGAGTCTCCATACGGAGACTGCAATAACTTCACGAGATCGCGGGACTTTTATTCGAAAATGCTATCTAAGTACGTAGCTGCTCACGGATAGAATATCGCAACATGACACATCGGGTGACTGCGAATAGCTGCGATCCACGTGCCGTGCATCAAACTCGATGTCATTTCTTTCTCGTCAGTCAATTACGGGATTTTTCTCCACGCTAACGAAACACGCGTTAAGTCTGACACGCCTGCTATAGTGCAGTAATATCCGGGGCCGGCCCTGCTGAGAACGCGTCTCCGAGACTGGAATCCTCCTCAGCTTTGATCAATGCTGCATTCACCTGGGTAAATCCAAACTGAGCGTGGAGCAGATTCTCTTCGGCAGCTAAGGACGCTCGCAACTCGGGACCCCCTCCGCTCCCGTCGGGTCTGCCGCGGCCGCCGAACCACCGCAACAAGTACCTGCGTCAGGTCAACGCCCCACTATCAACTGCGCAGCAGTGGTAAATAAACTGCGTGGCCTATGTGAGCATTTTAGTGTAGAAGAAACTCTTAACTCCAGCAAAGCCGCTCACGACTTCTGAAAGTAAAGTCAAATTCAAATGACCCCAAATGGCGATCAATAGCGCCTGTAAAGGGTATTGCAAATTTATATGTTTAATTATAAAGTTTAGTTTTAATTAAACGTCTTAATTGAACATTTTCTATGGGGTACGTTCTTACAGGATACACTTGTTAACCCGCATTGTTCCATTGTCAAGTAACTTCCTGTTGGCGTCCAATGATTACTCTTTGGAACGACTTTCAAAATTACAAGAAAGCTATGAAGAGTCAGGTAAGTTGCAGCGAGCGAGGTGACGGATATTGCAAATCCCAGTTGGCCGGAGCAACTCAGACGGCTACCCGCCACAATACCCTGTGCCCAAAGTAAGCCGCGCAGAGAGTACGGTTGCAGGAATTTAATATAATCTGTTTTCGTTATATTTGGTTTTAACAAACGACTACCTATCTATATAAAGCGCCTATTTCAATACCTGTTGAATTAAAGAAAACTTATTCGTGTGTGTGATAAGAGTTCTCTTTGTTGCAGCAAACACGTGGAAACAGCACTGAAGCATCTGGGACCCGAGCGCCTGCGGAGTCTTCCGACATCTAGCTCGTAGCCCGTCGAGGAATCACAAGCTGCCGGGGCTGATCACTCTGCATTGCCTCCGCAACTCCCATGCCAACCGGTCCCCACGACCATTCACGCAGCGAACTGCGTTGCTCTCGCCTGCCTCTCACTTTCCTTGTTCCCCCTTTCCAATGCGCAATGAAACGTTATTCTTGCCAAACGAATTCTTACACCGATATTATTCTTGCAATACAATTAATGAGTCCCTAACAATTAATAAAGTTTTTGGAATCGGTAATGGCGAAACAGACTAGGTTACTTCTTGGAAGTCGTTTAAAAACTGCCAGGCCTGCCGGTCACGTCTACGTTATCAATGCACGAGAATCAAAATTTTTAAGCAATATAATTGTATTGACACTTATCGATTTAAGAATTCAATTATCTGAGTAAATCTCCTTTTTGATGGTTTCCAATAATTCAAGTCATCCAATATAAGAAGCGATATTTTAACAACCGAAACTACTAAAGAAAAGCGCTGGGATATCTGCTTCTCCTAGAGTTGCTGCTGTGGAAATAACTATTCTAATGTATTTAATCATATGAAAACGTATGTTTATATGCATTAAATAGAATCCTACATAACAATTATTACAAAGAAAACATATCATATTTTACGACAAAGGTACGTGTAGAAATAATTAAACGTGTTGTTCTTTGGATATCGTACAACTCAAAGTGTACATACAGGTACATTAGGAAAAGAAAACATTGTACAAAAGTAGTAGAAATTGTTTACAGTTGTATTGTAAGATGTTTTGTCTGTGGTAGAAAACGTTCGAGAAAACTACAATTAATCTTATGGCTTTGAGTGTGTGTTTGATGGGTGAATGGAATATCTATATTAATACAGTTAACCGTACGTCGTAGAACGTATGAGTGTGTCAGCTGAGAATAACATGAATATTTCACGACAATCAGTTATAAGGGAAATTACAGTAAACTGTACATCTGTTAACTTGCAGCACATCATTCATAAGATAACGGAGAGATAGAATTTTATTATTGACTATTTTGAGTGTTAGAGGCGCAAACATTTTATATTGAGCTTACTCCTGTAGTCAAGTCAAATATTTTTTAGAAATTTAAATACTTTATGCTTGTACCATTGTAAGAGATAAGTGCTTGTATATAACACAAAATGTATTGAACTTTCATTTTTCATCTTGCTTAGCATCGACAAGCAAAAGATATAAGTCGCCAATTAGAGTATTTAATAATGGAGACAGTACAATAGACAAAACAATCATATTACATTATACTATGCCAGTAATGGTATGACCAGCCTTATGAAAGTATTTACCTGTATTACATTTGGAGAAGAAGTTGAAGCAATTCACATACGATTACTGGATAGAAATGTCTCGCGAAATTAAATTTGTTGGACTAAAGTCGTCAATGAGACTGCCTGCGAGGGAGGTTCTAGGGGTGAAATCATCTTCATCGTTGATCCAAATGCTCTCGACAAGTTATATTTTAGAAATGTGGTTCGAAGTCTCTAAACTTTCAATTTTTTTTATTTTTCGCATTGAGTGTTCAATTTATGCAATTTATACTACACACATTTACGTATACAAAAGTTTTTTATCTCGTGGTTTACAATAGTGGAATTGATTACATGAATGGCACAATATCATTAAAAGCAATGAAAATACCGAATACATAAAGTACAATCTAAGAGTTATTTGAATTCTGCTGTCTACAGATGAAAGCATTAAATAAAATTCTTAATTGTTCAATATTTTTCATTGTTCAATATTGTTCTTCGGACCTTCCAGTTTCCAAAAACGGATGAAATGAAGTGTAAATTTAGAGAGAAAAATATGTTGGTATTCATTTTTAAAGAAATATACACTCTGCAATTAATAATCAGTGTGTTATATTTAATTATAAAAATTGGATAATATTATTTCTGTCAGTCGAGCAATACACATTTCCAATGCTGTACATTGTACTTGCATGATTCCACAAGTAAATGTAAGGAACAATTGTCAGAATCTTGGCGCATGAGCGAACTAACATTCTCACTAATACTAGTTATTCTATTATTATTGGATGAAGAACGTAAGTGTAAGTTAATAAAGAATAGACAATAGTATTTTTGGGGAAAACATTTTCAACGAAACCAGGATGTGGACGGGAGCTAATTTTACACTTCTCATTGAAAAAAGACAGCATACATTTGTGCATGAATTATGTTTTGCAAAAGAAGCAATTATTCTGAAAATTTATCAATTTTATTGAACATTTTTGCATTTCGTCTTGCTGTGGCTAATCAACCATAAATTTTACTTAAGGCTGTAACGAGTACTTAATTCGAAAAATAACCTTCTCAGTGAACAGTACAGAAAGAAACACTCAGAAATATCGGGCTCATCGAACTGTGGCGAGCAAAGCGTACAAAGAGTACAATTCGTTAGAGCAAGGAAGATGGTGGCTGTGGGCGGCTATGGACTCGGTCTGTGGGAGTCATCGAATACCGTTCCCGTTGCACACCCATGAACCCTTTCGTCTCTTGCATGCGCCAATGTAATCGCAGAACGGGAACACGCCCACGGGAACATCCTTCTTCAAAGCTACATTGTTGTCAGAGCTTGTAAGTAACTTACTGATAAAGTGTATGAAAGTTGTTTTCCCGTAATAATTTACTGAATAAAAAATAATAAAATGTATAAATCCCAGAGATTTGAAATAACCCTGGGTTACGAACATAGTTTCCTCTAAAAATATGAATTCCTGTGTTGGAATAGAATGATGCTCTATTTCTGGGGACATATGTTTTTTTATCTACTTAGCAGAAGAATATCATTTTGATAACGGTGATCATTTGGGATATAAAAATCCACTTTTCAACAACATCGCCTTGGTACTTCACGCAGTTTACCCCGTAAACATGAAACAAAATGAAAAATATCGACCGAAGCATAGATGCCCACCTGTGGTTGGCGCTCAAATTAGTTGTGAACCCCTCCATAGCCTTCGCCAGATCCTATTCTCCACCCACACGTGCTCGTTTCACCTGACATCGCACTTTCTCACTCTAGGTACGAAGGTGAGGGAATGTTGACCCGAGAATGGTAGAATGTCATGCGCCGAAATATTTTTGCTAGCGCATGGTACGTATTTCAACTTTCGCAAGAGTTGAGACATGTTTTAAATGAATAGTGCTGCCCTCATCGGAACGTGGCAGTCAACGAAGCCACAGCAGCAAAGAGTGAGACGAGAGGTCTGGAAATTCAAGGATGGAATGGCCTGCGTTGAAAACCATTGGAAGATATGTGGAATTCATAATACAATATTTTCAATAATTAATTTCTGTATACAAAAATCAAAATACAGTAAACCAATAAAAATTAAAATCTTGAATACGGACTTCTTGGTAGTGTGATGAACAATGATAAATAATAATGAATCAGTTTTGTTATTTTGTTGTTGTTTTTGGCAAAAACATAACGAAATTTTTATAAAAAATATTATTTAATTTTTTTGGTTCCAAACATCCACTATTACACTGTATTTGTTATGAATTCGGAACGTGAGAATGTAGCTATGTATCAGATACAATAACTAGGCACTTAGATGATCTATATTGACAAGTATAAGGCTAATGCACTGCTCTGCAGACGTGATCAATAGAATTTTAATGTAAACCAAGACCAACCAATTCATAAGACCAAATTAATAAATAAATATTCTTTACATTTAAAAGATTTTTCCACTACTTCACCCATTTTGAAAAACTTTGATGAAACGAACACTTTCTTAACTGCTCTTTAATTTGAGGAGCTGATTTTAACTTTTCAAAAATCAAGTAAAATTTTGGAAAACATTGCGTTTGATCTTTTGTTTTTACGTTTCTCTCTTTTCCAAGCTCAGGGGAAATTAAAACTAAATTTTGGTGTTTATGATGATTTTCTGTTTTTGAAGCCTTAAAACAGAATGTTTTTCTTAATGTTATTTAAATCTTACAAAGACGTATTATTGTAACATATATTGTAATATATCATCATATTCATATTCTTTGATATATTATCGTATATCTTGATCATATAATCGTTACGCTTACGCAGTATTGTTGTGTGTCATTAGGAATGCGTTTAAGAAGTATCCCTGTAAAGACCAAATTAACAATAGACATTTACGAAACGTATACATTAAATACACTCGCGTCGTGAATGAGAACCTCTCTCCCTCCTCCCTGCCCTCTCTCTCCCTCTTTCTCTCTTTAGCAATTTCAAACTTCAGTTTTAGATACGATATTAATTTGAACTACTAGTTTATTTCAGTAGAATAGATAAATTTTGCTTCTCTTAAACTGTCAATGATTGAGGTGTTAAATGGAATTTTACGAAGAGTTTCGAATTGCAATTTCGCTTTATAAACATCAATAACAGTTAAACTGTTCTCTTAATTTTAAAGATTCTCTTAAAGTTTTTCTGAAAGAGAAATAGATAAAAAAATCATTATTTTAGATGTTACCATCATTACCATCACGTGAAAACAAATTGGTTCAGAAAACCGACCGACGCAAAGTGCTTAATTACTACTCATATAGTATAAAGACAAAAATTGGAATTATTTATAGTGTAATGGATTGTGCCGTCAAGGATTAGCCGATAAGGAATTCCATCCCTTTAACTTACAAATCGTTCAAGCCATTTTAAGAAACAACAATTATTATTGTAATGCTGAATTTGATAAATTTATCGTCAAGAGAATGATTCTTCTTGAGTCACATTTCAAACCAATGTCGAAAGATGAAAATACTTCTGTGAATAAATGTTCATTATCTTTCGTCCCCCCAGTTAATTATAAATTAGAGTAGATTTTTCAAGAGAAGTACCAGTGCAGATTAATGAACAATGCCCATAATAAGCAGACTCCGGTCAGAAATATCAAAGACTATACTTCTCCTTTAAATAAAGCTAATGTTGTATATGGTATTCAGTGCAATGATTGCGATCAAATGTATTTAGGCCAAACAAGTCATAAAGTTCGAACTAGAATGAAAGGACATGACAGAAATATCAGAGAGATTCTTCAAAGACAAAGTTTGTATACAGTCATTAGATAAAGTTCAACCATTCTTTCAATTTCAAAATCCGAGAACTTTTGATATTGATGCCCGGGGATATCCACGATTAGTTTCTGAAACTTCGCATATTAAAATAAATAATTCTATTGATAGTATCGTTGCTAATAATCATTTTACAAAAATTTATGATTATTCGCTTAAAAGATGTCGAATATTGAAAAAATTGTTCTCCCTTCTTTCTGATGCTTTCAAAACATTTCTTGTCTTAACTTCTCCTGACTCTCAGAACTTAGAACATGCTTTCAAACCCTTTTCTTGTCTTAACTTCTCCTGACTCTCAGAACTCATTATTTCAACCGCTCTCACCAACGTAATGAAATACATTTTGTCGGTCTAGCTGTAGAATAATGTTCATGCAAAAAAAATCTGTTTTGTGAGCTTTCATATGTCTGGTAAGTTTCTTCCTGTAAGAATTTCTCCATTTGAAAATTGTATTGTAAATAATTTTAAATTTTGTACTATGTAAATTTCAGCATTAAATTTTTCAGATTGATGATGGGGACAACAATCCCCGAAACCGTTACGCTATTATGAAATAAATTAATGTTACAAGAATTCGTCTGTCAGAAAATATGGACTCTAACCCATCCCAAAATAATATTATTTCCAACGCAGAAATCTTTTAACTTATTTTCAGAGGTCAATGTCACTAACTCCATATAAATTACTATTATTAACGTATAACGCAGTGTGAACGACTTCATTTATTTCCCCATTATTGACATTTTTTTCATGATTGTTGAGAGCTTGCTTCCCTCTATTAAAGACATTAATAATTGAAATTCTCAAGTGTGAATACTGTATTGCCTGGGTGATGTCACATTCGAAGTTCAAACTAGGGAAACGATATTGATGTCGATGTTTTCAAAACATAAATCCTTTTATACAAACATCATCCATATCTTTAACATAAATTTATTAAAGCAGATGTTTTTTAAACATCGATGTTTTTACATAGTCGATATTTTGTTAATAAAATTCTGGACGATGATTTGTTAATAAAAAGTACCTTAATAATATGTAACTATAATAACTTGCAAATACCAAGAAATTGAGCATTCTTCAGGAGCAAAACAACCTAGTCTAGGTTTCTTCGATAAATATAGTATATTATTTTTGTATTAACCAATCACATAAAGTTTTGTTAATTGTTCTGATCTTTTTTTTAACTTTGTTTTGTCGGATTAAATCTTAATTATAGGTTAATAAACATAACCCATCAAATTACACTCTCCATATTTTTAGGGCGGTTTTATTAAGGTCTATGTTTTCATTTGGAATATTGTTAATTTGAAACGTCTGTTTTGTTGCCAATGTTCCATCCCCAGTTCAAACAGCTTTACGTTTGTCGATTAGCTTAACAATCGCAGATGCGTGTTACAAGATAAACTTGATAATCTCCTGATGGAAAAGCTGAATAGAGTTAATCCTTAAAGGTGGAATAAAATGCATTGAAATCTGAAAATTAAATGGTTTGCTCAGAAATAAATCTTGGGAAGGTCCGAAATAAGTACTTCATCAAGAAAAGATGCCACCTATATACTATTTACCTATAAAAGTTTTACCTTGTTTTAGTTGTTCAAAAACTTTTTTTCGTACACGGTACAAAAGTTGATACAAGTTTTGTTTTAGGCCGCCTACCAATTTATTACGTGCCGTACGATTTTTAAATTACTCAGCAGTAGGTTGTCCCAGGATTTTACAATAAAACGAACTAGATTTAGTATATTCTGAATCATAAATCAACATGTTATTTATCTATCTAATATTTAATATGAGTAATATTTGCAACAAAAACTATCGAATACGAATAAACAAAGTTCGATTTTCTTAGCGTGATTTTTCAAAGAAGTATTAAATTCACTTTTACTTTTTTCTTTATTACTCTACGATTTACTTCATAACCATAGTAAAAGGAATATCACATAAAAATTGGAAATATGATTTTTCCCCCCAAATTTTCATCTATAATATTTCAATAGACCACATAAACATCTGTAAATTGCACTCGTAAAAGTGAACTATAAAACTTAATTTCATTATAAATTTCAAATTGGAAGTTTAATTAAAAGGAGTTAAAAAATAATTGAAAATAAACACAAAAATGTTTTGAACAACCGTAACATATGATAATTAAAATATATAGGTTTGTGTTTTTCATGACTTGGTGAGATTATCAATGATATGCAGCGATGAATCACTTGAAATGGAGTGACCTATCTACAAGCTATAAATGAAATAATTGATAAAGGTCAAGAATACAATATATATATATATATATATATATATATATATATATATATATATTATATTATAATATATTATTAATATATATATTAAAATGATATAATTTAAGTTATTAGTTTATTGTGTGCAGTACTCATTATTTTTTCAGAATAATTTCGTTATTTAGATACGACAAAAGAATAAAAATAAGTTTTATTTAAATGTATAATAGAAACTATCTAATGTCTTAATAATAATAATAATAATAATAATAATAATAATAATCACAACAAATCACAATTTTAAGACTATAACTTTAACTTTAACTTTGTTAGAACATTTAAAACAAGTTATATCGAACTGATCACTACACTTTTGTCAATTTTATTGCACAACGTTTCGATGACAGTTGTGTCATATTCAGGTACAAAGACATAATATAAGTTGAACGTTTTTGTTGTCTATAACAATCTGTTGTCGCCGACATGAAAGGCTTATCAAGTTGACAGTCTAGAGTAGCGGTCGACAAACTTACGCATTTTGTGAGGAATCGTTCTATTTTGATCTTACTGTGAGGCTATCAGGAAATCTAGATAGAAAAAATCATACCTTAACATTTGTTTATTATCTATAAACATGATTTTAAAAAAATGAAACATATTTTAATAAATGTGTGTATAAGGAATATAAATTAAAATGTAATTTCACATTAGAAAATTAGGAGAATTTTGACAATGAGGTATATAATTTTATATCTATCAACAAATTTTATGGATCGAGAATTTTTCATCCTCCCAATTTTTATACTATTGGCAAGAAAAAAACCAATACAGTACTTTCACTTCAAATAATGTATGGTTCCCCACGCGACCATCTTGGATTTTACGAAATTTTGTATGCCAAGTCCCACATGTTTCAAAGAACTATTGTAAAATTGTAGCTACATAGAAGCAATAGTTTTTGACTCCGGAAAGCGACCATGTGCAGTAAGTCTTAAAAATATTACCAACGTTAGAATGCAAGATTTCCAAAGATCGACGAGTTGCAAGACAAAAATGCATTCAATCTAATAAACATTAAAAGATTTGTTTCAAAGTTCGTGTAGATTTTATTTGTTTTCTCTTTCTTCTAATTTGAGAGAATCATTGGTATACATTAAAATGGAAACGCATCAATGAGCACACATATATGGATTTTTTAAAATGCTTGTGCCAATAGTACGTCGTTCTGCAAAACAGTTTTTCACATCTTCAGCTCATGTCAATAGTTTAAAATAATTACTTAAATATACCATTTTCAAAGGACAGATGTGTTACGTGAAACACATTTGTAACGAACATCTTGGGTTGGTTGGCTTAGATTATTGAGGTACACAGTCAGTGGTGGACGGACCACAATTTTTTTAGTGCAACCCATAGACAATTTTAATGAATTTTAGCTGCAAAATGCTGTTAACATATTAACATATTATATTAAGGAAAAAATCGGAGGGGCTGTCATTTATTGTATGTGGCTTTCTAAAGCATAACACATTAGTTCACACTGACGATATGTAACACTTGATTCAAGAATTCCAGGAATTTTGTTAACTTCCATTAGGCTTGGTTCTTGTTGATCGTTTATTGTACTGCATACCGTGGTTATAATATACAACAAAAATGAATTTTAGTAGATTTAACTGATTAAATGAATAATACATACATTTGATGCTATTAAAGTACTCTAGTGCGATATTTGCCTCACAGTTTCACTGAAAAGGCAAAGAAACGACGTTACGCCCAGCCCCATTGACAGACGCCGCACCGCTATCTCCTGTGACACGGCAGCTGGTTTGAAATTCGCACTCGGAAATACCATTTAAACTCAACTCTAAGTCAAACTTTTTCGGAAAAACTGGATCTGCCATTCTTTATGAAAGTCAACATAGATTCTGGGGTACGTTCTTGTAACGGGAGCTTCTAGTCATCTGTAGGTGTATATTAGAAGCATTAAGAATTTAAAATGCTTTATTAATTAACAATGAGTAAAATGCACCAAATTCATAAAAAAATAAAATATAAAAAATAATTAGAAATTATCATTAAAAAATTAAGATTTTTAACATATAATGCTGTGTTCCCTAAAATTCAAGTTTCACATTTCTTACTCATAAATTAAGGAATCTATTATATATCCGAGTGGTTTACATCTGGCGATGTTTCTCGGTTCCTCTTTTCCAGCCTTCTCTATCCACTACATCTTCCTCTGTCAGATTTCTAGTTGCCATCGCAGTCAGTATTTCTTGTTTCCATGGGGTTGATGGTCCGCCCCGTCGTCTTCTGAACGGAGGTATCCATTTACTTACTTGTTTGGTCCACCTCCATTCTGGCATTCTCAGAAGATGTCTCCGTACCACTGAAGTTGTTTTCGTTCTACAGTATCTATTATATCTTTTTGAATTTCCATTTTCTCTTTTATTTCTTCTTTGCGTATGTGGTGTAAAGAAGATACTCTGCAACTTCGTCGCAAACAGTCCATTTGAATCGACAATAATGTCTTTTTGTTTTTTGGTTAGTTACCATACTTCCGAGCCATACGTGATTTTTTTTTTATTTTGAGTGTTATTGAAGGTCCCATCAACGTGTAGGTCATTAGCGACCACTATTGCTTGTAACGGAGTGGTAACTGTGAGGATGACACGATATTGTGATGATAGGGGGTGAAAGGACGAACACAATACAACCATTCCCGAGGCATGACTCGAATCCGCGATCCTTCGTTCCGAGATCGCTACGGCACTACTGCCTTAGCGATCTCGGCCACAGGATCGGCTTTTACTCTTTGATAACTGGAAGTTCCACAGAATTGGATTTAGCATATTTATTACTCGTTTCCCCTGATTTATCTGATTACTCGTATTAATAACATGTGTCCTCTTGTGTCCTCTTTTGACACTGTGAAGTCCAAATATTTAAAATAATCACATATTTGTAATTTATCATTTCCAATATACAGATCAATTCCATATTCTCCTGTTACCATATTCTTATTTTTGGACACATTTATTTGCAATCCCCATATTTCAAATTCCAGTTTAACTTTTCTAAACATGTAGTTAATATCTTGCTCATCCTCAGCCATGATGACTCGATCATCCGCGAAAAGTAGAACATTCAGTGTTGATTTTCCAATTTGCATTCCCATCACACTGCATTTCCTCCTCCATTCTCTCAGAGCTTCGGCAATGAACATGTTAAAAAGAGTTGGGGACATACAATACTCCTGTCTTAATCTTTTGGGAATTATTAAATCATCTAATACCTGTCCGTTTACTTTCACAACACTTTTACTGTCTTTATACATTTTCTTAACTAATTTAAAACTGCATTTTTGTTTTAAAATTTTAAAAAGTCTGCTAATGGGGAATACTGTCATATGCTTTTTGGAGGTCAACAAAGAATAAATGAGAATCTCTTCCACAAGCTTTCCTTTTTACTAACATTTGTCGGATGCAGAAAATGTTATCTACACATGAACGGCCAGACGTAAAACCGCTTTGTTCTATATTTTCTATCTGTGACTCAATTCGTCCTTTAATTATTCGCCCGTACAGTCTAATAATTGAACTTGTGACACTGACGCCTCTATATTTTTCACATTTTTCTTTATTGGATTTTTTATAAATAGAGTTTTCTTGGGTATGTCATCCTGTATTTGTACATTTATCTGTATTATAACTGATGTACTTATATTCTGTTCTACCCTCTCTCTGAAGTTATTGAAAATATGTTGCCCACTGTTTAATATTGATAGGAGCCATTCTGTAATTTACATGACATCTGTTTTTAGTTCTTTTATTAATTTCCATGTCTCTCTACTCATATCTATTAAAAACTAAAGTCTGAACTTTTTTCGGTGACAGCTGCATTTTACTCACTGGTTATTAAAAAATGCAAAATTGATTATAGTTGCAAGACAAACTGCGAAAAAAGTTGTGCAAGTATTCCAAGTTTCATTTATTAAGCAATTGAGAATAAAGAAATCTTGTGAAAGTGTAGGATTTCGTGACCGGAGTCAGTTACTACGTGGCTGTCCGAGAGAGGCCGTCATGCTGGGACTCCCTTGCACTTCGTCCTGCGAAAGGCCGCAGCATGATGTCCTGTGGAAGGCCGCTACCATCTGTGCCTTGGGAAGCCAAATAGATAAGAAACTTTTGTCTTACAAAGTTGTGAATTGTATTCCAAAATTGTATAATCGTAATGTACAACGACGCTGAATGGGGTCAAACAAACCGCTTATAAAAATATAATTTCTCAATTATATCTTAAAAACTATTTTACCTAAGAAACTACAACTTCACAAAAGCTTATTTCAGACATGTAGGACTTGCCATACCAAATTTCTGAGAACATTAGACGAAGTGCCGTGGAAGACCTATGAGCATTTTTTTAGCTTTTATTGAATCTTTTCTGACAATTAAATTTCATTGTTGGACAAATTGTTTCATTTTTTCGCAAAGTTAACAGATAATTTACTGTTTATTTACTCAATAAAGTCCATGTTTCTTTTCATTTATGTTTATTTTACTGTAACAAAATTATCCATATATTTCAAAGTAACATGTGGAAATAAATTAAAACTCGAAAAATATTTTGTTCTTCCATTTGAAGGCCAACTTATCTTCGCAATATTGAATAGGTACAGTTAATATACAGCCTTGATGCGTCCACTAAACGCAAGAATCCACAGTGTTTGTGAAGACTGTAATAAGAAGTGACATGTTCTAATTTTTTCTCTCCATTTCGCCGTCAGGAGGGTGCAGTGATTTAAAAAAACTAAATGTGCGAGAGTGATCTGAGAGGCAAAAATTATCTCTCGTCTACCATCATTTGTACCCTGGAAGAGATGCGTGTAGCAACATTCCTTTCCTATTGATCATCAGGCATTTTCAAAGACTATAGACCATTTTATAGGTGACAAATCTTTATTTATACAACCGCACCATACTCCATTTATTTCGAGGTTGATAAGTTGAAAATAATTGCCTTTTGTGATAGTAAAATGAGAATGTTAGTCATGCAAAGACCGTTCAAGGAAACTGATCATTGAAGTATTAGTGTACAATACTTAAGCAGTTTATTTTGCACACATACAGCGTAATAACGCTTCAAATGTTTACAAGGGATTGTTTTTACTCCTTATTAGAAAGCAACAAAGAAGAAATTCTAATTAAATAAATGTGCTGTTTGATTATTTACAGAGACCATTCAACCATGGTTGAATGGAATCCAGTGTACTACTTCTTCCGCGAGAGAAAGAATAATGAGAGTTTAATGTCAATAAAAGAAATTGGCTTTACAATGTATGCAAGCAAATTATATAGACTTGAATAGCAAGCAAATCTTTTGTTTCGCTCCAGCTCATTGGGTCGGAATATTGAGCGAAAGTTTGTCTTTGTGTCACGCCAGACAGCTAGCTTCGTGACAATGAAGAAGTATATCCCTTATAAGTGCTTATATACAAAGTCTGATGACAAATATAACAGAAACTGTTTTATGTAATAAAAGAGTTGAAAAATTAAGAAGTTTTATTGAATCCCTTCCTCCCATAAGACCAAAGTATATAGTGACACAACACCCTCCTGTTGTTTACCTCCTTGCAAAGGTAGTCGTTCTATCACAACTAACAAACATTATACACTTATCCAGACTTATTCGTGCCAAAAAAAGGTCAGCATACATCATCTAATGACGAACGAGAATATATAATATGACGAACGAGAATAAATGTTTGTGCAGTGACTTGTACAACTACGATCTATTTTATTTGTGGGGGGTTGTTTGCTGCTTCGTGCGAGGCTCTTACCTCTTATCATATCTGCACTTTTCTACGAGCCACCATATCCGGCTGAGCAACGTTTTCGCGGCCCTATAGAAGGCGCTTGTGCAGACTTATCGCTACAGTGACTATTACCTGGATCTGCGACAGATGGTACAGACAGAGAAAGAAAGTACACACATTTCTTCTCCCTGTAGCCGGAGATACAACAGTTTCTAATTTACGAACTTTAAAAATTTTGAAACGCAGAAAGGCGAAGTTGAACGTCTCCTTGCGAAACGTGTTTACTAGATTTCGAGTAAGAGTTACACATGAGCTAATGCGAAAATTGTGTGATTTCTAATGTAGCTAGGCGATTTTTAAATATTTAGTACCGTTGGTAATTGCGGTTAACACAACTCGTAATTTGTGATGCCAGTGAGTCTGAACCTTCCGCGATACATAGAGAAGTACTTAGTAGGGAATGAATCTGCAAATCTTTTTAGATGCAGTTTCTTTTTACTCCCTTCAATACGTAGACTCAGACAGCGTAATTCATTTTTTATTTATTTATTTAACGCGGAAAGGAGTTGTGACTTGTGTGAGACGTTCTTTAGGGAGAAGGTTCATGTTTTTGCAGAAAGATTTTTCAGCTTCTTGTGTCAACAGTAACAGGAATCGTTCACAGTGTGTAAAAACTATTTTTGGCTTTGTAGACTCCTAGTTTGCGTTCTACTTTGAAAGTCTACTCTACGTTGAAATTTCTACATAGCTTCTTATTACCTCCAGGAAAAAGGTACTGTATAGTAAAATGGCCTTTGGAGTAAGTAAAATTGCAGGTTGCCACCAAATGTTAAAGGCGAACAAGCGAACGAGACGCCATTACAAAACACTACACTAAATTCACAAAAGTATCATTACTCGATTTGCATATGAAAAAGATTTTAAAAAGTATGAAATATAATAAATTGCTAATGAAAAAAACAAAGAATAAAATGATTAAAATAAAAAAATACATTTTTGCGGAAAAAAATAAAAATTAAAACCAACACACTCAGGTAATATTTAACAAAAACGTTTATTCGTAGCAATGATACACTAAAAACTACTTGATCTATTTACAGATATATTACACTTTATTATTTTCTTACACGACTCCGTTCTCTTGATTATTTATTTACACAGTTCACTTCTTTTAATTATTTATTTACACTGTTTACTTCTACACTATCGCAGTCCGAAGCACTGTCCACGGTCCACTGCACTGACCACAATTCACTGCGCAGACCACAATTCACGGCGCAGACCACAATTCACTGCGCAGACCAGGGTCCACTGCACTGCTGTTTACCGCGATGCACACTTCACAGCTCAGCTTCCACTGCAGACTTCAGACTGCTGACTGCTGTTCACCCACTGCACCACTGTTCACCGCAATGCACACTTTACAGCACAGCTTCCACTTCGGACACACTGACGGGCAGACTGATTACATACACTGACTCGCGGCTGCTTACTTACGACTGACTACTTACACTGATTTACACTGACATACCTAAACTGACTAACTCTCGACCGCCGGCAGCGGCGCATTTATACCTGGCCGGCGCACGGTGGGGCCAAATGCCAAAAAGCTGGTCAAAAGTCGAAAGCGTTGTACGATTTGACTGAAACTTTGTATTCAGAGGTTTATGATCATTCTAATTAATAATCTGTAATAAAAATTCCGAAAAACAAAATGGCGGACCAATATGGCGGATAAAATTATCAAAATTTTGTATTTTTAACACAAAATGATCATACTTATAAGTAAAAATGAGTTCATTCGGGTTTTTAAGGATGCTGATTAATAATCTTGAATGAAAATGCCAAAAAAACAAAATGGCGGACCAATATGGCGGACAAAATCATCATTTTCTTCATTTTTAACACAAAATGATCGTGTTTAAAATTAAAAATGAGTTCATTCGGGTTTATAAGCATGCTGATTAATAATATTAAATAAAAATGCATAAAAAACAAAATGGCGGACCAATATGGCGGACAAAATTACCATAAGTTTGTATTTTTAACACAACATTATTATGTTTATAAGTAAAGAAGAGTTAGTTTGAATTTTTAAGGATGCTAATTAATAACCTTGAATGAAAATGCCAAAAAACAAAATGGCGGACTAATATGGCGGACCAAATCATCAATTTTTTCCATTTTTAACACGAAATGATCGTGTTTATAATTAAAAATGAGTTGATTTGGGTTTATAAGCATGCTGATTAATAAATATTGAATAAAAATGCTAAAAAAACAAAATGGCGGACCAATATGGCGAACAAAATCATCAAAAGTTTGTATTTCTACATGTTGCACGCGCTACGAAAATTTGTCACAGGCACTAAAACGGCAGCTACGGGCAGCTGTTTTTTTGTGATTCTCACAGAGAATAACATTTCGAATAATGTCATGTTAAGTTTTTAGCCCCGCACGACGGTGCACATAGTTATTTTTCATTTTAAACACAAATTTTTGATTATAGCATTTTCATTTTTCGCCAACAATCAACGTTAATTATTACATTAACAAATTATTTTTAAAAAAATTAAGTATACATATTATGTTTCTACTTACTCTCAGGAATAGATTCCATTTTGTTTTATTGAATTCGGCCGACTGCACGCTTCTCTATCCTTCGAAACACAAAGGTTCTGAAAACACGTTTCACAGCTGACCGATATCGATCGCTCGAGGCCCAACTTTGAACTGATCTCTTACCTCAAGTATAAGAGAGAAACCGTTACTAATTGCGGAATTCAACGGCCCAAATACCAACCTATTGAAGTAGCAACGACAAAATCCCTATCTAGTAACTTTTTTTTTGGACTTTTGGCCAGCTTTTTGGCATTTGGCCCCACCGTGCGGCGCTTGTCTCGACACAACCAGCACTTTCTCCATCTTTCCCCGCGACTCGCGAAGTCCGAACCGTCCAGTTCGGGGGGATGGGGGGCGCCGGCAGATGATGCAATTCGTGCACAGCGAATCCGGCAGGTGATGCAATATTCGTTACAGTATTACCATTATATCTAAGTTGAAAGATATTTACGATGTTTACAATATGCAAAATATGTAAGAATTTCAGAATCCTACATTAAGTAAAAAAGTAGAAGAATACTCGTTGAAAGGAGTGCATGTTTAACCTCTGCAGTACCAAAGGTGTGCAATTTTTGCCCACCTTTTTATTTTCATGGTTTTGTATATAAAATAAAGAAATATGTTTTAACATTATTTGCTATTTGTAACAAATATAGTAAGATACCTCAACCATTCCTCAACTTTCGGGTAGAATTGTATAGGCTTTGAATATAATTCTTCGCTAGTGGACACATTTTGACCGTGAAATCATAACAATAAACCATCTGATATTGGACTTTTCTTTTTTTCTTGTAATAGTTCTGTTGTGTATATAGCAATTCATTGTTATACTACTTTAAAGTCAGTTTTATTCTATCTATTTGATTGCCACAATCTCCTTTTTTCATAACAGTTAACACTATTTCGTCATACGTGAGTTTGAATAATAAAGCTGTTGAATTCTAGATACATTAAACAATTGTCCATCATTTCCTGCAAAGGTCTAACTGGCAAAAGACCTGCAATTATTCAATAAAATATAAGAAAGTAAATTTTATTAATTTGGAGTGTGAGTTGTACGTATGAAGTTCATTTGTCAGTGGAAGATTTAAATGCAATTTTTTTGTCTGCAAAATTGTTAGAATTAATTCCGTATAAAATTGACATAAACGTTTTTGCTTGCAAGTAAACGCAAGCAAAAGAACTAGTTTCTCTTGCTGTGGACATGTAGTTCTGCAATGCAACAGGCCTGCACAGCATTCTGCACTTTGACTGACCTCCTTAGCCGCGCGAGAGCAATTTGTGTGCGACCCCGGCCCGCGTGGAAGGGTGGTGAAAGGTTCATTGTCGGAGTGTGGAACGCCAATGAGAGTGCGCAATTCGAACGGTAGCACGTAATATGAAAGAGGAATGGCGAAAATGATGGACTCTCACACAGTTCAAGTATTATTACCTTTTATTTTGGTAACGTTCGTTGTCGATTTATGACGGTACAGTATGAACTTAAAACGAATTAGACATACACGACATACATTTTTGATTTGGATACCTTAAGTATTATAATTGCTTGTAAGGCAAAAAGTTTGAGTCGCTTTACTACGACCTAATCACAAGTTTAGCGTGCTGCTAAAAACATAATTATAATAATGAATCTTTTTAGTTTGATGATGACAGTAATAAATTACTTTTTTCATTAACTGTATTTAATTGTACAAGGCGGTTCTATAGAAACTAAAAATATATATTTTTTAAATGTTTTACTTTTTGTTCTAATTCTCTATTTTTCGACAAGAATACGACAAGAGTACAATATATATCAAATCAACGAACACTATTTATTAATAATCGCTTACGACATCGTATAAAAATGATTAAGAATTTTGCGTTCTATTTAACAAGACTCATGATAATTTCATAATTGCCCATAAAATATCATACAAGAGGTTTTCTCATTGGTACCTCTTATTCAACTTCGTAATGAGAGAAAATGGCTACAAATATGTGCTGCTAAACATTAGACTATCCTTCTTGGAAATGCCAATATTGAATTTTTATATCTATCTCGATATGAGAGACTGTCATCAATTTCCTCTATTAAGCTATCATTTGAAGATAATAATCTTCTTAGTGAAAACTCAATTATTAAATTGTAAATTTTTGTTAGGTAAAATGACATAATGGATTTTTAAAAGACGCCAGTGCTTTAAAATATTTTTATAAGTTACAATGAGCACAAAAATATGTCGATAAAAACAGTACACTAAAGAGCGAAAGTATGTAGCTAGAAATACGGTAGATTAATCATTTAAATAAGTGAGCAAATTATTTCACAGCATAGATCCTTGCATTAGACGCCCAGGAATTCAATAAATGCGCCTCCTCGACCCGGCTCCAACTTTTCCTCTCCCCTTACAGACTCCCAACTACTTGCACTTTCGCAGCTCTCGCGGGCAGACGGCTGTCTTGCAGTGCAGCATGTCCTCGGAAGTAGGCATTGTGCACGTCTGCAATACAAGAAGGATCATAGCAGTTCTATGTATTAAACATAGATAGCACTAGGTAGTTATACCACACTAGTCGAAATACCCGGCTTTGCACGGGAGTTTATTGCTGTAAATTAGTAGCCAGGAAGAGAAATTCCATTTATTCATGCCCTGCGGTGGGGCCTACTTCTATCTATTTCATTGTACCCCTACTCCGCTTAACCCGCCTCGCCCCGCCCCGACCCGCCCCGTCCCACCCTGCCCCGCCCCGCCCCCCCTGCCCAGCAAACGCTCTCTTGTATTTCCCCCTATTTGGTAATTAGCGGTCTACCTTGCTCACTTTCTCACTAAAATTGTTTACATTTTTCTTATTGGAAGTTCCAGCTCCCGAACATGCCTTACTTAATAACTAAAAACAATGAACAAATCTAAACAACAAAGTAAAATACTTGTAGACTCAAGTACACTGGCTCTGAAAATTGATCGTACACTATGTAAGAAAACACAAACTGGCGTAGAAAAACTATTTATTGCTGAATTTTCAGGCACAAAAAATATAGGTATTAATGATGGGCGCGTTGTCCTGCTGAAAATAATATGCCGGTCCCAGTCCAAGATTCGCTGCAGTTTGTTTGACATTACTTTTTAAAATTGATAAATATTCAAGTTTGTCAACTGTGGAATCAATAAAATGAAGATTCCCTACTCTCGATGCAGACATACAGCCCCATACCATTACGGAGACCCCGCCGTGCTTTACAGTAGCACGCAATTTTTTTTCTTCAACGAGGAATGCGAACAGCTCCGTAAAGAGGTCACAACGCAAGTCGCGGCGTGTAAAGAGCCAATAGAGGAAAGGCACGCAGAAGTAGGCATCAAAATTGACTCACTATGGCCGAACTAGCAAAACAAACTAGACACAACGGACCTCACTTCGGTCAAATCCGAAGGAAGTAAAAGTAGTTCGACAGGCGACAACGCAAAAGTTGGAAGGGGATATCGCCAAGAAAATAAAGGAACAGGGAGGAAGAAAAATTGAAAGAATGAGAGAGGCGGCCGAGGCGAGAGTAGAAGAGGGAGACGCGTGCAGGGGCGGAAATGTTACCATTCCTCCCTCATTAAATTCTCAGGTCATCCAAATGAGAACCCTAACGCGTTAGTGAAATCCCTGAAAAGTTTCTTTGTCTTGTCCAACGTCAGCGAGAAGGACAAACCGACGCTGTTGCACCAAGTAATGGAAGGGAACGCGAAAGTCTGCACTCGTATCCTGAGAGTTTCGACGAATTTGTGCAATTGTTTTTAGCGTTTATTGTGTTTTTAGCGTTTATTGTGTTTTAGCGTTTATTGTGCAATGGTATCTAGCAGATACAAGCGGAAAGAATAGCAAATGAACATCAGAATATCCCTGATGAGTTCATACTATTAAGTGTCATGTGTCACGATAAGTGACTATGCTGCTCGTAAGATCGCGGCACTAATATGTGTTCTCCGCGGGTGTCGACGAATAAATTATTTGTATCTTGACGCGTTTCTGCCCGTTAAACATACAAACTCTGTAGAGAAGCGTTGATGTGAGAAACGTAGAGCGATTCTAATTGCTGTTAAGGAACTACGATCTCACGTTCGAGAACGTGAATAAGAGTTTGAATGCAACCAATGCGAATGTTAACGTCATACAAGTCACGGAGGATGGCAACATGACGGGGATGCAGTATACCGGGAACGAGGGAGAAAGTAGAAGAACGGAAGAACAGGGACAACGGGGCAACGGTCGCGAGAATGGTGGTAGATCCGACGACCGACGGCGCGGAGGAGCCACGTCAACGAAATCGGCGCCCAACGGAAGCAAAACGCAGCGAACAAGGTCACCTAGCACAGGCAGGGTGTGGCGTCTTTGCCGGGGCAATAAATCACAGACGTGAACGATTTGTAATTTATTGCGTATTTATTTGAAATAAGCTCCAACACCTAAATACTATGTACAATATTTTCAATAAACAATATTGACCCGTTACTAGAAGGAATGTTCCCTGGTTACCGCCACCGCTGGCCTGATGGTGTGGCCTCGGTGTGATGCACCAGTAGCCTACGTGAGCATACAAGCGAGTATGCCGCACCTCCCGTCTCGACGTAGCACGCCGGCTTCATTTTCCTGCCTCAGTAGCCTATGCATTGAAATGCAGCGCCGCGCACAACTCACACGACTTCCTACTGACGCGCCCAAGAATCAGAAGAAGGAGTTTAGGTCCGGGGTCCGTTTATATTAGCGGTCCTATATATTACCTTCTGGGTCGGCTGACAGAACTGCGCGATCTCGCTGTTTCCGCTGACGCGTTTCCGCAGCTGGCCTGCCTACGGGGTTTCGAGGTTTGCCGCAAGTGGTCTACGGGTTTCACAAGTGGCCACCCACGACACGGCACCCCTTCCCTTCCGCTCCCTAGGTTTGCCATTGTTCAGCAAGTGTCTCTTCCCGCCAGCGCTGTCCATGAGCATGAAATGAACGTGGCTGATATTTGTCACGTTTGTACGAGGCGACTGATATGACGCCACAAGGGGTCGCAGCGCGCAAGGCGGGGCAAACCAGCAAAACAATTCGAGTTGGATTTGAGACGAGATATCACGTCGAGCTTCATATTTGACACCTAACGCGACCCCTATTACGTATTGCCAATCTATTAAAGAACCCGGAACGACGTTTGTCACACAACGAAAAACAGAGAAAGGCGCAGAGATATTCAATAATCAAATTTGTAGGCGGAAAGTTAAGATGTCAAGTAACAGTGGATACTTCATCAGTACAATCAGTAATTGCAGAAGAGCTGTATGAAGATTTAATTGAGAGAAGCGTTAATGTGTTAGTATTGCCAACTAGCAACATAAAAGTAGCGGACGCCTGAGGGAAAAAGTCCCATCTGATTACCTAACAGGCTATTCTCAAGATGGTGGTTAATGGCCGACCGTATGACGTGACGCGTTTAGTGGTAAAAAAACTATTTATCCTTTAATTATCGGTATTGATTTTCTGGCAGAACATGAAGTTATTTTTAATATGGAAGAACAAAAAGTTATGATCAACGGGGAAAACGTGTGGGAAGAGGATGATGAAGAGGTGCAAGAGGAAGAATTTAAGATGAAGAAATGAAGCAGTTTGAAGAAATTGAAATGTGTCGTGTTAAGGCATATGAAGAATTAGTAGATCAGTTCAGGAAGAAAGTGGCACACGGATATTATTTAACCGTTGAGCAAAAACGCACTTTACTTCAGTTGTTACTACGAGTGAGAACTGTGGTTGAGAAACGAGAAGAACCGGTAAAAGGGTATGAGTTTCAAATCGAACTGTCAGACTCCACGCCATTCAAAGCCAAAAATTATCCTATACTCATTGCATATCGCGATAAATAAAAGTGTTGATTACGCAGATGATACAGGAAAGATTAAGTCGAAAAGCAGCCACGGCAGAGAACACGTCGGGAAGTATAATTTTCACAATCTTGGACCAAAGTAATATTTTTACGGGGAATAATGTTGAAGAAGGGGAAAGGGGATATGGACGAAACGCTTCAGCTGCCCACGCAGCTCCAGCGCCGCCCAAACCCGTCACCGTGATGGACGCACATCGCTTTGGCCAGTGCAATGAGCGCAGCCTAGTGTCCGCTGCCCAACTCAGACACCTGACATGCGATTTATGCCGAGCGCAGTCGTGTGAACCTAGATAGGGCACATCCGTTCCTAATTCAAATTCCATACGGTAGCCAATCAGAGTTCAGAGGAACGGTATATACATCTGTACAACACCAATTCGCTCAAGAGGAGAATCGGTTAATACTTATTCATTTAGAAATTTTTTTCGCAAACGAGCCGGTTGGTTAAAATGCGACAGCGAATTAGAAATCAAACACGTTTATTTGGGTTCCCAAGAATCGTGAAAAAGTGAGTTAATTAGTAGAGGGATCATGCGGTTCTGGAACAGGAAGTAGATAAGATAAGACACTTCCAGTCCCCCACACCACAAACATTCGGTGTCAACCGGCGCCACCAATTATAATGGGCCCCGAACGCCGAAGTCAACGACCCACTTCCCCCACCCCCACCCCTTCCCCTCCCACACACCCTTCCCCCTCCCCCTCACCCCACAATATCCGGTGTCAACAGCCAGCCAACGGACCCGAACGCCCCCCGCCGAAGCAGCCGGGGTCAACGCCCCCACCCCCTCCCTCCGCCGATAGTCAACGCCCCCCGCCCCTGGTATCGAAGACTGGAAGCGAAGAACCGTGAGGCTTGGGTTTCAAAAATGCTGCGCGACGAGGATTTCAACCGAGCTCAATCAAGTTTCCGGTGTGTGAGGCGACCAGCACTCTGGCTCTGAGCTACGGCGATATCTCGAGCGAAGCTGTCTAGTTTGGGGTTCTGATAGTACGCGCGGCAGGGGCCGGGGGCTGTCTGGTTTGGGATGCTGATAGTACGCGCAGAAGGGGCCGGCGGCGGCCGGATGTTGTGGCTGATAGCGGGCGCGCGCTGATATCGCAGCCTAATGAGTGTAGAGATGCGCGCGCTCTCTATGAGCGACGTTTGGAAACGAGGAGGCGCCCTGTGAGCGACGTCGGGAGGCGGCGGCGGCGCGCATTTTGAATGCACTCTATATAAGTTCATCATAGAATGAGTTTAAAAAATTGGACTGGGAAGAAAAGGAAAAAAGGTAAAAAATAAATTGAAAAATCAGTACAATTGAAAGAATGTTTTTTGATTTATTGAAATCAAATGAAAAAAAAGAATTATGAAATTATTTTCTCTCATACATTCCACAAGCAGTTTTTATTGTTTTGACGATAACTAAATCGTTTCTATTAAATTTCTCCAAATGATGTGTTTACTTAAAAAAACAGAAAATATGACATCATTATTTCTTTTATATTACATATCCTTTTCAAAGAGAGGATGTGTTTTTAATTGCATGTTTTTATTGAAGTTTCATAGACCTTTCAAATTTTATGATTATATCTTTCATGACAAACCTTTCAAAAATGCATACTGTTTCCAAACATATTTGCATGTTTAGGTATTTTTATGGAGAAATTCATGCATGTTTGAACATTTTTCAACGCATACTGTATATTTAGTCTTCTATCTAATCTATGAAGAACTTTTTTAAAATTATCTTCTGCATAATTTGTGAATATTACAACTGATGCATATTTTGTACATATAGCAAATCATTCTTAGATCCTGACTGCATGCAGTTGTATTTTCATATTGTTATACTACACTTCTTAACCCTCTGTATATATGCTAGATTGTCAAATCGAGTACAAACTCGAGACTGCGCTGACGTAGATGGGTCATGCGTCAGCTGGAGATGAAACAAAACTTAGTCACTGTCACTATCACTGTGGGCTGGAGAGTACGCCGGAGCCGTATTTTCGAACGGGCAACAAAGAGACTGAATGGTTTGACGAACGCGAGAGACGCGCTGTCGCAGTGCTTCACCGTACGGATCTTGAAGGAGGTGGCCGAGAGCTTCGAGGACTGATAACACTTCAGCGTGCACCGTGAGAATAAAGTCTTCCGGCTCAGGAGGTCTCCTTTTACCGACTCATTCCGTACCATATGGGTTGTGGGGTGGTGGTGATTGCTTATCATTGTCTATGATAAAGGGAGGGGGTCCCACATGCAGAAGGAAACGAAAGGAGCATTCAAAGCATTCTGGATGACTCAATAGCGCACGAATAAACCGTCAGCTTGGCACTCACATCACAGACACGAGGTCACTTGACCGAAAACCATCATAATCCATAGCACTTTCTCGTGACATGTAATCGCGAGATTGTGAAGAGTTTTTTCCTTATCTTCTTCGGCATCTGATGGTTCTTTTTCTTCCTCGTGACAGCGTCGGGCAGCACACGCCACATCAACGGCGACGTCGATCATCGAACGATAGGCTTCAGTGTAGTAGGGGCGCTGAAGACTGCTATTGTAGGCGATGATGGCGAGATTGGCGACGGCGTCGCGGAGGCTGCCCAGTTCGCCATCACCCGCTTCTTCCACGCATCATATGCTTCTTCGTCTAAGCGAGATCGTTCAATGGCAACAGGCGATGGACGAATGACGTGTTGAGACCTCCCGTCTTTAACGTGATTGCAAACGCTCTCCCCCTACTACTATTTGAAAGTGACTCATTATTAAACTCCCTACTACTAAAAGTGTCTAACCATAAAATAAATAAAAAGTTTAAAAATGAATTCTAATCTACATGAACCCCGCCTGCAGGGACGAGCGTGCACGCTGAAGAAGAAGAAGAAGACGAAGAAGAAGAAACGGACGGACGCGTACACAGAATGCAAAAATGACCTTATGGCAGACTTGTAAAGTTATCTATCCAATAGCGTTTGTCGTCGGACACGGACAACGAACGCTTGTTTTGAACAAACGAATAATTGACATGGGATTTGAACCGAATAGTACATTGTTTGTCGATTCTATTTTCGTTTCGCAATAAACATTCCAAATAATTTTGAAATTTATAACGTTTGACGACCGAACGTTGTACTCCCTTCGCCCGAGAAGAACACGCCCGCGATCGGGTTTCGATGGAGTACATTTTTGGACGTAAACCTACGAAGCCGAGCAGGCGATCACTTCCGCATTCGTCCTTAAACAACCCTAATACCTTTTATTGCGAGGTGTCACGCTAAATGCGTTATCGGGAGCGAAACAGGACTATTGAACCAGGAAGGATGCCGATTCATCTCAGCGTACACACTTGTGGAAGTAGAAAGAATGAATGAATCGGTATCCATGTGAAGAAGATGAAGATCACAAAGATGTTTTTGACAGTAGTTATAAAAAAAGTCGTACATTCTGTGTTTCGAAATTTCTAATATGCAAAACCCCAAATAGATGGGCTTTGTGAGCTTCACCTCCGTTTTTTGCAGCTCGATGGTTATGAGATCGCCGTTCACGTGATGACTACGCACGATGGCGGGATCGGCGATATGACGTCTGGCCCCCCACCTATCTTCCCGCTTGTTCACGTGATAAATGCGTCGGTGATTGCGCACGTCCTCCATCGACTTACCGTAAATCTAATTGTTCATCAATTTATAAAATTTATCTTCGAAATCGGAGGACGCGCGCTGTCGACGTGCGTTGTTCAGGTCCATGTACGTGGCAAGCCAAGGTCGTTGTGAAAAAGAGAGAACGCGATGAATTTTTTGTGAGTTGCAATCCCAACTCGAGGGCCTGAAGTAAATTTCGAATGTGAATGACGTAACGACGCTTGGGCAGCAGCGTCGCCAGCAACTTGGCTTGCCTGCTCTTCGAGTCGGGGGGGACGCGGGTTTCCGGACAGGGCGGCAAATCGCTCAAGCGATCGTGGATGGCTTCAGGATAAATGAAGTCGACCTCCAAAACATATCCCCGATCGACTTCAGCGTCGCCTCTGCGATGTTCAGCCGCTCGATGTCGGTTTCCGACATCCACCGGAAGTCGCCCACCGGAAGCGGATCGAAGAACGAAGCGAATCGAGAAACCATACAAGTTATTCGCGTCGACGTAGGCGAGATAAGATGTGATATCGCTTGGTCGGAAGCGTTCACCCGCAAAGGGGTGATTGGCCTCGCCGTGACGACCGATCACTTGCACGAGTCCCCCCCGGATGCCCCGTTCGAAAAAGAGAACCATGTCGATGTCCGTGAGTAGCTCTAGTCGAACACCGGTGGTCTTCAACATGGCGTCCCACGAAAGCCCGGGAGCGGTGTAGTAAAACAGAGGATCGTGCCCGTACACATCCAAACACAAATTTCGAAATGTTTCCATAGTGTCAGTTTCTAGCAGGACGTCGACTTTCTAGTACAAATCGGCGTACTAGAGCAAATTTTTAACGGAGAACGCGTCCCACACGGCCTGCGCGTGCGCGTACTCAGAGTCCGAAACGGGTGTGTCAGTGAGGCGACTGTAAAAGGCCTCGGGCGGTGGTAACCTCGTGTCGTCCAATTTGGACACGTCGTTGACATAATCGTAGGGAAACACTCCCTTCCTTCTGGCCGACGCGAAAAGACGATCGTCGGGAAACGCCGCACGGAGGAATGTCAAATCGGCCGAATCGAGCGATGGACTTATGAGTCGAACGATGCACCTAAAAATTTCAGAGTCAAAAAAGCGTAATTCCAGTTTCCAGATTTTCTGGGAAATCGCCACGTATTTCTCGTGATTATGTGGAACCACGCGCAGCCCGTCGTTTTTCATACACTTCTTTTCGCCCCAGGCCTGAAGGAGAAAATGCCAATCGTAACCGCTCCAGTTGTGCATGACGACGGGGATAAACTTCGGTGCGGGAAAGTTGACGTTGCACGCTTGATGAGCCGCGCCGCGAAAGACACCCGAAAAATGATCGTGGTCCCTGACGCGAACGGAATTTGCAAGAAAAGGTCCTTTGCATATGTGGCATACTTCGGAATTTTGAAAAGCCTCCTCGTTCATCACGAGGGGAGAAATATGACTCAAAAGTTGTTCGTAATCTTTCGCAAGACCTTCTAAGAACGCTAATAATTGTATCACGACGTCGGAACCGTGAAAGGTGACCAGCTAATTCCGCGACTCATCAAACGAGCACACCACTTGAAGCGCGGCCGAAAAAGGTTCGTGAATTTGGTATGGTTGAAGGAAGGATCCGTTCGACGACGATTCACACGAAGACACGAAGAGCGGGAGCGCTTCGAAATCAACGTAATCCGCGATCGGGCATCGTTGTTGTCTTTCGACGTGTCGAAATTGCATGAAGCGCTCCTCCTCTTTGCTCGTCTCCGACGGAAGGATCAAACGTGCGGGGGACCCCACGGATCTACAATCGATTTCGTGACCCTCGAGATGCGTTAGCAAGTAAAACACATTCAAACATCTGTCGCAAACGAAAATCCTACCCTTGTGAGCCGAATGTTAAGACTCAATCAGTCTACTTACATTTTTAATCCAAACGTAATGGGACTGACCGCCATCGCCATGAATTAACAAGAAATTGAAATGGTTCTCTTTCTTCGTACCCGAAAAGTGTACAGGACCTTCGATTTTCCAAGATTTGGTGGTCGAATCAAACTCTAATGTGAAAACGTTAAACGAAAAGGTGGAATTTTGACGTTCGAAACGTTTTGTCTCGTGAACGGGCAGGGGCCAGGAGATGCCATGCAAATCGAGACTGTTTTCCAATTGATCGAAAAGGGTTTGATAGATACCGGTACGTTGGGAACTCAAAATTTTGCTGTGTGGGGGCTGGCGTTTATGAAAAAGAGCCGAAGCCACCGCCCACAGGAAACATTTTTCGTCCCGATTTTGCACGTTGATCACAGCATGAAATCTCGCGATGGATGCCGGAAGAGGAAGAAAAGATGAGGCAGAATGAGCGATAGGTTCGAACAAGTGAGCCGAAACATGAAGAGCGACGATAGAGGCCAACGATTTCCCGGAATCTCTCTCGGAAAACTCGTCGAATTTGGAATTGATAGGTTGTGCTATACGGGAAAGGAAAAATTCCGAAATGTCATCCCCTCGCGTTAACACCGTAGCCCGTGCCGAAAGAAAGATGGGCTGCAGCACCCCTACGATTTCGTGCGTCTCGACGTTCTCTTTCTCAATTAAAAACTGACACTCGAGTTGCGCGAAAATTTTGAAATTAGGTCGACCGAGAGTGTTGTTGAGCTCTTCAAACATCTTACGATGGAAGGGAACACGACAACGGTTGAGAAACTCGACCGGATCCGCGATGTCGTGTGGGGGAGGAGGATTCAAAATGACACCTCGAAATACGCGGGCGTTTAAAGACTGAACGACGTCCGTTCATTGGGGAGCGTTTGCAATGTCTTGTTGTTGTTGTTGGTACGGGCGATCTATAGAAACAATTAAACACACACACACAAAAAAACATAAATGATAATAATTCAACACATCACTATACACACCACTACTATTCAAAGAAATTTATTTTACCATCCTCACGCCGCGGAGAAGACACTTCCGCTTGTCGACCTGCATGAGTCTCACACTCTTCGCGAACGTGACGATTTAAAAGAATTTTCTTCATCTCGAGACAAGACGAATGAAACAATAATACTAACAACCACAGCGTTGAACAGCGTCAAACAATAAACACGTGACTAACACGACGTAAACAATCAAAAAGCAGTGCACGACAATGTTCACACGCTCCAGGAGCAACGTACGACTAACGGCAGAGCTCTGCGGACATGGTGTTTTAAACCCAATGTTATCACACACACACTATCACAGCGACAGCATTGCACCACACAGATGTCACTTGCAGCACGCATGAGGGGAAGACATTAATCACTCCAGCACCCCAAGCGATAGTGATAAGAACAGCACGCTGGCGACATTATCACAACCGGAAATTATAATTAGGAAAACAGAATGTCATTGATATCGCTCGAGCGCCGGAAGAGATAGTGGAAGCATTCGCCGGTCATTATCAGCGGAAATTCTAATTGGAGCAGAACGTCGTTAGTACTAGATGAGATAGTGTAATCACGCGGGGGCGTAATCATTATCAATGGAAATTCTATTTGGAACAGAACGTCGTTAGCACCGGAAGAGATAGTGGAGGCACACACTGATAATTTGATAAATTCAACACGTCAAGGGACTTAAAAAGGGGTTCCAATCGAGCAACGCTCACTCGCTCGCTAACAGTGAACGTGTCCCACTAGCAAGACACCATGAGCAGCTCGCAAGACGTCAGGAACGAGATGGCAAAAGACTCCATGCACACCGTGGACTTAACTGGAGAATTGCTTGAAACACCGCCACCAGCACTTCGAAAACGAAAACCGTAAGTATTATCTTTTTCAATTTTTCAAAAATCATAAATTCAGTGAGTAGTTGCAAAATTTTTCGCTTTTTAAAGTATACCAGAAGACATATAAGAAAAAAGAAAAGTGATAAAGAAACAAGCACGTGAAGAGGCATTGAAGCTATTATATGATGATGAGGGAGATCAGTCAATTGCTCTGGTAGAAGATACATTAAAAAAACACCTTGCTTCTCCCGTTCTGTTCAAGACAGGAAGACAACGCAGTGCAAGCAGTACAAATGAATGTAAACACAGACTGCATACAGATTAGTAATAGTGCAGTATTTATATAGACGTCGAAAAAAACTATTGAGTAAGTGAAATAATAATGATAATAATAATAATGAGTAAGTGAAATAAATAATTTTGTTTTGTTGTAGTTGCTTTTACACTGAGTTGTCCTTAAAAATTATTGTTTTTATTGTTGAGTTCGTGGGAAGAATTAATAAAAAAGATGGAAGCCACCACAATTCGGGTAAACATGGTACAGTTTCCGAAAGGTATTTTCTTCGAAATTACAGACATACATCTCATTGTCAGTGAGGTATATAAAAAATCATCGTATGTAGCGACTCTGCACAATACATTCGATGTATTTCTCCCAACAAGGTATGAATGCAAAATATGAATGTTTTAATATGTTTGTAAAAAGATTTTTAAAAAAATATGCAATAATACTTTTCTTTGTAGATTTACATCAGAAATTGAATCCATAGGCAAAGAAGAATTTTTAGCGGAAAGGCCGCATTTAACTTTTCTTGGGGTCCATCCTAAAAATAAAGCATGCGTTGTTCTTATATACAAGTACAAAGATTTAATGAAATAAGCAATATGCGAAAATCTCTTAATATGGTTCAAGCAATATGGACTTCTAGAAAAAAAGAAATAATTTACAACTTACTAAATAAATCAAAATGATTATCGCACATTGTTTTTTCATTAAATACTTGCATTTGTTGTCAAAATGTTTATCGCACAACTTTAAAAAAATTAAATGATGTACATATATTACAGAATAAAACAAAATATTTAATTTAACTGCACAGTTCTTATTGTCCTACACCATTCCTCAAATCGAAAAATACAATATGAAGTAGATAAAATTACATAGGAAAAGAAAATTAATCAAATATTTATAAAAGTAAATTATTACATTTCATTTCAAAATTTACCATTCATTCATACCTACATGTATTGGTAAAAATTGTTTGTCAATTTACCATTCACCCATACCTAATTTTATGTATTATTAAAAATTGTAAAAAATAAATGATGACCATATATTACAGACTAAAACAAAATATTAAATATAACTGCACAGGTCTTATTGTCTTACACCATTCCTCAAATCCAGAAATACAATATGAAGTAGATAAAATTACATAGGAAAAGAAAATTTATCAAATATTTATAAAAGTACATTATTACATTTCATTTCAAAATTTACCATTCATTCATACCTGCATGTATTGGTAAAAATTGTTAGGCAATTTATCATTCACCCATATCTAATTTCATGTATTGTTAAAAATTGTTTGCCAAACAATTAATAAATGAAATCAAATAAGTTTCAAATACTTTCATAAATTAAAATATACATCCCATACAAGGTTGTGACAGGCTACCAAATAAAAAACAGTGCATTTGAAAAGTTTTTTTTATTTAAAGCAAATGGTTATATGCGCTCTTCTAAAGACAAAAATAAAAAATTCAATATTAAGGTGATGAAATTACAAATTAAAAATTACATTAAAATTAATGATCTAGTTTAGAACTAAAAAATAAAGAAAATAATAACAGTGCTCTTCTATAAACAAAAATATAAAATACAATATTAAGGTGATAAAACTAAAAATTAAAAATTACATTAAAATTAATAATCTAGTTTAGAAGCTGCGAAGAGAAAGTGTAGGGCAAATTTCTGAATGTGTCACATTACACAACTCTTCCATTTCGCTTGACCTATAAACCTTTGCTGCGAGATATAAAGGTGTGCTAGCATTATTAACGTCTGTATGCATTAGTGAATAAATCAAAATATTATATTAAAACTGCACATTTCTTCTTTATTTCCTACTTCATTCCTCAAATCCAAAAATACAATATTAAAGAGATAAATTATATAGAAAGAAAAAATTTATCAAATATTCATAAAAATTATTATTTGGTATAATTAAATTAATATTGTCAATTACCAAACATTTATAAAATGAAATAAAACAAGATTCAAATATTAAATTACATGAAAATTATTGATTTAATTTGAAATAAAAAAGGAAAAAAAATCCTACAAGGTTGTGACAGGAAAGCAAATAAAAACAGTGCATTTTAAAAGTTTTTCTTTATTAAAAAAATGAGAATATTAACACGATTTTTTCCGAGTGATATTTATCAACGCAGCATAATACACTATGCTGCGGCATTTAACGATGTCGAAGGGGTGATATTTTACCTGAACCGCGGTGAAAACGTCGACCTTCAGGACAATTATGGGAGAACGCCTCTACACTACGCTTATCGCTCACGGGCAAGTGTAGCCTTTCACTTCCTAGAATTCATTGAAGTCAATCATCAAGCAGTGGACACGCTCGGGAACACCGATGCACAAGCTCCGCAGCACGCGCGGTAGACATGATTCAAAGCAACTGCAACAACGAGATGCAGAATAGAATCAGAGAACAGACAATAAATAAAAAAAATAAAAATAGAAACACTTACTTTTACTGCGCCGGCGGTGATGCGGCGACAGGTGGAGATGTTGACGCGTGGGGCGGCGACAGCGGTGACATGGAGTGCGGGCGCCGGAGAGGCACGAGCGGCCCGCTTAACCGCCAGCGGCGCTGCGTGGGCCTCTGCTGTGGGCCGTTGTTAGCGTCCTCGGCAAGTGGTGATGCGGGCGGCGGCGGCTACGGTCGCACGATCGCAACGGCACGCCTCTGCGTCCCGTTGTTGTCGCCTTCCTCGGCGACTGGTGGTGATGAGGGCGGCGGCGGCACGTTGACAAGAGGTGGTGCCGTCGCATGAATCATCACCCCGTCTTCTATTGACACATCTGCCCCCGACAGGTGTCTTCGTCTCACCATCAGTGAGTAAGTGTGCAATGGCACGTCCGCCGCGCAGTGTTGCGGCGCTACGATACACGAATTACAATCTGGTGCACAATTGCAATAAATATGTTCCCAGAAAAACAAGTCTTCGGGGGTGTTTCCGTGCACGTCCACTGCTTGTCGGTCGGCTCCGATGAATTCGAGGAAGTGAAAGGCTACACTTGCCCGTGAGCGGTAAGCGTAGTGTAGAGGCGTTCTTCCATAATTGTCTTGAAGGTCGACGTTTTCACCGCTGTTCAAGCAAAATATCAATCCTTCAACGTCATTAAATGCTACAGTATAGTGTATTATGCTGCGTTGATAAATATCGCTAGGAAAAAATCGAGCTTCGTTAATGTCAGCGAAGTGTCGAAAGGACATGATATTGTCGCACGACATGACTAAGTCGTCTTACTTCTACAAATGTAAAATGAGAGGTGCGTTTCTTTCGAAGACAAAAAAACATAGCTCGCGTATAATCTCTATATATTCATTAGGGCTGACCGAATCTCTATATATTCATTAGGGCAGCGCCCGCCCGCTATCATCCGCAACACCCGGGCGCAGATCTTGGGCGTGAGAGCTCGCTCCAGCGAGGGTGATTGTAGATAGCGCGCCGAGCTCCCACGCCCAAGGGATGCGACCGGGTGTTGCGTTTGATAATGCTCCCCCTATGTTTCTGATATTCGAAAGAAACGCACTTTTCATCCTACTTTTTGAGTGGCATCGAGAAAGACGCAGAAAAAAAATGATTGAAGAAAATGTAATGTATTTCCGAAGGTTCGCGGGAGGCGCGATTCTTTCCTTTGGATCTTTACGGTAAAATTTGAGAAAACTTAACTTCTTAAATATGCGAGAAATCTTTCACAAGTTTATGAAAAATGAATACATTGAAATATTTTAGACTATAAAAGAGCTCTCCGGTGACAGACACGTTCTTATGGAACCGCTCCCCAACTTTTCGGATTTGTTGGTGTATTCATTCTGATGAGGGACCAGATAAAATTTTGAAATTATGACATGTAAAAGTTCACTATGATGTTAAACTGCCTTATGAATTTCAACTTTAAAATTTGTCTCAAAATGTATTTTAAAAAATTGTGAAATGGAAAGTGCTTCATTGACACTCCGATATTTTAATGTTCTGAATGAATTGTAGGTCATTTTACAATATTTGATATGCTCATTCTAAATATTTGTATTTTTTATAAGACATGGTTGTTTAGACATTAACTTTTATGCACACAAGCCATCAGAGAGTCTGCTCTTCATTATTTTTTCGCTTCCAAGTCAGTTATCAAGTAATATTGAGTTACGGCCTTTTCTATCTCAATTCTTGCTTGCGATTGTTGATCATATCGTGTACTCGCTTTGCCAATCTAGCCTATGTACAGAGGGTTAAAAATTGTAGTATAACAATATGAAGATACAAGTGATGCAGTCAGGATCTAAGAATGATGTGCTATTTGCACAAAATATGCAACAGTTGTAATATTCACAAATTAAACAAAATATAATTTTAAACAAGTTCTTCATAGACTAAATAGAAGACTAAATATACAGTATGCATTGAAAAATGTTCAAACATGCATGAATTTCTCCATAAAATACCTAAACATGCTTGGAAACATGTTTGGAAACAGTATGCATTTTTGAAAGGTTTCTATGAAAGATATAATCATAAAATTTGAAAGGTCTATGAAGCTTCAATAAAAACATGCCTTTACAAACACAGCCTCTCTTTAAAAAGGATATGTAATATAAAAAAAATAATGACATATTTTCTGTGTTTTTTTAATGTAAACACATCATTTGGAGAAATTTAATAGAAACAATTTATCTTCAAAAACAGTAAAAACTGCTTGTGGAATGTAGGTGTGAAGATCATTTCATTCATGTTTCCTTGAGCTCTAGAATCTCTTCCAAAACAAATGCATCTCAGCTCATCCAGGGAAACCGAATAAAAACCTTCACAAGTTGGAAGTCATTGATCCAAAAAAGATTAAAAGTCAATATTTTTTCTTCTGCAAGAAGAAATGTTTCACTTCTACCCAGCATGTGGTAAAATAGAAAGCAGTTTTGCATTATGGAATATCCTTTTTTAATTCTTCACTGGGATAATGACATTATTTTGACTTGAATAGAAAAGTAAATTAATTTGACTTGCAACTTATGACTTACATTTTGATCTATTTTATAACTGCAAGAAGAAAGACAAAACCCCCTCTTTTATAGTCTAAAATATTTCAATGTATTCATTTTTCATAAACTTGTGAAAGGTTTCTCGCATATTTAAGAAGTTAAGTTTTCTCAAATTTTACCGTAAAGATCCAAAGGAAAGAATCGCGCCTCCCGCGAACCTCCGGAAATACATTACATTTTCTTCAATCATTTTTTTTCTGCGTCTTTCTCGATGCCACTGAAAATGTAGGTTGAAAAGTGCGTTTCTTTCGAATGTCAGAAACATAGGGAGAGCATTATCAAAGGCAACACCCGGTCGCGGGGCTTGGGCATGAGAGTTCAGCTCATTATCAACAACCGCCCTCGCGCGCTTGCCCTCAAGGTCCCGTGGGCGAGCGGGCGGGCGGGTGCCGGCGCCGACGCTGCTCCGTTTTCGCCCCGTCGCTGCAGAGGCGCGGTCCCCCCCGCTTACTAGCGGGTGTTGAATTTGTTTTTCAGAATGAACTTATGAAAAGACTTTCATTTTGATTTTCTGGTATTGCAAAAAATTTTTAATATAGTTCATTCTTTCAGTTTCGTAGTATAAATACCATATTTTCTACAGGCCGTTCATTTTTACTGTTTGAAGTAACGCAAATTCAAATATCATTAAATAATTCGCAGGAATGCATATTATTTCCAAATAGTCAAATAAAATCCTTTATAGACTTCTTGATACTTGAAACATTGTAATGATGATGCAGCCGCAACTATTTAAATCGTTTTTACTTTCTTGAATACAACTCTAATTTAGGTTATTCATAATTTAGATTGCAGAATGTTATCCTGTGTTGATATAGACGTTTGACCGACTGACATCACAATTAAATTCTGATATTTAGTTTCTGAATTTAATGAATTCTTTTATTTTAGATATTGAGCATATTAGTGAAAGGTATCTTAGATCAATATGCGGAACATATTAGTCAAAGTACATCTTAGATCAAAACATATTGAACGACTCCTCCAACAGGTATGAAACTGCCACAAAACAATTGCTTGCAGTGATCATACCAAGAAGAGCCTATGATTTCGTTGGATATCTAGAAATCGGAAAAACATCCAAATACACAGAATTGCTGTTTTATAAGTTCCTAAAACGGACAGTGTGTGTTTTTCAAAACGTTCGTTTGTCCGTTCACCTGCTACATGAGTATTGACCTATAAATCATAATTATGTTACAAATTCATGAGACAGTCATTCAAAATTATGATACAAAGTCATATGAACTAATTATATTCTAAAGAAACGCTACATAAAGAAAACCTAAAAAGGGTTCCCCAATTCTAAAAATCAAGTATGCTGGAAATAGTAAAAATAGTCTTCTCTACGTCTATAGCGTTTTTGCTACGTGAGTAAGTGTATCTTTTTACTTAGTGGGATCTTGAATTTGTCATAGGGTAAATTCTTTGTGGTTGTCGGTAAGTTTTACTACGATTTTAATTTTCAGCAGTGTGTATTTCTGGGCCTGAAATTTTTTGAAATGTAGTCTAGAAGGGTTTATTATTAGTTCTCTGAGTAGTTGTCGATTGCTTTTAAACCATGACACATTGTTAAACTTTTGGAGGCATTTGCATAATTTGTTGATAATTTATGTAGATGTAGACGACCTGTATCAAAACGGAGCTCACGTAGCTTGGTAAAGATCTAATGAATGATTTCTAAATGATTTTGATACATTCGATGCTAAGTGAAGATTCATTTTTAGTATGCGGTAGGGCTTTTAGATTTTTGTGAATGTTTCTTTACTGTGCTGGTGAAGTGTTCTTTCCAGGTTGATTTTGCGTCTAATGTAATTTTTAGGTACGGAAGTGGTGTATCGTAGTCATGGTATGGATGTGTTTTGGATGAGTAAAGAAAAATTTTGAGTTTCGAAGATGAAAATCTTTGCTTGTGACTTTGATTCGCTAGTTTTTATTTTCCATTTTTTCTGTCCGCTATCAAAAACGTTAATACATTCTTTTGTAATTGGTCGTGAGCGCATAATATATGGTCCTGGAATACAAATACACTTCGTGTTGCAGGTAAATTGTAGAATCATAATAAATAAATACAAACAATTTTGGAATTTGATAGATCAGAATTGCCCTGATGTAATAGGTACGGTTTAAACCTGACATTTCTAATGCAGAAATATTTCGCGATAATTATGCCATATTTAGGAGGGACAGAGATGGACGCGGGGGTGGGACGTTATATTGTGTTAAAGCTAGTTTGCATGCAGAAGAGGTCTGGAAAGATGCGGAATTCGAGATGTGATGCGTCGAAATCAAATGCTCTAATAAATCATTGGATACGATAGGTGTGTCTCCAAATGAGAATCTAGAAATGCTTCAATAACTTAGTAAGGTGACGCGTATGGAGAGCGATAAGAATAAACGTTGATAATAGGGGGAGACTTAAATACTCCTCCCTGGGCGGGCGAGGGGACCCCAGATCCCGAGTACTACAATGAAAAGATAAGGAAACTGAAATCAAAAGTCAGAAAAGCTTACGGAAAGCGCGGGAGAAGTACAGAAAAGAGGAAAGAAAATCATGATTCTCTCTACGATGCCAAGAGGGCCGCAGAGGAAATTTTTTTTTACAACCGAGTCTAAGCAAGGGGCAAATCAGGGAAAAGGGAAATAGGGTTTTCTGTGTTGAGAGAAGCAAATAACAAAATTACAAGAAACAAGGGAAACTACGAAACCATGTTCGAGGTGGGTAACCTTAAACTGAATTACAATACTTAGGTAGAAATAAAAATATAATACAGTAAAATTATTGTTTTGGAGAGCAAATGAGTTTACATTTCAAAATCGTTTTGTACTGTTTCATTTTTTAAATAAAATTTATGTAGTTTCTCATTTTTCTACAACTATTACTACTTATAAAATATAATAATGCTATTAACAATGACAACACTAATAAAAATATGGATTGAGTAACAATCTCGGGAGAAGAAGAAAATATCTGGGTATCAATGCAGTCAAACCTCAAATGGAATATTCAAATAAATGAATTGATTACTATAACGGTCATTGTGCATACATAAATCTTTCAAAATCAGTCAGCCTACACGCAGCTCATGACGAGTATTTGGGGAGAAAAAAGCTTCGGCATAATATTCTAGGAAGACACAACCTGTAATAATAAAAATAATAATAATACACAAATCTAGAGTGCAGAAAAATGTATGAATAATAAGCAAATACCACCCATGCGATTCCCGCGTCTTTCATTGAGCTTGGAATCTTACCTTACCTATTTAATTACAAATCTGTAGTGTTTATAGAAATTGACTTATTGAAGGGCGAGAAAGTTAAGGAAATACAGATACCACCTATTTATAATGACAACAAGCATCGTAGGAATTATATTCATCAGGTGTCAGTTTCAACGGCTCACCACTAAAAATTTACACACATGTACTTAATTTTACAACACCAGATGAGATTCATCAGTGAAAACATCTCGATTTTTCACCGTTTCGCGGGTTTTGTTGAGCTCCCCTGAGTTTATAAGTGGGTTGCTATTTTGTAAGCAATAATACAAAAAATCAATCCTCTAAGCATCGAAGCAAATGAGTTTTCTGTAACTCGGGAGCAAAGACGTCAAGTTTTCGAATATTGCTAACCTCGCTTTTAGAACTTTCATTTACCATTCAACCATGAGGGAATACAGAATTCAAATATATTCTGTAAACTGGAGCAACTTTGCCCCCGAGGCAACTTTGCCAGTTTTTGAAAATTACAATTTATATTTTTCGTCGCCCTGCTCAGTTTCTGTTTAAACAAATGGAGACATCACTGACGTCAATGCACGGTATTGCAGAATAGACGTTTTGCACAAGTTTCAGCCTTATCGTTTGTTTGAAGATTTACGTATCAATTGTTTTTGTCTTCTTGAATAGTTAAGTCTCGTCCTTTTTTGGTTTAATGTACTCATCCCCTTTCAGATACACTATTGAGATTGATTTTGTGGCGTTTAGAAGTAGGCTAATATTGTACATTGGCATTGTTGCTACTGGAAACTTGGTGAAACTTAATCAACATAGAAGGTTGTTTCGTTATTTTTCTCAGATTCATGTGTAATGCCAAATTGTTATTGTTCCTTCTTCGTGCATGTTCAATGTTATTGCAATTTAACATAAAAGTAAACATTTTTTATAATTTTGATTACATTATTAACACTACACTAAATGTTCCCATAAATATAAAAACAATAATACATTTGATATTGAACATTCTTGTATTCCAATATCAATATTCACAAAGGTGACATGATTACACATTATTTTAAATATTAACTATCAACAATTTTCATACTTATTTTTAATAATTACCTTTGTTCATAATTCAATACTAGTATGTATCTAAAGATAATTCAATTCGTAAATTTTACATGGAAAATAATAAAAATTCATATTTCATTAAAAAATATAATTAACATTTTAAAAATTCGATTTAAAATTATAAAGGTTCTCGCTTCAGCCGATTGAATCATTTATTAGTCCGGCACGTCAACTGCTAAAGTCCCCATACGTGTAGTGGCGGGGAAGATCTGGCGCCGACCTACGCTTCGACTTGCCCCAACAAGGTATCTCCCACATGCGTGCCCGAAGAAGATAAGGAAAAAACTCTTCACAATCTCGCGATTACATGTCACGAGAAAGTGCTATGGATTATGATGGTTTTCGGTCAAGTGACCTCGTGTCTGTGATGTGAGTGCCAAGCTGACGGTTTATTCGTGCGCTATTGAGTCATCCAGAATGCTTTGAATGCTCCTTTCGTTTCCTTCTGCATGTGGGACCCCCTCCCTTTATCATAGACAATGATAAGCAATCACCACCACCCCACAACCCATATGGTACGGAATGAGTCGGTAAAAGGAGACCTCCTGAGCCGGAAGACTTTATTCTCACGGTGCACGCTGAAGTGTTATCAGTCCTCGAAGCTCTCGGCCACCTCCTTCAAGATCCGTACGGTGAAGCACTGCGACAGCGCGTCTCTCGCGTTCGTCAAACCATTCAGTCTCTTTGTTGCCCGTTCGAAAATACGGCTCCGGCGTACTCTCCAGCCCACAGTGATAGTGACAGTGACTAAGTTTTGTTTCATCTCCAGCTGACGCATGACCCATCTACGTCAGCGCAGTCTCGAGTTTGTACTCGATTTGACAATCTAGCATATACACAGAGGGTTAAGAAGTGTAGTATAACAATATGAAAATACAACTGCATGCAGTCAGGATCTAAGAATGATTTGCTATATGTACAAAATATGCATCAGTTGTAATATTCACAAATTATGCAAAAGATAATTTTAAAAAAGTTCTTCATAGATTAGATAGGAGACTAAATATACAGTATGCGTTGAAAAATGTTCAAACATGCATGAATTTCTCCATAAAAATACCTAAACATGCAAATATGTTTGGAAACAGTATGCATTTTTGAAAGGTTTGTCATGAAAGATATAATCATAAAATTTGAAAGGTCTATGAAACTTCAATAAAAACATGCAATTAAAAACACATCCTCTCTTTGAAAAGGATATGTAATATAAAAGAAATAATGATGTCATATTTTCTGTTTTTTTAAGTAAACACATCATTTGGAGAAATTTAATAGAAACGATTTATTTATCGTCAAAACAATAAAAACTGCTTGTGGAATGTATGAGAGAAAATAATTTCATAATTCTTTTTTTTCATTTGATTTCAATAAATCAAAAAACATTCTTTCAATTGAACTGATTTTTCAATTTATTTTTTACCTTTTTTCCTTTTCTTCCCAGTCCAATTTTTTAAACTCATTCTATGATCAACTTATATAGAGTGCATTCAAAATGCGCGCCGCCGCCGCCTCCCGACGTCGCTCACAGGGCGCCTCCTCGTTTCCCAACGTCGCTCATAGAGAGCGCGCGCATCTCTACACTCATTAGGCTGCGATATCAGCGCGCGCCCGCTATCAGCCACAACATCCGGCCGCCGCCGGCCCCTTCCGCGCGTACTATCAGCACCCCAAACCAGACAGCTTCGCTCGAGATGTTGCCGTAGATCAGAGCCAGAGTGCTGGTCGCCTCGCACACCGGAAACTTGATTGAGCTCGGTTCAAATCCTCGTCGCGCAGCATTTTTGAAACCCCAGCCTCACAGCCTCCGTCGCTGCCGCACTTCGCCACCAGAGCGAGCCACCGTCAGCCTTCGCTGTCAGTCATCGCCACCAGAGTCGCAAGGAGCGGGGGGCGTTGACCTTCGGCGGGGGGAGGGTTGTGGGGGCGTTGACACCGGCTGCTTCGGCGGGGGGCGTTCGGGTTTGTTGTCTTGCTGTTGACACCGGATGTTGTGGGGGAGGGTGGGGGAGTGGGGTCGTGACCTTCGGCGTTCGGAGCCCATTATAATTGGTGGCGCCGGTTTTTGACACCGGATGTTTGTGGTCTGGGGGACCGGAAGTGGCTTATCTTATTTACTTCCTGTTCCAGAACCCGCATGATCCCGTACTTACATTTATTTTATATTTCCTTTTTATGCATGTAGTTTGTTCTAAACCCAGGCTACACTGTAGACGGTAAATTTCTACTTCATTGTAAAATTTATAGAGAATATGCTACTTTAAAGTCTAGGGTGATAATTAATTTGTGTTTACAGAAACTAATGCCAGTGAATGGTTCACTACAGCAAGTGTGACTGGTACATTTGCTGCCAATATTCATGGTAAGTTTTTGCCTTGAAAGTGCATTCAAATAATTCATAATTTTCAGATCCTTGTACACAGGCAGCTTTTCAAAATGGTAAGTCTCTTGTATGTTTGTAAAATGCAAAAATAAGCATGCTATTAAAAGCATAATGTACTGGTAACAATTTGTTGTTGATTAATACAGGCTGTAGTGCTGTTGAACATGCTGGTACAGCAAGTGCAGCAATGCTTATGCTAGCCTTGTGAAAGGTAAATATTTGCTATAATCTTTAAGAATCTCAATTATTACTTTGTTGCATTTATTGAAAATGGGATAGATTTCAAGTTTGTCTCCATTTCCAAATCTTTTTCACCCATGTGAGGTGTCACCTCGAGTTTTTATGGATGTTTCTCATGGTATGTTCCTTTCAATATACAGTTATTAGAATCAATTATGTGTAAATTATAGAAAATAAAAAACAAATGTTTTTGTGGTTGGTGACATCCTTGTACTTCTGAACAAATGCAAGAAGCCATTCTGAGAGATGAATCTGCGACTTCGGTGTGTGGTAAGTGCAAGATATTCCTGTGTTTTCTAATTTCGTAATTCTAGATGGTAAATTAAAAGAAACCTTTCTTTTTGATACAGATTTGTTTTCAGAACATTCATTTGAGGACATAGTATCTTTCATAACGGCATTTTTTGCTTTTCAGATCCTCTTCCAGAGATGGCTTCTGAAGCATGTTGATCTAAAGTGGTTTACGAGGTTGATCCTAAGTGGCTTTAAATTAAGGTTCTCTTTGAGGAGCCAGAAATCAGAGAGATAATTTTAAAGAATTATTGTTATGGTCAGTGAATGATATGCTTCATTTTGCACTAAGTTTCTGTACATATCTCTTTTACGCTGACAGTTTGTAATGGCATAAAAACAAGTTTTAAAATCAGTGTGGATTCTGTCCTTGGATACAGATTCATTACATAAACCGTATTTCCCACATCTGATTTGGAAAGTAAATTAAATTAAATTTAAAAATAAAATTGATGATTTTCTCAATTTTGGAATGCCTCTTGCTATATTAAGACATTTTATTTGAATATTATGAATACAAAGGTTTTGAGTTTCTGTTTCAGAGGCTATTTTCATGCAATTTTAGAATTTCTTTAGTGCTTATTATCTGGTCTGTAATTTTTCTTTTTTACTAGTATTAATTTTTATTATTAGTACTGATGTAAGTTGCTTATGTATTGTTATACTGTTCTGACAATAATTGTTTCTCATGACAAACACAACCTTGATTCAATTTATATTCTACTATGTTTGTATCATTGTTTTGTTCATCCTCATGGCAATTACTTTCTGGATTTGAATGCTGATTCTCATTAGATTGTAAATTGTTGTGAGTCGTGAATGCAATACTTGAGTCCATAGCTCAGTTATTAGGACATCTGCCAGTTCAGGCTTGGCTCCAGGTGCACTCAAATATTTGCACTTTGACAATCCATTTCCAGAATTAAATTGTGGTGTATAAGCATTGATAGAATTCCACTATTTGTAAATATTGTTTTAAAAGTGAATGTACTTTCACAGTGGATTCCATTTTTAAAAAGCCAGGCTCTGAACTGTGCATGTGTGAGATTAGCATGGCTAAATAAAATAAGTTTGTCAAATATATATTGACTAACGAAAAACATTTTTAGGTTGCAACTAGTAAAAGCGGTTCTTTCGAGGCATGCAGAGCATGCTAAAAGTGGGACAATGCTCAAATGTTTTGATAAAACTTTGAAAGCAACCAAGAAAACAAAATACGTTCATGTGATCTAATCAGATACTACTGATCTTAATGTAACAGTACATAATTAATTCTATGGATTAAAATAATCCATTCGTATCATTCATCATCTATTCGTATTCTTGGATTAAAATAAAATGAAAGGCAGTAATACCACTTAAAAAAGCATGGTGAAAGTGATTTATTTTACTTATTGAAATGGGACACCTGACTTATTGGCCTAGTGGCACTGCCTTTCCTATGCGCAAAATAAAATGGCACTTTCACCCCTTGTATCATAACTATTTGTTTTACCTGGGCAAATGTGCGGTAGTATTTTCATTTGTTTCTTTTCAATTCTGTTCATATTGTTCATTCATAATGCTTGTAATAATGTAGTATTCCGTAGTATTCACATTAATTTGGCATATCTACAAGCAAATACTAAAGTAGAAATTGTGCCGGTGTACTGTTTATTACCTTCTGTGATACAAAATTGTTATTACTAATGAAATTACGAAATTGTATAATATCAATATGCTCAATAAATACTAGATTTTACTACCCTAATTTGACTTTTTTCTTCCATAAAATCCTTATAATTATTATTGCGAAATTTTAAAGTTCCCGCGTTCCTGGTTTATTTCAAATTTACCGGTTACTTCTTCGCTATTGGCTGTCCGTTTACCCAATAGAAATTGTACAGAACAATGTGGCGGCACCGGACAAATAAGGCTTTTCCTTTTAACATTGAGTGCCGTCTCTGAAATATAGAAATTTTGGTCGAGCGCGAGGGGTCAGTCGGAAGTGACGCGGTACCACCCCTCCAGGAGAGGCTGGACAGCTGACCCCTCCTTCTTGGTGGTGTCGTCGAGCGGGCTAATTGTTCAGTCGCCGTTGTGTTCGTTCTGTCAGAGTAGTGGACGTTATCTTGGCAGGTGTGAGAGGCAATATCAGTTAATAGTAGAGAAAGTAGTTAGGAAGAGGTAGAGATAATGTTCATATTCGACTAGTGAGTTTAATAGTAATTTTGAACTGTGGAGATTTGTGAGTGAGTACGAGGCGGAATAGTTGCCGCGAGTTGCATATTTAATTTGCTGTGAAGCGGAAGCAAGAACTAATTCAAAACAGGCATATAATTGAGAGAGCACCGCAGACTATGCCAGGGACAGAAATAAGCCGTGTGTCATACACGCCTGAGGACTCAGTGATACGCGTCGGCGTGCCGTATGAGAAGAGCGGCGGAAGAGGGAAGAAGAGGTTAATATTCTATTCCGATGCCGGGAGAATCAAGAGAGAAGAATTTGGGAGCAGGTTCGGCCTAAATCTGGTGGAGGGCGAACGAAGACGGCGCTTCGGGAGGCACTGCAAAGCTGCTAGTTCTGCATAGAGGTGACAGCGCGGTCTGATTATAGGCCAAGGTAATGGGCCCACAGTGCGGACTTCGCTGGCGAGGCTTACGACGATCAACCGACGTAAGCGAGCGAAGAAATACATAACAGAATACGCCGTAACGGTACTTGAGAGGCAGGGGTAGCGACGAGGGCACAACCTCTGCTATTATTAGAAAGAGTTACGCGCACGGCTTATACAAGTTTTGTAACTAGGCAAAGATCGAGGGAAATAAGCTGTAATCTAGAGTAAGAAATGTAATAAATTGTTTGTGCGATGAGAATTCAATGAACCCCACGTAAACCGCTTAACACGTTCATTCCCTAATGATTCATTTGGAAAACCAGCCAAGTGTACATATTGAAATTATTAAAACATGGTTATTGCAGGGAATTGTTGGTTAATATGTTAAATACTCTAATGTTTAGAATCATTGTGAAAAACATTTCGTGACGTGTATATTTGATTTTGATTTTTTTGGACAAACGTGGAGGAAATTTTGACTTCATAATTTGCAAACGTTTGCTAGCTTAATTATTTGGTAGCGACCATATACGGTATTCCTGATATTAAGATATATTAGATTATAGATATTCCTGAATTATCTTATTCTATGGTTTTTACTTTCACTAGCCAATGGCATTAATCCCAAACATTTAGCAGCAGAATGTTTTAACAAATGATGTGACATTTTCTTGTTTTTCTCCAAACAGCCTAAATGCAAAAGTCCCATTTTGAAACTAGACCACTCAATTAAGTGTTATCGGCCAACTTTTAATTTTTACATATGCAGATTGTTCCACGTGAGTTGGGGACTTTAGTTTGGTTTACAAATAAATAAAATTGTGGAATGTTTTGGTGCTTTAGGTCCTGCTAATGCCGACTAAAAACTTTTAGAAATCTCCAAAAGGCATGGGCGGTCCAAACACAGCTGCGCTAGCTAAATCATTATAAAAAATTCTTGAGTGGTGCAGGGTTAACATATATTATTGTTATCTCCACACTATATAAAGTATATTTTTAATTTCTAATATAATATCCATAAGATGATCAATTTTCTAATTTCTTCCGAATTGAAACATTTGCTTTCATCGTGAAAGTGAATTTTCATCGCTTTATGCAAAAAATTGTCAACACAAATGCTAAATGCAATTTAGTGGATTTTAAGGCACTGTAGAATGCATAAAATATCTACTGGGAATCAAACAAGCTGCTTCACGAGTTCTAGAACAACACTTTGACACAGAGCCATTTTTTCGCACTTCTAACACTCCTCTTATAATAACACATTTTATGTAAACGAAAATTGAAAGAAACATTACGTTTACCAAAATTAATATCAATTTAGTTTCACTGGCAGGAATCACATAAGTCTTTTTCCTCTGTACTACTACTATTTATCTCTCAATGGACGTTACATTGTTTTATACGCTCTTCAATAAAATAAATTAAATCTTCATAGTTCGATCTACATAACGTAGTTTCGAAAATAAACGTTAGATAGGGCTGTCGGCAAGCAGGGATGTCCAGCGCCATCAAACTCTTGGGCCAATGCATTTTTGACGCGAAACTTTGTTTCCAAGAGTGTACATCATCTCGCGGGTGGGCGACATGATGCATTGTAGCAGTTTTCTGGTTCTTCGATCCATGATTCGAATTTCTTGCTCAGTCCAGTCCACGAGTATGAAACTGTACTCGACTACAGGCTCCACCAAACTACCAATTGCCGATAGTTTATTCCTGGAGTTCATGGCGGACTACAGGACAAGTTTTACTCTTCTGTAATATTCTCTACGAATTTTCTCTTTCATTGCGTCGTTCGAGATGGTCTCACATTCTTCAATGCAGAAATATTGATCAGTTTTTCATGCTCATTCATGACAGACATCATTTGGATGAGAATCGCTTCATTCTTAGCAAACACTTTAAGATCATCTATGTAAAGCAAATGGGATACTGGTCTTTCATTACCATGGAGCTTGTAACCAAAGTCAGATTGCGACAACTGTCTAGATAGTAGGATAAAAATAATGCAAAACGGTAGAAGGGATAGCAAATCTCCTTCAAACACTGTTGATCTGAATACTTCGTGTTTCTACAGCTTCCTTTCTCCTCTATTTTACTAACCTGATACTCCTCGACTTGATACTAGCCTTGCAAAACTCAATAAGTCTAGGATGAAATCAATAGATCTCCAGAGTCTTCAAAATCCAATCATATGGTAGACTGTCAGAGGCCTTCTGATAGTCAATCCAAGCCATGCTTAAATTACGTTTTCGTTTTCATACATCATTCAAGATTACTCTATTTAGTAGCAAGATTTCCTTACAACCATAGAAACATTTACGACATCACTTCTTTTCAACTGGCAACAGATGGTTCTTTTCTAGATGTCTGAACATATAGCTATATCCGCAGTTATAACTTCGTACAATACTGGCAGGCAAGTGATTGACCTGTAGTTCTTGGCCAAAGAGCTGTCTCCCGCTTTAAGTAGAAAATACGTGATACCGCATGTGAGCCATTTCGGGAGTTTCTTTGGGTTTTCTAAAATGTTATTAACAGCATTTTCTAAATGAGAATGTATGGCTGTTAAGTTCTTAATCCAATAACTGTTAAGGACTTAATGGGGCATTTCCAGTTTCCCCTGTTCTTAATTGCTTACAGGGTTCCTCTTTAGAGAATTCGTGAACATGTTCCACAGTTTTACACAAGTTTGCATCAACTACAGCAGCATCAACTTCAGATTGAATCCAAGATGCGTCTTTGTTATAGGATCTGCCTTCTTCTCAGATTCCTGCCCCAAATGCTTCGACGTCACTTTTGAAGGTGTGACAGCATTGTCATTCGGATTTTGAGCCAGATCTCTTCGCGTCTGTTTGAAACAACCGATTCTGCACACGGAAATCTATTCTACGTTTGGAACGTGTATTAATTGATCTCACGCTTGGATTTCCTCTCTTAGCTTCCCAGCTACCATTGGCGTCTTTGTGTTCTTTTCCATTCGATATTTCTGTTCAACATTGAATATGTTTCGTTGAACTTTAAAAGTGTGCGTTGACTTAGAAGATGCCTCGGCTAAGAGTGATGTTTCACGTCGAGTGTCGGCTATTCGTTTCATAATTATTTTCCTCCATGGTGGTACACCGCTGTTTACTTTGTTTTGCTGTCGGTGTTCTCGGCAGGCCCCAAAATTATCTGAGATGCCAGCTATCCAGTTGCATACACATTGTGATTGATTTCAGTAATAGCCAGATCTCTACTTGGGGTTTGTACCACCTCGATTAGGACAGAGTTCGATGTCTCTATCACTCTCTTAGCTTTGGAATTTCCATATATTCTCCTCAAGTTTTGAAATTTTGAGAAGCAGCTCAATTGAGCCCAAAATTCACTTGGTTCGACCATTAAAATATTCGAATTTTGGGTGTTTACCAGCCTCAATTAGATATCTTAATTTCAGGGTGTTGGTTGGGAGGTAGACCAAAATTTTTGAAGAAGGGCTGAAATTAGCATAAAAATTATGAGCAAGAATTTTTCAGTTTTGCTAAAATGGGTGTGCTAGCTTTCCCACCGTGTGAAAAGCAACCTAAAAAATATCAATTTTTTTCATTACCAGGGTTTGGCAATACTATCGAAAATTTTCCGTTTCCGGTGCATATTACAATACTTTGTGTACTTACGAAGAAATTACAAGAAAATAAAAATCATTTGTTTTTCGTTTTTATATTCAACGAGCATTGACAATCAATTTGAAATGTGCAATAATAAGTAAATGCTATAAAGTGACAGTATAAAATGAAATACAACATGAAATTCACCATCTGTTCGTTCCTCGGTATTCTTAATTAATGAAAAATTACGTTCACATATACAGCGGAGTAAATAAAGAAAATAGGGCAAAGAAAGTAGTATTCATCGCCAGACGCAAATCTTAAAAATATCACATAAAAATTGGATGGTTCTACTACAAGTCGGCATCGATGAATCTACTACAAGTCGACCTATACCAATAGGGTTGTAATGCACCCACGGACGATGCATCAGATATCGAAAATATTGATTTTTTACAAACTTCACGAACCTTCTGGATCAAATTGGAAACGAGGAGGAAATATGGGTGACGTAAATGGAAAAGTAGGACGGCAATATGGTAAAAATGTTTTAGGGAAGGGAAAGATACAAAGAATAGGGATGGGGAAAAGCAGATATGTGGAGATATGGAATATTTTTTAGTACAAAACTATCCATAAGTATACCTGGTCTCTACAAAAAAGGATATTATACTCCATAACTGATTGCATCATATATTACAGAGTAATAGGATCAGAGTAGAAGAATGTAGGGTTTGTAGAAGTGCAGAGTGCGGTTCTGACCATTTTCTTCTGCGAGGTAAATATCTTTTCACCTTCCAAAATGGAAAAGTAAACAATATCAAATAAGAGAGGGAGATTCTGAAGAAAAGACACGGATAACAATTAATAACATGATCTTGAAGACATTAAAAAATATATGCGAGGCAATAAGTTTTCAATTCAGTGTATAACAAAAATAATTTCATTAAGCACAAGAAGGATAGTATATCAAAACAACAAAAATCGAATGTGGTGTACCAAATAAAATGTAAGGAATACCAACATCCTTACGTAGGTCAAACCTCACGTCAATTAAGGCAACGAATTCAAGAACATAGCAACAACATAAAACAACCCAGTTATAGGCAAAGATCTATCACAAGACGTAGGGTCGAAACAGGTAAGTTTCAATTTTGAGAATCCAAGCATACTACAACAAGTATTAAATATAACCCACTAGGGAAATTTAAAACATAAAAACTTGCGCAACACCTAACACTATGGTTAAAACATCGGCCTTTACACAGGTATACGACAACGTTCTTGTTAATTTCAAAAACACCGTCAAAATAAGTTTGATTATACGATATGTAATAAAGTGGTACTGGTATAACTCACCATAGCACACCACTAAAAATCCCCTTCCTCGACCACTACCAGCCTTCACATCAGACACTATCTTATCGTGCAGTGGTATCGTCGCAGCCAACTTATACAACACGGCCACACAAGATCGATGGAGTACGCCTCTTGACTTCAACTAAGGTAGTATGTGAGCACCATATCGCGATCTCAGACTTGCATAATAGATGTTCGACATAATAATGAAATTGTACTAAATGCAAAAATTTACTTTATCTTATGTTATATGTGTTTACATTAGCATGTTTTTAAAAAACGTTCATGACGAATCTTAAGATTCTCTGACAATGATATGCAATTTGATGTAATTACAACTTACGTATTTTCAATCTATAGTGTAATAATTTTCCTCCCTTCCTTGAGGGAATGAGGAAATTATAATTTTATTTTGCCCTCCGTTTCTAATACATCGTGAGATGCGTGGAAGAGGTGGCATTGTATGCATGCCTTAAGAGAAATATTCTTCATTTGGGTTAAATAAACTTACAATATTAAATTAATTTTCTTCGTGATACAGCCAATGCGCGGCTCGTCCAGCATGAAAAACAAACAAACTACTACTATGAACACAGCATGTTACGGGGCCAATGCCCAGTCCACCAGTCACTTGTTCTTCGCTGAGAAGGGCAGGTAAGCGGGCAGTCCCTTTCGTCCTGATTCGAAGCGAGGGCGGCAATGGTCGCAGCTCGCATCAGTGGCGGCTGGCGGAGGCGGCGGAGGCGGCGGCGGTGGCGGCGGTGGTGGCGGAGGCGGCGGAGGCGGCGGAGGCGGCGGTGGCGTCCTGAAGCCCTGGCTGGCTGGGGTGGCGACCGCCAGGTCACCCACGAGTCGTTTACCAGGCACTGGCGAACGGCGTCCACGCAAGCACATGGCACTTTTGCCATAGCTGATAGTAAAGCGGAGGGCGGCACATAAATGTCCGCGTAATACCACTCCGTGATGTGACGGTAACGAGATTGATAAAGTACTCTTGTACTCCACGACTGCAGAGGATGCATGCTCTCCTTAGACAGCAAGTGGCAGTTTGAACCTTGTTCGGCCAAAATTTTCATCTGAATGAATATACAACGCAACAAAATTTACCACCGAACTTCTGTCTCCCACCTACTCATCAATGAGGTAGCCCACAATTCTTTGTATTTGAACGAATGGTGTGAGAGTGGGGCTTGAGTTGGATTGTGTGGGGACCCAATCCAATAATGACGCATGCCCGTTGACGTTTATTTCTGAAAATGTCGAAAATTCTGAAAATCTAATTTGGGTTCAATTTCTTCTGGGAAACACAAAACTGCGGCAACCGGTAAAGACTGGAGAATGGGCGGCCTTTCCGGGATGGCGGCGATAACATTCCGCTGCGAGAAGTCGCACAGTGCAGACCTACGCGCACAGCACTGCTCCGCGCCTCGTACCTGTGTTCTGTGTTCTAGTGAAAGTTGAAGTGCTACAGTAACAGCTATCAACTACTCTCACTAATTGTGTGGTGCTAATATTCTAACAAATTAGTGCAGCATTTTCAGCCGACAACGCTAGCATTCGCCAGTGTATTGTAGCTGCCCTCTCTCAGGTCTACCCAACCGAGGGCGAAATGGCGGTCGCTTACCAAGATGGCGACGCCCGAGAAACATCATTCCTACAAATTCCAGAGCATCTACTTCAGCAATATCAACTAGATCAGCGGTTACCTCTACCTCTATCGCATCAGCCTCACATGTTAAGTGGAACAATACCGCATGACAATGTTAATGGTCAATAAGGTCAGTAACTGTCTGCCGGCCAACGTCACTGCGAGTACTTCAAAGTGCAACGGTAATACCAGCGCAAGTGCAGATCCTAAATTATTATTATTATTCCCAAGAGACCAGTGGTATGCGAGGGCATAGTGATCCAAATCTAAACATGCAATCAAACAAAAAAATCGTGTTTACCCATTCTCAATATTATGGTTTTCCGATTAAAAATAGATTTGACCCTTTAAGGGACCTGCAAGAAAGTTAATAAAGTTCCGTATCCCGAAACACCACTGTTCCTGAAAACTCAGAAAATATTAGAATCCCTCCTATACATGTTAACAATACTGAAAACATTATAGAACTAAACCATGAAATTAAAACCTGCATCACTAACCAGTTTACATCAACCTTCAATCATAGCAAAGCAAAAATTAAGAGGGGAGCAGAATATTGAAATAATTCTTAAAACAAATGTAATATGAAATCTGAAAGTAAAAACTGAAAGAAGGCGTAAAGTTAAAAGACCAATACATTGTCTCCGATGTTTGCATTTCAGGCATTCTAAAAACAATTGTAACCATCTATATTGTTCGGAGAATCATTATTCGGCCTCATGCCCTCGAAAGGACGACCCTTCGAAATATAAAAACTGCGATGGGGTGCACAGAACTGATATCCGAACAATAGAATGCTCATATTTTAAAACTATTTTGGAAAATAAATCAAATAATTCCCACTAAGCATCACAAAGGTCGAGAACTAACCATCATTCCCTAATACCACTAATCATTTTCCCAACTTACTTATCACGACCCGCATACCAAACTGCACCTACGTATCAGCAACTAGCCAGCATTGGAACACCACCACCCGAAACCTATCAGCTAACAACTCCCAAAACTATCTCCCCAAAAATAACTCACCTCAATATAGTTTCTTTCATTCTCCATTCGTACACAATATCAACTCCATATCTACACAATTAATATCATAAACTCTATTATACCAGTCATTATTCAAAATATCCAACAAGCCATAGCCTCTTATATTAGCTCTGCCCATGACACACCCTGAATTTAATCATTCATTAACTCTAATGAATTGGAATGCATCTAGCATCAGCAATAAAAAATGAACTTCAGTATTGTTTACAAGCCAACGACATAGACATTGCATGCATAACTGAATCACATCTAAAACCTTCTTCGTTTTATTTTCCAGGATATAACGTAGTTAGACAAGACTCACCAGGCGGCGGCGTTCTCATTTTAATCAAACTACTATCCCATACCACCAAATAAACCAAATGCCTATCACTGGGCTTGAACTATCAGCAATATCTCTCCCCTGCATAAATCTAACTATAATTGCAGCTTACAAACCAGCCGATCTAAAGTCTAATTTCGCCAGCTTAAGTAACGTAATTGCACCTCAGTTGACCCACTATACTCTACTACCACCACTACCACCACTACCACCACTACTACCACCACCACTACCACCACCACTACCACCACCACTACCACCACCACTACCACCACCACTACCACCACCACTACCACCACCACTACCACCACCACTACCACCACCACTACCACCACCACTACCACCACCACTACCACCACCACTACCACCACCACTACCACCACCACTACCACCACCACTACCACCACCACTACCACCACCACTACCACCACCACTACCACCACCACTACCACCACCACTACCACCACCACTACCACCACCACTACCACCACCACTACCACCACCACTACCACCACCACTACCACCACCACTACCACCACCACTACCACCACCACTACCACCACCACTACCACCACCACTACCACCACCACTACCACCACCACTACCACCACCACTACCACCACCACTACCACCACCACTACCACCACCACTACCACCACCACTACCACCACCACTACCACCACCACTACCACCACCACTACCACCACCACTACCACCACCACTACCACCACCACTACCACCACCACTACCACCACCACTACCACCACCACTACCACCACCACTACCACCACCACTACCACCACCACTACCACCACCACTACCACCACCACTACCACCACCACCACCACCACCACCACCACCACCACCACCACCACTACCACTACCACTACCACTACCACTACCACTACCACTACCACTACCACTACCACTACCACTACCACTACCACTACCACTACCACTACCACTACCACTACCACTACCACTACCACTACCACTACCACTACCACTACCACTACCACTACCACTACCACTACCACTACCACTACCACTACCACTACCACTACCACTACCACTACCACTACCACTACCACTACCACTACCACTACCACTACCACTACCACTACCACTACCACTACCACTACCACTACCACTACCACTACCACTACCACTACCACTACCACTACCACTACCACTACCACTACCACTACCACTACCACTACCACTACCACTACCACTACCACTACCACTACCACTACCACTACCACTACCACTACCACTACCACTACCACTACCACTACCACTACCACTACCACTACCACTACCACTACCACTACCACTACCACTACCACTACCACTACCACTACCACTACCACTACCACTACCACTACCACTACCACTACCACTACCACTACCACTACCACTACCACTACCACTACCACTACCACTACCACTACCACTACCACTACCACTACCACTACCACTACCACTACCACTACCACTACCACTACCACTACCACTACCACTACCACTACCACTACCACTACCACTACCACTACCACTACCACTACCACTACCACTACCACTACCACTACCACTACCACTACCACTACCACTACCACTACCACTACCACTACCACTACCACTACCACTACCACTACCACTACCACTACCACTACCACTACCACTACCACTACTACTACTACTACTACTACAAGTAAGAAAACTGTAGCTTTAGCAGATTTTGCCAAGACATTCACCCCCCAACATCTCCACTCCCCATCCAGATCATTCCCAAATCTATAACTATGCTCACTCCCCTAATTACAATATACCCCAAAAATTAAATACATATATCCTCAGTAAATTATAAACATCATTAGAACTCTTCCTAATAAAACAGAACCTGGTCATGACAATGTTAATAATATCTTAAAAGTTTACCCAAACCAATGAGGTGCTCAGTCCAATGGGGAACCAATCAGCCCCCTCGTCAGATGCGGCTTAGTGTTAGTAATTAAATAGAAGAAAGTTACATTGTAAGCCAGAATAGCAAATGTAAAGTTGACATAAACTTTGTAATCTTTGTAATCTCATCCAGAATATAAGTAAATTTACAAAAAGGCGGCGATAAAAGGAAAGTTTAGGGCGGGACGGCAGCTGGAGCGATGGCGGCGAAGGACGGCTGGCTGTACGGTTACAAGAGGAAGGTGTGCACACCCGTATAGGGCTACCGCTTGATGACCTATGAAACAATGTTAAAATACCTTTAGATCAATTGTCATTTTAATAATGTAATAATTTTTAAAAGATTTTCAGTAGGTGGTTGTCGGAATAATAAGCACCTAAAAATTATAATGAAACAGATACAGATTACAAATACGACGTGAGTTTACTAGAACTCCCCTTAATTCGGTTCTTGTATAAGTTCAGGCTAATTGAAAAATGTACAGGGATAACAAAATACGTTCACGAAACGTCATATGTATTACCTAATATGTTACGAAATTAGTTACGTGTTATTAATCAAGTGTTGGAACAGTTGAGAACAAATGAAAAGAGATATACCGCTTTGCAGCTTATAAATCTAGACAAATGGGTAAAGTTAAACAAAGAACTTCTGCAGGTACACCGTGTAGAATATCACACTTTATATCAGCTGACGGATACATCTGACAATCATGTAGAAGATCACCAATAAAAATTGAGAAATTGGTGACAAGTTTCAAAAGTGGTAAAACTCTCTGACCCGGCGGGATAACTGTATAACTAATAAAATCAGTCCCATGGGTATTGTCTGTACAGTTTTCGCAATTATTTAATGCGTGCCTCAGCGGTCGTGCGGCACCAAAAGTCTTGGATAGATAATATATTTACCAATAGACAAGTCACAAATAACCGGCTGGCGCATAACCTTGAGAAATATCTAACCTATAATGACATCCAAAATGCACACGAAAGTGTTCCCTTTTCAAAATGGTGGATGTCATGGAAAATCAATACATTAATAGCTTATATATTAAATCTATTATAGTTATATTCGGATTATATCGTATATGTCAAATTAAAACACATCAAAAGAAATAGAGATAAGTGGAGCCGGTCCGAATGGTCGAGTGCCTTAGCCATCTCGGAACGAAGGATCGTGGGTTCGAGTGTCGCCTCGGGCAGGGCTTATTGTGTTCGTCCTTTCACCCCTATTATATACCATGTCATGTCCCTTCACAGTTACCATACCAATAGTGGTCGCTAATGACATAGATGCGACCTTAAATAACAAGAAAAATATAAGTCAAGAGTTAAAACAGGGATGTTGTTTTGCACAATTTCTAAAAAATTGAAAAAAAAAGTGTGAAAAGATAGAAATTAAATTCAACGACAATATGTTACATTCACTACATTTTGCAGATGACCAAGTGATATTTGCAGAAGATGAGGATGTGAAGGAAATTAAATGAGGAATATAGGAAATGGGGTTTCAAAATTAGTGCCATTTCGACTAATCATGCAGTGCCCACTGCAGTGCCCACGTCTTATGCAATGTGGTGCGTCAAAGAATAATATATCTCGAGTGCTGGGGATTTGTCAATCGGTGTATCTATGAAGAAACAGAAAACAGTGCACATAAATTCAAGATTCTTTGAAATCTGGAAATGACAAGTGGTCTATCGCTTTAGAAGAGCTGGAAGCTTTCCTTATAAACTAATATACGCCCGAGGTGCGTAAAATGCTACAAAACTTGATTTAGATATGATGTGGTCAACTGTTTAGGGGCAACCTGTGTTTACGCAGACAATGTCACGTAATAGATTCAAAGAGGTCATCAAGTATCTTCGTTTTGATGTGAGACCACACGATCATCTAGATTAGAAATATATAAATTTGCGCTGATTTATGCTCTATGGAACAAATTTGTGGACCTTTGTCGGGCTTCATACAGGTCTGAAGAAACTGTTACTGCAGACGAACAACTGTTTTCTACTAAAGCTCGCTGCAGATTTACTCAATACGTTGCAAATAAACTGGATAATTTGGCACAACATTCTGACCATTGGCTGACGTTGACTCGAAATATTTATGTAATGCAATTCCATACCCCTGTAAAGATGAACGGAGATCTACTAAAGTGCTCTTTCAGAATATATCGTTATGAAAATAATGACGATGTAATATCTGAGAAAGAGTCTCAACGTCATATGTGGCAACTTTTTTACCCCACTAAAACTGGCAGAAGGGCTCAAATATAAGAACATCAGCATTGTCGGTACCATTAGAATAATGTAAAGATAATAGGAGATAAATTAATGTGCGTCAGAAACGTAAAACAAAGACTCTTTGACAGCACAATTCCGAAGACGGATAATGCAACACTCACAGTGTATCAAGGTGAGAAGAACAAACATGCACTTCTTTTGAGCGCCTTACACAGAGACGTACAAGTTGAGTCTGAAGGAAAGCTACTGTTATAGTTCACAACGAAACTAAAATCGGGATATATATTGTTGACCAAATTTCAAAAAATATACTTAAATACAGGGTCACAAAGATGTGCAGTCCATGTGTTTTACAATATACTTGATCTCGCAGCTTTAAATGCACGGATAATTTTTAAACAAATTAGTAAGAGCAAAATATCTCGACATTCATATATTCATTTTGAAGTTAGTTGAACTGCGAAGAAAGCACGTTCTGGGTACAGCAGAACCTACCAGAAATCCAGTTCAACAAAACTTGGACACAGACACAACTATCAAGCGAAACAATGTCAGAAGACTCCATTGTAAACAGAACAAAGCAGCAAAGTTTTGGGTAATCTGTGGAAAAGCTGCTTGCGGAAAGTGTTCTCAAGAAGAAATCAACGACGTGTGTATGAATTGTTCCTCAAAATTCTAGTTATAATGCATTTATCGTGTGCAATGAAAATTTTTCACTGTTCCATTTTGAATTTTTTTCTCATCTAAAATAAAAATATATTACATATTAATATATATAACATGTATTAAATAACACTTGGATGCACGAAATACAACATTTTATTTTGTTAGATGATTATATCTTCAAAATAGCTACTTAATTTGGAAAGATATAAGAAGAAATCTTGGCGGCCAGAATGACCGCTCCAACCCTCCTAGAGACGCGAGACCATCGACCCTCGTAGTGTTGTGTGTACCCATGAGAGAAGAAGCATCTCGGGAAACAATTAATGACTTGAAGTGATACGTACACAGGTCAAAGTCGCTACTTCATTATTGCTCTCGCCTGGATCAAAATCAATAATTTTAACACCATTGATCACAAATTTTTTGTATCACTTATAAAAAAGGACTCCAATTTTGTAAACATAGAGCAAGCTGTCAAAATGAAATTAATTATGTTCCCTTCGTACAATACCATCCGTTCAACTCGAAAGAAGAACAGTATAAGAAATGGCCCAAGCAAATTTTTAAGTATACTTTGCAGCTTGTAAAAGAAATTGCGAGAAAAATTAATAATGCGGGAATCAAAGTAAATTGGCTGCAATGCAGTGCATGCAATTCCTTAGAGAAGAACCTAACCCGTAGCTAACTTGTAACAGAAACTGTAACAGAAACAGACATGATTGAACTTCTGCAATACATACCTCCAGTGCCCCACAATTACTTCAACTCACTAAAAACATTAATATGTGAGGAAGGCATAGGACCATTAGAACAACTTCAAGATGAGGACGAGCTTGCTGGTCCAACTAACTAGTCGAATTTACGGAATAAGCACTGCTGACTCACCCTTCTGCAGAATACATATTCTTAGTGACTTAATGTAACATTTGTAATAACAGTAAACAAACGTCTATTTAATTTTTGCTATGTTAAATAATTATAATTTACATCGTATAAAATATCAAATCGTAGTGTACGATATATAAAAAATATATTGTATAAATATATTGTGTACAATTTCTTTCATGTTTTACGTTAATTTAACTGTATTTTTCTATTACATTACTATCGTAAACGAAAATTATGCATGTACACGTAGGCTTCCGCGGCTCGAGTCCATTACTTCTAGGCTGTCCGGGTGACGCCGCGTCGTTGGCAGATAGGCCGACGTTTCACCTGTCATGTCGCAGGCTTCTTCAGGGTAGTGACACAGTAGTTTCAGTTTTCCCCCCTCCAGTTACCCTGGAGAGGTAGGAATTTATTTGTCTTTGGGGTACATTTTGTAAAACTGCAGCCGATTTGGCTTGTGCAGTTGGGGAAGGCTTTATTGCTTACAGACTAGAACTATCTTATAAATATAACTATATACATTCCCACTTTGGGGTTTGTTAGTTTTTAGACTTTTTTTAAATTTTTAATTGGAAGATCTTTAAATTGTTCTATTTTCTTCTTTTATTTTTTTCTCTCACTCGCATTCACACTTATATTAATTATATTTACAAACGCATCCATCCGTCCATTCATTCATACAAACACACAACACTTCACTACACTATATACACATTTAAAGCACGCCACGACGCCGACTTCACTCAAGCGTCCGTGGCGCCGCGACGTCTTCGGTCTCCAGCGACGCTGGCCCAGCAGAGCGCGCATCCGCGCCGCCCGCGCGGCTTCCGGCGTCCGTAAACGGCGACCGCCTCCCACGCACTTGCAGCTGCCCCGCGTCGCAGAGCTCAGAGAGCTTGTGCGGGGGCAGTGCGCGGAAGGTGAAGGCGACGTGCTGGGGGCCCTTTCTTCTGTGAAAGGCCCTGTGCACGCCGCTGTTCGTCGCCTTGCCGGTCTCGCGCAGGATGCGCGGAGCGGACGGCCTCAGCGCCCTTGCGAGCGCCGTCTCCGCCCTCTTTTGTAGCTCCGCCGGGAACTGGTTGCGAACGCCTAAGATTCTGAAGACGTCAGCGTTTTTGGGTTGTCGGTCAGGTCTGGTAAAAGGCAAGTGCGGGCGCGCCGCGAGGCGCGCCGCTCTGTTCTCTGCTACCCGGATGGGGTGCAGAGTGGAGGGAAAAGCTGCCGCGAATACCTCACAAGCGAACGCCCACAAGGGACGCACGCAAGCTGTGAATAGGCGGCGCTTTAGAGGAATTGCTAAGTCGGGAGAACGGAGAAGAGGTTTCAAAAGGAGGGTGCGTGTTTTAATTTTGGCAGCGAGATACCGAGCGTGCGCATGCCAGCGAAGGCCGCTGTCAAGTACCTCGCCCAAATATCTCGCTTCGCTCCGCCAAGGTAGATGCGTGCCAGCCAAGCTCACCGTTTCATTGGGGTTAGCCCTCTTACGAGTGAAGTTGACGGCGACTCATTTCTCGAGGTTGAGAGCGAGGCGTTTCCGACTTAGCCATTCAGGAAAGGCGGCGAGACAATCACTTAAGTATTTAACTGACCTTGTCGTGGTAATCTGCGGCTTTCATGATCACCGTGGCTTTACCTTTGTCAGCGGGTACAATGACCAGATCACGTCTCCCTCGCAATGTTTTCAGGGCCACCCGCCCCTCCTTAACTGAGGTGGCCCTCAGTTAAGGTCAGCCCTGAGGTGGCCCCCTCCTTAACTGGGTGGCCCTGAAGACATTGCGAGGGATACCTCTACGCGGACTCGCATCACCATCCGGCTACAAAAATAGGGGTGTTGAAGACTCTGTTCACAAGAGCCCTGAAGGTGTGTGACGAGCGCGCTCTCCCTGAGGAACTCGAGAAGCTTGAACACACCTTTAGAGCTAACGGCTACTCCCGATCTGCTATCAAGCGAGCGCTCGCCTGTGTCACGGGCCACTATAAAGGGCACGGAGTTTCCGAAGTTCGCAACGACGATGGCCTCCACTCTAATCCGGAGACAGAGGAGACGACCAGGACTCGTTTAGCCGTGCTTCCGTACGTCCGCAGCGTCACGGATCGCGTTGGAAAACTGCTACGTAAGAACAACATCCGGACAGTTTTCACGGCTCCCGACAAACTGCACAAGACCCTGGTACGAATTAAAGATGCTTTACCACCTCTCCAGGCGGCAGGCGTTTACGAAGTTCCCTGCAGCTGTGGCAGAACGTATGTCGGTGAGACCGAGCGTACAGTGTCTGAACGACTTAGGGAACACATTAGTTATTACAACAAAAACCAAACCCACCGTTCGGCCATAGCACTCCACTCCGAGGTCACAGGACATGCTATTGAATTCGATAAGACCCGGCTCCTGCACAGGGAAAACCGATACTGGCCTAGACGTGTAAAAGAGGCAATAGAAATTAGTAGACGGCCGCACAACATCAACGCGGATGCAGGCCTTAACCTAAACCACACCTGGAAATATATTCTTCCACCGATTCCTGACGGCGCGGGGACTGTTCTCCACCGTCCGATCTCTAGGACGGTGGGTGCGAGGCCCGGGTTGGCCCAGACCGCGAGCCAATTAGAGGGACCTCTCCGCCAATCACGGCGCTCTTGCGTTACCCGACCCCTAAGCTGATTAAGATATAACACCGGAGGCGGAGCTTTACTGTGTCACTACCCTGAAGAAGCCTGCGACATGACAGGCGAAACGTCGGCCTATCTGCCAACGACGCGGCGTCACCCGGACAGCCTAGAAGTAATGAAAATTATGCATGCCAATTATTGGAATGTAAATTATAGCTTTCAGAAACTGTGTGTAAAACTGTGTGTAAAAAGTTGTGTTAGTCAATAAAATAGTTAATCACTTAATTAATAAGCAATGTTTCAGTCTAAAATATCTGTAGGAAGTTAAAAGAAAATCTCCTTAACACATCCATAACACTTTAAGTAATTTATTTCTAAGCAATATAGTTTTATAGTGTTTTTCATTTACACGTAGCGTGTTTCCAACAATACGTTTTTTGACTTACACCACTTTGCTCTCAACAGCTCATATAGTTTCCGACATTTGCGAAAATAAGATAAATGAATTATCTAGTCTCTCATTCTCTTACTCTTTCTCTCTCTTACTCTCTCCCTCTTTCTCCCTCTTTCTCTCTCTTACTCTCTCCCTCTTTCTCTCTCTTACTCTCCCCCTCTTTCTCTCTCTCTCCCTCTTACTCTTTCTCTCTCTAGCGAGTGAAACTTAACCATGCGGCGTCTCGCAGACAAGCTTGCATCTTGTATCTTGCCAATATCTTCTTTGGTGTGACGATCTCTCATTCCCTGGTGCACGCCATCTCACCATCATTTTTCTAAATTTATCCATTAAAGTTACACTACAACTGCGTCTCCAAAAATTCATTTCCATAGCCTTTAATTTAGTCTCTTTCTTTTTGAGTTCTCCTACAACTCAGCACCGTACAGTGATATAATTTTCCACACTTGATTTAGAAATTACCATTTTCCTAAGATTAGCAAATTTTTTATAGTACATTATTGAATGTAATCGCTGAATAGCATCTTTTCCTGGCTAAATGCGATGTTTAATTTCCTCTTCACTGCACCCTTTGTCTGTTAAAATTGTTCATAAATGTTTTTACACGTCTGACAGGACTTTCCCATTACTAAATATTTTCCTGTCCCTCCCCTCAACAAATATTCTGAACATCTAAAGTTCGTCTCTCAAATCACCTTCCTTTAATTATTGAAGCGTCAACAGAATATAATTTGTAGAGAGGCGACATCTCGCAGGAACCTTATCTTCATTCCATTCATAGATTCTGACTACTTCAACGTATGAGTCCCATTCCCACATTCACTCTTTTAAAAACTGCATTACGATTCCTCTAAGCGTTTAAAGTGCAAGAAGTGCTAAATGGTACGTTCTATGTTGTCTGAATGGCTCGAAATATACAGATGTACGAATGTGTGCTGCATTGCAAAAATAGTAACGATTATATACATGGCGAACATTCCGAGGAAAATGTTTACAAACGGCATGGTTAAAACTTGTGAACTACGCGCTTGGAAATTACTAGAAACTCAATAGTCAGTGGCGGCTCGTGATCATGCCATTAGGGTGTTCAACGTCTCTCTTCTCTCTCCCTTCCTCTCCCATCTCTCTCATACACACATACACACCCATATACAAATGCATACATTACATGCATACATATTTATTCATTACATACATAATGACAAACACAGAACATCTTATGCGGTCTTATAGCATGCTCAACGGTACCTTTCATAAGCAGTGAGGGTTGCCCGCATTTCTTTTCACAACACCCGCTTTGACTTCGCTCGGCAAGGACTCCTCCGATATATTTACTACTAGTGTCGGATTACCGCGTAAGTACCCAGCACGTTCTGGAAACGTTTTTCCAGGGGTGTTAAGAGTTCTATGGCATACGTTGATTCAAAACTTATTTACTCGCACTATTGCTATAGTATGTTCCATAAGCTCTCTGTACAAATTTTCGGGTAAAATTACAACTTTCCGAATACTCAAAACAATCTAGATAATTTGCCGTCTATCCTGTGTGACGAAGTCAATTCAACGCTTTTCTTCAGCAAATTTGCTTGACAGAAAAAGGAAAGATCTAACTTCGATTTTTCAAAACTCGTTAAAAAAGGTAGCCAACTACATAGGTTTACAAAATGCATTTGGGTTTTCATTTATTCGAAATGTATTTGTAATTGTAACTCACTTCAAAATATAAGAGAATGTGCATATAATATTAAATTAACACAATTCTTATGAATGCAATACTGCACAGCAATGCGTTCGCGTTTCGCGCGCTAGCGAAGAACTTTTTTATTGAAAGGAATGAGAGCTCTTTTCAGTGGAGAGATATCTCGCACTTCCTTTAGGATCACCCCTGCGCAGATGCAGAGGCGATCGCACACTCAACCGAACGCTCCTTCCGCCACTCTCTCCCCTCCAGCCCTGCAGCAGCCCACGACGCGCATTACTCGTTCGCAATTCCCGAGTGGGCGCCGGCTGGCTTTTACGAAGGGCATTGGTGGCGGACTGTGAATCGCTGCTTCCGGACGGCGTGTGTTTTCAAATTTCATGTTTCGGAAACACTCTGAGAGGACTTGTATTCCCCTCTTGTTTAGATATGTTTAAGAGAAAATGCACCGAATTAATTTGAGTGCGCACATGCGAACGTGCGAATAGGCACGAGCCGCCACTGCAATAAGTAAACTATTATACCACATCAATTTTTCTTTACCCTTACAAAGAATGTCAAGAAATTTGCATTAAGATTAGTCTACTAACCCTATGTAATATTGAGGGGTGGGGGCAATCCTTCTCCCTGTAATTACACTGTGTCAAAGATATATCACACATCACTATTTGTGATGACTCTGAGTGAATCGAAATGACTGGGAAATTATTTCTGAGCGCGACTGCATGTCATGTTTGCGACCGCAAAAACAAATTACAAAAGCAATCACCAACACTCGATAACAGAGATAGGCTACTATATGGCAAACACTCGGACGACTACATTTGGAAAGGCTATTGAAGATGAGGACTCTAAACTTGCTCAATCGCGCTGAGACCCATAGTGAACTACTGCTTCAACACCACACACGTTCTTGCATTATTTATAAATTTGCAATTTTCGGAAATTTGGAGAGTTCAAAGAATGTAAGACCTGTGCTATTCTTTTAAGCGTTCCTTGTTCTACGCGTGGAGAAAATTTGTAGAAAAAATTTGAAGGTGTTTTTGATAGCATGTTTGTTTATAAATTGCATTTATTCCAAGCACAAATTACGCGCACACAACATATTTTTTCAAAACAATTATAAATGTCTAGATAGTGGGATCAAACTAATGCAAAACAACACAGGAGATCGCGAATCTCCTTGAAAAATTCCCCTGTGTATCTGAATATTTCTTGTTTTTACTGCTTCCTAGCTGCTTGCCGCTGAATATATCAATAACGTGGTACTCCATGACTTCATACTAGCCTTGCAAATCTCAAAAAGTCGAGGATGACATCGATAGATCTCCAGGGTTTTTAAAATCCCATCGTGTGGTACATTGCCAAAGGCCTTCTAGTGGTCAATCCAAGCCATACTTAAATTACGCTTTCGTTTCTTTCCAGCATTCAAGATTACTTTATTTAGTAGCAAAATTTCTTTGCAGCAATCAGAACCTTTACACATCCCTTTTGTAAAAATAGCAACAGAGGGTTCTTCTCCAGGTGTCTGGAGATTTTGTCAGCTATGGCTGCAATGATAACTTCGTACTGCACTGGCAGACAAGTGATTGGCCTTCGCCAAATAGCTGTCTTCCGCTTTGGGTAGCAAATACGTGATGCTGCGTAATGATGCCATTTCGAATGTTCATTTGGGTTTTCTAAAATTCTATTAACAGCCTTTTCAAGATGAGAATGTATTGCTGTTAATTTCTTAATCCAATAATTCTGAATCTTATCAATTTCGGGGGATTTCCAGTATCCCATATTCTTAATTGCTTGAAAGAGGTCGTCTTCCGAGAATTCGTGAACATGTTCCACTGTTTCCTCTAGTTCATCGGCAGTATCAACTTCAGATTGGAGACAATCTGCGTCTTTGTTGTGGGATCTGCTTTCTTCCCAGATTCCTGCCCGAAATGTTTCGACGTCATCTTTAAAAGGAGGGACAGCATTGCCATTCGATTTTTGAGTCAGATTGCGATAGAATATCTTCGCGTCTGTTTGAAACAACCAATTCTGTACATAGAAATCTTGTTGACATGAAAACATGTTTGTAACGTCTAATTCTTTGAGCCCTTGCTTGGATTTTCTCTTAGCTTCTCAGCCACCATTAGCCGTGTCACTTTTTAATTTGGTTCAACATTTTTGTTCAATATGGAATATTTTTTGGTGAACTTCATTGGTGTGCGTTGATTTAAAACGCGCTTCGTTTGAGAGTGATATTTCACACCGACTGTCCGCTACCCATTTCATAATTATTGTGGCGTCATTCATGGTGCAATAATACACAGACGAGAGTGGGTTTAACTTATTGCTAGTTTATAAATAAATGAATCCACCACCGAAATAAACTTTTTATACAATAGTTACATAGACGAAATAAATCGACCCCACCACTAGAAATAATTTTGATCTACGGCTACTACACCCTCTACTTAATTATCGAATATCGTGTGAAGCACCGCAGAATTCCTACACGACTCGTCACTTGAGTCTAACTACTTTACGACAAAGTACATTGCCGGCCTAGGTGCACGCGGTGCACCCCATGCCTTCGTGCACCCCACCTGGCGCGCTGCCTCTGATCCGCACAGCTCGACTCCTCGAAGCGAAAAGGGGCTCGATGGAGCGTCGCAGCCGCCTAGCTGGGCTGGCTGCACCCACCACCCCTTCACTGGGCTTTTCCGCTACGTCACATCCTGACGACCCGCCCTTAACCCAAGTGGTCTGCCATGCGGCGAGCACGTGGTCACCTGAGCGTCTCTCCTATGTAACGCGGTCGCCCTGTTGTCACATCTACGTTTGTGCACGACGCTACATAATTTTCGTCCATGGAGTACTGAGCTGTTTGGTTGTTGACCGTCGGTGATTTTGGCTGGCCCCAAAATTATCTGAGAGACTAGAAATCCAGTTGCATACACCATGTGATTGATTTTAGTGAAATTTAGAACTCTATTTGGGATCTGTAACACCTCATTTAATACAAAATTCTGTCTCTATCACTCATCTTAGTTGCTCTACAGAGGGCGTCGAACTCAGACGCGCTATCTCGTAGGGACCAGAGGAGGCGACAGCAGAAAAATAGGAGGGTAATTGGAGATTGTAATTCATCCCGTGTCCATCTCTAACGATGGCTTCGAGCTGCAGCCGGATCTGGGTCCCTGAGACTAATATCCGTGGGATGGCCAGATTGGTAGAACAACGTAAGGTTGCATCTATTTTGCGCATTGGTTTTAAGTGGAGATTCACACGACGAAGTTCGAGTTCACAGATTACACTTAACCCGTGAGTTATATCCTGTCATTCGTTACTGCCACCCACAGTTGCGCCGGGACATCCCCACGAAGGCCCAGCAAGTGGTCCCTCCAATCGCCAGTCGGCATTGCTAAAGCCTACGGGATTTTCACTGAATGCTGAAGACAGCCTCCTTCGCAGGCTACTGTAAGATTCGGGCCTCCACTCCAATCAGTGGCCTGGAGGCCTACCCAGTTTCTCTCCTGTACCCTACAGGAAGTCTAAAGTTTCATGACCCTTCCCTCTCTACTTACTTCCCAATCTCCTCTGGGGTACGTCTTCGTCTGACCCCTTCTCTTCAACCTATTCAGTACGGGAGTCCCTACCAATAGCTAAGCTGGCGCCGACATAGCTCTCAGGCTCATACTCCGCCAACTACTCAAACTCCACCTCCAACTACAAGGTCGTGTACTTCTTAGATAGATGATAGGTTTATTTAGCCTTCTCGGCTATTTGAAACAACAGCTATTTGAAACTTACAGTGTTTACATCTATGAGCATATTCTATTAACTATTTACTAAATTATTTTTCTACTTTTAAACATTTTAAAATTTTTCTTTTAATATCCTTAATTTGTTTACAATTTTTTTTATTTCTAAATATTTCTAATTTATTATATCATCAAATCCTTTGTCAAAATATTCGTTTTTTTTCAGTATAGTTTTACTGAAATTGATTACAAAATGTTGAGCTTGGCTTGTTTCCTTTGTTGTTTTATCTTTCACTCTTTGTATTTTGTTTACTAAATCTCCTATCATATAATTTTTAATTAATTTATGTCTAAAACATAGTGTAATGAATTCTCTTTTTTTGACATAAAGTTGAGTCTTTAGCATATCTAGCACTGTGGTATATGTATTACTCGGTTTTGTAGTATCTGAAATTTTTATTTGTTTTTTTGGGCTCCAACTAGTATTGTTGCATAGTAATCAAAATGTGGTGCGATTATGGATTTATGTATCAAACATATTTTATATCCATTTATATATTGCCTAATTATGTATAAAATATTAATCTTTTTTCTAGTTTTCTTTACTATGTACTCTATATAATTAATTACTCCCAAATATTTCATTTTTTGTACCCGTTGTATTTCCCTAAGTCAGTTGGGAATAATTTAGTTTCCCTTACTTTTATGTTTCTTTCACTATGTAAAATCATAAATTTAGTATTTTTAACATTCAATATTAATTTATTTTTCCTTAACCATTCTTGTACTGCAATAAATATACTATGTTCTCGTAAATATACTATGTATTCAATTTCCGTTTCTGTTTCTCCAATTACGTACAAGAAGGTGTCATCAGCGAATAATTCAATTTTACAATCATTTCCAAATATGTTTATCATATACTTGATTAAGTCATTAATGTAAATTATAAACAATATTGGATCTAAAACTGACTCTCGCGGAACACCTAAGTCTACGCTAATTTCGTCTGAGATAATGTTACATTTTACTTTTTGCTTTCTATTGTTAAAATATTAAATAAACAACTTTTTGCAGTCAGCTTTGATTCCGTATTTGTACATTTCCTCAATAAGCGTTGCCTTCCAATAGTTTCGAATACTCTCTTGAGACGCCGAAAGATGCACCGAATTCCTGCTTTCTCTCCTGCATCAATATTTATCTTTCATTCGTCTAAAACTGCATGTATCGCAGTTTTACATAATTGTCTTTCTCTGAAGCCTGATTGTTTATTTCCTATAATTATATTTGTTTTAGTATACTCATTTAACTGTTTCTTTACTATTTCTTCCAATATTTTTTCGAATATGGGTAGCTATTGGCCTAAATTCAGCTGCCTCCTTGTATTTGTCACTTTTGGAATTGGTATTATTGGGAAAGTTCGTCAAGGATAGAGTTCTTTACATCCATTTTCGTTCTTATGTCGTACTTCCTGATTCTGCCACGTCTGCTAAAACAGCAACTTCTACACCAGAAGTTCATTTCATAGGCCAGCAGCCATTGTTCTTTTATCAGGCTCCAAAACTTCTGAACCGTACGTTGTAACACTCTTAACAAGTGTGGAGTAAAGATATCTTTTAGTAGTGTTAGTAATGGTTTTGTTCCATAAGACAGAGTTTATACTTACTGTCACGTTTCTCCCCTAGCTTATTCGTCTCTCAATTTCTTCTTAGCTTTTTCCCTTTTTATTAAAAGGACACTCAAATATTTATATTTGTTTACTTTTTTCATTTTTCCTCCATTTTCCAGATCTTATATCTCATTGTTACCAACTGCTAGGTATTACGATTTGTCCATGTTAATATCAAGCCCTGCTTTTAAAATGTGTTCATTGAGTTTACGGATCACGAAACGCAAATCGTCCGCATCCTCTGCAATAATTTCCTGGTCATAGACAAAAAACAATGCGTATAATTTATCCTCTCCGATCGTTATTCCCATTATTCTGCAATGTTTCTCCCAATGCTGTAAAATTTAATGCAGATATATTTTAAGCCGAGTTGGGGAAAGACAGCAATCCTGACGAAGACTGACTGGCAATGGATCCAAGAGCATGCTGTAGATCTTAATCTGAGAGATGTTCTCATATAGATTCTGTGTAGCTCCAATTAAGTTTTCACTGATTTTAAATCCATACATTTCTCCCCACATAATCATCCCCTACACATAATCATCCCCTCGTCTGTGGCGACCTAAACGCCAGGGTTGGTAACATTCCGATTCCGGGAGTTGTCGGGGTATTTGGAGAACAGCACTTAAACAAAAACGGAGAAGAACTTAGACAGTTTGCAGCCTTCAATAAGTTGAAAATTGCTAATACCTTTTTCAGGAAAAAAGAAATACACAAGTTCACCTGGAGTGCCAGAGGCCTCAGATCACTGATAGATTATGTAATCGCAAATGATAAAATTAGTAACCAAATAGAGAATGTACAAGTACACCGAGGATGTGATATATATTCAGACCACTACCTAGTGATTGCAACAATAGCAATGGTAGCAAAATGGAAGAAAATTAGACCAAGAAAAGAGACAAGTCAGGAAATTTTCAAAGTGTACTTACTCGAACAAGAAAGCATAAAAAGACTATATCAAATTCGATTACAACAATTTCTGTCAAGTGTTCCAACTGTTGATGATGTGGATAAGGAATGGCAAAATATAAAGGAATGCATAGAGAGGGCAGCATATGAAACTTTAGGAAAGAAAAAAAAGCATAAGAAAAGAAAGGGACTGAGTGTATGGAACGATTGTATAGCGAAAGCCATAAAAGATAAAGATATATCATATAAAAAATTCCTTCAAAACAAAACCCAAGAAGCTAAAGAAGAATATAAACAAAAAAGGAATAACGCTAAACAAATAATAAGATCTGCACATAATGACTCATGGGATAGATTTATAAGTACCATCGAACATGATATACATGGAAGACAAATGTTTGCGTACAAAGCGTTAAGACATTTAAATCAAACGGAGAAAGATGTTGCAGATATACGCATAATCAATGAAGAACAATGGAAGGAACACTATATAAACCTTTGGTGTACTGGAACTGTTGAACCTAAAGAGGAAGAGCTTCGCTACAACAATACTGTGGATTCCATCTCCTTGGATGAATTAAAGCAAGCCTTGAACAGTATAAAAAACAGGACGGCATGTGGTCCTGATGGAGTTAACATGGAACTCATAAAATATGCAGGCCCCCTAAGCGAATTTAGACTGCTTCATCTGTTCAACGAATGCTGGAAATCTTATAAGACTCCCAATAGCTGGAAAATAACAGAGGTCATATCTGTCTTTAAAAAAGGTAAAAGAAATGAATGTGGAAACTACAGGGGTATCAGCCTCATGAATGCCGCTTATAAAGTATTTGCAAAAATTATCAACGCTCGATTGAAAATTATAGCAGAGGCTAAATTACAAGAAGAACAATCGGGATTTCGGAAAGGACGCTCTTGTAACGACAATATTTTTAGTCTTAAAAGAATATTAGAAAAACGACGAGAAGTAAATAAGGAAACCCATATAGCCTTTATTGACTTCGAGAAAGCTTTTGATAGCGTGGACAGACACAAGCTATGGAAAATAATGAACGAAAGTGGCTATCCTGAACACCTCATAAAAACCATCAAAAATATGTATAACGAGACAAAAATTATAATAAATACTGGCATAAAGAAGACTGAAGAAATATTAATAAATAGGGGACTTAAACAAGGATGTAGTTTATCTCCAACACTATTCAATATATATATATATATATATATATATATATATATATATATATATATATATATATTGATGACCTTATTAAAAAATGGAGATGCATAGCTTGTTCTGGAATACAGTTGAAGCAGAATAAACACCTAAATGTTCTACTTTATGCAGATGACGTAACAATACTGCAAGAAAGTGAAGATGATCTGCAAAAAGCTGTATACACACTGCATCAACAGGGAAGAAATGAGTATAATCTCCGAATTTCTAAAACGAAGACTAAAGTTATGGCCCATTGCGGTAAATACTCCATACGCTCAAAAATAGTTATTGACAACACAGTGATCGACCAGACTTCAAATTTTAATTACCTTGGTTGTGACATCAGTTATGACACAGATAAAGACATAGAAAATAAAACTAATAAATTTCAATCAATATGTGGAATAATAAACAGAACACTACAGAACAAAGCAAGGAAAGACACAAAAATTAAGTTCTATAAGACAATGGCTGCTCCAGTTCTCCTGTATGGAAGCGAATCGTGGATAATGAAAAAAAGAGACCAAAGTAAGCTCCAAGCAGCAGAAATGAGATTTCTTAGGAAAGTTAAAGGCTGCATTAAACAACACCAGATAAGAAATGAGGATATCCGTAAAGAACTAGATATATAAAACCTAAATGAAAGGATCTTAGAAAACAGGAAAGAATGGCGGCGCCATATCGAAAGAATGGAGGAAGATCGTATTCCACAATTAGTGCTGAACTACCAACCGAAGGGAAGAAGAGATATCGGCCGACCCAGAAAGAGATGGTCCTGAAGTGCAAGGTGAAGACGGAACAGGCATTCCTGCCTAATCCTTGGAATGGAGAAGAAGAAGAAGAAGACATTTCTCCCCATAATCTAGCAAACGGTACATTGTCATACGCCTTCTGAAGATCAATGAAACCCAGATGAACTTCCCTACCTCTCCTTGTTCTCTTTTCTATAAGTTGTTTTAATGTAAATATATTGTCTATGTCCGATCTACTGGCAGTAAAACCACATTGTTCCTCTCCTATTTTTCCTTTTATCTCTTCTATTTTATTTCGTATTATTTTGCTATACAGTCTATCTATAGATCCAATAACTGCTATTCCTCTGTAGTTTGTTTCATTGTCTCTAGATCCTTTCTTATGGATTGGTGTTAGGTAAGACGTTCGCCACTCCTGAGGAGGATTTTCTCCATTCATGCACTTTAAAAACTTGTGTTTGAGCATTTGGTGCAGTTTATAGGGACCATATTTCAGTAATTCTGCCGGTATATCTCCCCAACCAGGTGACTTATTGGATTTCATTGTCTTAAGTGTTTTTTTCTAAATCTTTAATTGTCAGATCTACCCTTTGCTCAAATTTTACTTCCTTGTGTGTTTGGAAGTTTCTGTTTTCTAGCAGCAGTGTTCCAAAATACTCTTTCCATTTATTGATTCTATAGTTTGATAATGCGATATTGTTTTTTTCATTGGATTCAATAGATTTATATAGGTGTTGTGGTGCGTTATCGTTGGCATTCTTCATGAAATAATTGTAAACGTTGTCATTGCCAACAATAGTATTTAATATAAGAGCAGCTTTCGATGGCTTAGCCATCATCATCAGTTGTCTGATACAAGAAGAAAAAAACAAAAACATTAGAACGTGAATACAACAAGATTATGATAAAGGTTACAAATAATTTACAAACTTTTTGGAAATAAATTTAACATTCTAGAAACTGGAAGAAAGAAAAAAGTGGGGGGTTAAGTCATTAACACTAAAGAAAAGCGAATGAAATAGAAATAGGACACGTAAATTTTTTTTACACAGAAAACATAGAAATGTAAGTTGAGCCATTCCTTACCTGCTGGATGGAAGCCACAAAACGACTACGCGGGGTCGGGCGAGCGAAGGGGCTTAAGTACCCGGCCGTGGGGTGGAGGAGGGCAATGGCCTGGGTGCGGTGCGCTGTCACTGTGCCGCCCCGGCGGGGTGCGGTGTGGGAGTGGTGTCTAATAGTAATTTTAGTAAAGGAGAAGGACTATGGTTTATGTTTTCATTCAATAAGTTATTATTTAAATGAATATGTAGGTTTTCTAAAGTTAATCTGGTGTGGTAGTGGTTTTCTATTTCCAGTATACGAATGTCTGTGTGTGGATTGAATGTATGACCTGTCTGGAGTAAATGATTGGCAAAGTGAGATTTACAGGTGTTGTGTTTCCAAGCATGTATGTGTTTCTTGATTCTGGTATTGAAATTTCTGCCTCTTTGACCAATATATTTGGCTACGCAGTCGTGGCAATTTAGAGAATAGACGCCGCTTTTTTCTAGAAGATCTGTGCGTTTTTTGGGGGACAGCATTTTTTTGAGGGAATTCTGTGATTGGAATGAAACTCTGATACCTGCTTTGTGAATATTGTGTGCGACTTTTTCTGAAAGGGGTCCAAAATAAGGTAAGCAAGTGTACTTGTCAGGTGTTTTTGTTATAGGAGAAAGTGTAGTGTACATTTTTTGTTTTTGTTTGACTATTTTCCGGCGTAGTATGTTGTTAATGAGTTCTGTGCTGTAACCGTTAGACATAGCAATGTGTTGTATGGTGTGCAGATCTTCCAGAAAATGAGATTTTGTCAGGGGGAGGCTTAGTAACCTGTGTATCATGTAGTGGAAGGCAGAATGTTTATGTTGAATAGGATGTTGTGAAGAGTTGTGGATGACAGTGTCTGTGTATGTCGATTTTCTGAAAATGTTGAAAGTATGTTTGTTTTCAGATATGTTTATATTCAGGTCTAGGAAATTGATAGATTTGTCTTCTTTCTGTAGTTCTGTAGTTCCGGGCTGGTATGCGGCATACCAGCCCTGAGGAAGACCACGACAGGATGGTCGAAACGTCGGCAACTCAGCCTTCGACGCGGCGTCACCCGGACAGCCCAGATCACCTACTGTAAATTACTTTGTTTTCTTGTCACCAAGTCATTTTAAATATAACTTCTTTTTGATGTTAATCTTTTTTTCTAGACTTGTCCATCCAATACAGTTTCTATTTTAATTTACAAGTACACTCTTGGAAACAAAATTTCGCACCGAAAATGCCTTGGCCCGAGGGGATGATGGCGCTGCTTGCAGAGAGCGCTATCTAACGTTTATTTTCGAAACTACGTTCTGTAGAACGAACTATAAAGATTAAATTTATTTTATTGGAGACCGTATAAAATACTTTAATGACCGTTGAGAGCTAAATAGTAATAGTACAGAGGAAAAAGACTTTCGTGATTCCTGCCAGTAAAACAACTGACATTAACTTTGGTAAACATGATTTTGCTTTAAAGTTTCGTTAATATAAAATGTGTTGTTATAAGAGGCGTGTTAGAAGTGCGAAAGAATGGCTCAGTGTCGAAGTGATGTTATAACTCGTGAAGTAGCGGGTTCGGTTCCCAGTCTACGTAGATATTTTATTCATTCTACAGTGCCATAAAATCCACTGAATTACAACATCCTGTCTTGTCAATGGTATGCATAGTTTAAACAAAATACTCGATCGCGAATAAGGAATGCAAACAAGCAATTCTCGAAAAGCGGTAATACTCGTAGGAGACCAAAATAATATAAGCTTCTATAATCTTATAGATAATAATCTTAAATTGCGAATAAAAAGAACGTTAAAATATTGCGTATTCTTTTCATTTTTACTCGAATAAAACCATGAAATGGAACTCCTAAAAGCTCGGAAAGACAATTCGTTGAATAATATCACAAAATTATAGTGATATACTGACAAGAAAATTCGACTTGTGTTTGTATCTGTAAATAATTCATTAAATCCCGTTTTGACATCTCTTGTTTCTTTTGATATGACTCATTTCTACTATACTACTATATATAAATAAATTTTAAAAAATTCTGTGCATAGACTCCCTTATGCTATTGATATATAATGTGAATAAAGGTGACGGAACTGTTTATGTCCTGTAATTACAATAATTCTTAGTGTGACAAGGCTTTGAAATGCAATGTCTACACTGAAGTAAATAAGATGGTTTAATGATAAATTGATTGATGGCTCATTGATTCTGATGATGAATATTTCTGAGATCCCTTGCCTTCACGTGGGAGGCCTTAGTTATGAGGGTACTGAGATTTCGTAGCTGTGAAGTAAAACAAAAATTAAAATACAATTTGCCGAAAACGAATTTTGAAGGGAAAATATTCCTAGACTTTGTCATGCTATTGAAGTTCATTACAATATCACACAAACATCTATTTCAGACGTAAGTAGAAATACATTATGTGTATTGAACGTTTTTTATGCACAAAAAATATAATACAGGTTGTAAATAAAACATAATGGCAGAAAATTGCGATTTTTTTTCATTTCAAAAACAATTTCTACCAAAAATTAACGCAAAATATGACTGCTTCTAGTTAAACATCAGACTACCAATTAGCCATATTAGCGATGCCATTTTGTTTGCTACAATATTCTCGTTCATAAGACAGTGGAATAAACTCATTTCTTTTGTTGAGAGAGATTATCGATTTTCTCTCGTAAGCCTCACGGTGCTACCGACTTGTATATGTCCTTGGCACTACTTCTGTGTTTTCGACTCCAGGTCAAAAGGCGATAAGGGGCTCTGCAGCGTTGCCACTAGATAAGAAAAGAAAAATCGCGGCTAAGCAAATTGAAATACTCCGCATTCATTATTCGACATGGCTCACCATAGCCAAGCCACACGAAAGCGAGTTATCACAATAGTAGAAGAGGGTCGCCTCTCCGCTTTAGAGGCGGCGAGTCGGTATCGCGTTGGGGCAAGAACTGCGCAATACTTGCTTAAACGTTATCGAGAGACGGGAGAATCCGGAAGGAAACTAGGAACAGGGCTTTGGCGTATTTCAGATGCTGGCCAAGATGTTTTGATACAAGCAGCGGTGGAAAACCATTTTCAAACTTCTTCACAACTGCAAAGATCCACCATATTTCCTGGATGTTCCAGAACAATAGGCAACAGAATTTTGGAGGCTGGTCTGCGATCCAGAAGTGCAGCTCGAAAACCGAAGCTGACAGAAGAACACCAGCTCTGTCGGCTGGCATTTGCGGAGGAAAATTTACATCGAGACTGGGCTGATGTCATTTTCTCTGATGAGAGTATATTCTCCTCCGCAAATGATGGACCCGTTCGCGTTTTCAGGCCCCAAGGAAGCCACTATGATTCTCGGTACGTAAAGCAAGTCCCCAGGTCAGGTCGTTTCTCAGTAGCAGTTTTGGGCTGGATGTCATCTCGTGGGATTGGAATGATCCATAGAATTCAAGGCCACTTAAATGCTCCTCAGTACATCCACATACTGAGAGATATCATTATTCAATCAGTAAGGCCATTGCGTCCGGAGGGGATAATTCAATTCCAACAGGACCTATCACCGATTCATATGTCGGCTTTGGTTCAATCGTTTTTTTGCGGAGAAACAAGATATTCAGGTTATTGACTGGCCACCATGTGCACCAGACCTGAACCCTATTGAAAATGTTTGGGCAGACACAAGACGCATCATGGCCGAAAACTGGCCTGATCCGGAACCTAACAATGCCGATACGCTCTGGCAAATGCTCCATGAAGCCTGGGAGGAGGACGCTCACAGTGAAAACTATGCGGCGAGACTTGTGGGTTCCCTCCCACGTAGGATGAGAATGGTCGTAGAATCTGGGTGGTTTTGGATTCCTTATTAATGTATTCCTTATATTTTCTAGAATAAGATATTTATAAATAAACAATTAATGTGAAAATAGAATAAAATTTTTACAAATATGTAATTTGGAGAATTAAAAACAAATATCCATAGAAAGATAAAGAGCCCTTTTCAGAGTTATTTTGTTATAAAATCAAAATAATACTTTATTTACACAATAGAGAGAGTACTGTAATACAGTTACAAAAAAATCACGGATAAGGGAAAAAAATACAAAAAATGAACGGACACGCACTGGATTCGATCCTGCTGCATAGAGTGCAGAAAGAAACGATTCTACCAATTAGCCAAACGAACACTTTTCTAACATAATTAGTTACATAAATATTATTGGGCCAAATTTCGGAACGTTTGAAATGTCTCCAACATATTTCGACAATTACAAATAATGTTGATACATGGCATGTATTCTCTCAAACGGAATTAAAACACGAATTACTGAAATACATATATATTGCTTGCATACAGGAGTCCTACCAACTATGGGCAAACCTCATAACTTCTAAACGGTTCCCGATATCGGCTTATATTATTGCTCAACTACGCGGAATCATGCGGCAAATAATATGGTGTAGAGATATTGTTTGAAATATTTTTAGTTTTCGATTAATTTAATCATCTTTGATTTTTAAATGGAACCATATATTTTTCTCACTAGCAATAGATAGATCTTAAAAAGAGGAATGCAATGATGTAACATTGCTAATATTTTGATTGTGTTTTGTGCATAAAATTATACTTTATGGACTGCGATTTTAAATTAAACGTGCAATTTGTTCTGTAGCTGCCGTTGCAACTGTCGCTTTTGGCGAACGTGACCTTCGCGGCCTTTCCCCTCTCCCCGTAAAAGTGCCCGCACCACGAAGGCATCAAAAGGACACAGTTGAAAGGGATGTACATTTACAGTTGAAATCTTATATATTTAATTTAAAATCTCATGGCAGAAAGTATAATTTTCTTCTCAAAATACTATCAAAGCATTAACATGTGTTACATCATTGCATTCGTCTATTTATGATCTATCTATTGCTAGTGAGATAAATACATGATTCCATTTAAAAAATTAAAGATGATTAAATTTCTCGGAAACTAACAATATTTTTAACAATATTCTACGGAACATTAGTTGCCTCATGATTTCACATTGTTGAGCGAAAACTACATTTCGATATCGTGAACCGTTTAGAAATTGGCTTGGGGATGGCTTGTAGTTGGTGAGACTCCCTGTTGAACACACAACTGTTTAACAGATAACAAATAAAAAGAATAATGTAGTTTGTGCATCCCCCGATAAAAAAAAATAAGGTTTGTTTTAGTTTAAATTTTGAATATACTTTTGCCCCACAACAATTGAACTTATCCTAATGAACAAATTGGAAATGAATTCGAGTTGCTAGAATTATTTCTTGATGCGTGATTGCCTTCCTGATGTATCTTTTCTTGTCTTCCTGTTGATGGTGATTTTTTTTATTTTACGAGCGCATTATTATGGTCAGTTTTGGCGCTCTACGAGATAAAAATCTTTTTATTTTTGTAAAAGTAAAAATAATAGAACAATATATTAAAGTTCATTTTCTTCTCGATTTACCTATGCATCGCGCACACGGGCGGTATTTGGTTCGCTTTCTGAACACTTTTGCCTCAAAAATCTGTCAACTGAGTTTAGCCAGTGACAGTGCCCAGGTATTTTTAAGGACATATATAGTAATCACATAGTGCTTTTTTTCAAATTGTGGAGTGTGATTTCATTCAATAGTTCAGGAGCGACTTGCAGGAAGAGTCTTAACACTGCCGCGCGCCTTCTTAACACTGGCAGGCACAAAAAAAAAAAAAAAAAAAAAAAAAAAAAAAAAAAAAAAAAAAAAAAAAAAAAAAAGCATTTTTGTTCAATCTTATATTCCTCAAATGTATGTTATTATTATTATGTGTTCATTTATCTAAGAAGTTGGCTTTGCATTATAACAGGTCTCAAAGCATTTAGAAGAATACTGAAGCTATCTCATGTTGCTTGACGATGTTATCTATGATACCTGCCTACGTATCGGGTGCGGAAAACATATTCAGATTGTTTCCTTTCACAGAACTAATACGAATGACGAACGGATGCAGGCAATGCCCGAGCGTTATCTCCGAATTCATCAAATGTCAATTCTACTGGAATAAATGCAAAATTGTTCTAATATTGCGAGAATCGGCAAATTGAGGGGTCTAGTTTCAAAACGCAACTTTTTCTCTAAAGGTGAAAAATTAGATAGTGGTTTCAATAGGGGTCCGTTGCAATTACACGTCGTTTTATAAAATGATTTTTAACAAAACGCGTTTTTTGTTCACTCCAGAGGGCTCCTGAAGATTATGGAAAGATAGCGTTATGAATAATAATGTGTTAATATCAGAACGCGATCTTTCCATAATCTTCATTTCGTTGCAAAGTACGACTTTCCAATCCAGAACATATATCATTCTATAGAAATCAAATTGGCCTAAGCATTGATTAAGACGATCTAGACAAAAGACTGTTACTCCACTCTCTACTTCTTTATAACGTTTTAACCGGTTCTCATGCAACACGCCCTCATAAGTAACTTCAATCCTCTGAAACTAAATCGAGCTCGTGGATCAGCTCTGCTTTGTGTACCACGTCATAACACGACTTCATTCAGTAAATCATTCACCAATACAGCTATCCGAGCCTGGAATAAATTACCAGCGAGACTTTAACATTAAAATACTTTCGGTAAATTCAAAACTGAATTAACCACATGGGTAAGTAATAACGACTTATAGAACGGTGTTAACGTCTTCTTCAATCTCCTGACTTCTCCCACTTCCAAGCGCCCGGTCACCACCCCCGTTAAACACCCTTTATTTTCCCCCTCTCTATTTTCAATATTCTACCCTATACCTCATTGTTCTATCCTCATCTTCCATTTCCTCTCACACCTAAATTATTAGCATTACTATTTTTCTGTGTACCCTAATGAAATTGTTAATAAATATACAAAATTATTAGTGAAGTTCCAGATAAAATATACTTGTAGCTATCTTTGTACCATCATCAGGATATTTACTACAATATATTGGCATAAACAAAATTGATGTTAAGATACCCGCACTCTTTGTATTGTTCCTTAATACTGCCAGTATTGTGTTTAAAATTACTGTTGTTATTAGCTTATAGTGTATTGTGCTTCTCTGGTGTGAAAATTATTGTACATTTATGTAAAGTGCTACTGTAAATCAAACGTAGCTTTCTGTAACGTTCCTTCAGTAACTTCACTCTTTTCGCCTACTTCTTCTTCGTCCTTTTCTTCGCTTCTTTTCTCTTCCCTCTCCCTCACAAATTTTATCATTTTTACTTTTGTCCCCTTCCCCTGTACGTCTTTTCTTTTCTCTCTCGCGAAACTTCCCTTTCACTACTATGTACAACTTACTCACTACTATTAATGTTCGGCCCAAAGCCACCATCCTGATTGACGTTTTTCTGGGTTTACTCAATCGCTTAAGGCGTATGCCGGGATGGTCCCTAGATTTGTTCTCCCAGACGTAAATGTACAGCTTGTCCTCCCCTCTTAAAATGTTACTACTCTAAATGTATGTAAATTAAGTGGTTAGTTGGAAGAGCAGGCCCTATGGCCTGAGCCTCAACATTAATAAAGACATTATTATTATTATTATTATTATTATACCATAATTATCACCTTTTACAAGACACTACAACAGACCTAATGTGACACAGTCACATTACTTTTAAATATTGGATCTGTTATTTTCCTGTTATTTTTCCTTCCTGTTATTTCCACCTTCCTGTTATTTTTGATTTTTCACATTTGTAATTTGTCACCTTATGCAACTGTAAAAATGTTTCTCAACAGTTCTGGCTCTCCATGCAACATGACGGCCGGCATCATGTCTGGCTTTTCCAACGAAGTGCCCGTGCTTTGGTAACGAGATTCGTGACACAAACTGATGCTGCGCAGAACGAGCAAAGATCGGTGCGCCGGACTAACCCATCTCTTTCCACTATGATAGGGCCTTCGGTTGCACAAACAGTGAGTGAGGTTCTTGTCATCGAGGGCTACTCGGGGAACGTAGGGGAATACAAATTTTTTGTCTTAGTCTGATTAACTGAAACTTAATTTTATAAATTTCGCCTGGTATTAAAAGTACACACGTTCAGTCAATTAGTGACAGTATAGCATTTTTTTATTTATGAGTTTTGAGAATTTTTTAAAATTTTATATTAGGTTCATTGACGCTTGATGACTTCTTTGTGTAAACTTGGCCGTTCTGGAAGGAAGTTCCTTCCTGTCTTTCACGGTGGGTACATATTTCGGCTGCCGTTACAAATGTGATAGTCTGAGCAGTGGTGGTTTTTTAGAAGAGGGAAGGGAGGAATGTCCTCCTCATACATTTTCTTCTAAATTGTCTAAATGTATTTACAAAATAAAATATTTGATTTGATGTAAGTGGAAAAATGTGTATTTTTTAGATCATTGTCATTGGAGTTTGTCTTTGATTGAGTTTTTAAACTATGCGCGCGTTTTAGGCGACGCGGAAATTCGAAATCGCTATGAGGTGGAAATCGCTATGAGGTTCTCAGCGTTTCCTCTTTTGTGTGGTAATGGTCTACATAGCACAGCACTTGGAAAGAATTAGAAACGTTTTTTTAAATGCAGCTATACGGCTTGTGAGGAGATCCTTCTCTAGAATGTCATCTATTGTCAGCCACTGAAAATAAATGCACATTCGGCGCCTGCTTGGCACCCACATGCGAATGAATCAAGGGCCAGGAAGAATAAAGAGGCACTTTGTAATATCATCTCAAACTGACTCTCACGTGGACTGGAGGAAACCCGGGAGATAGGGGAAATCAAGCCAATACGTCTCTCTCTCTCTCTCTCTCTCTCTCTCTCTCTCTCTCTTTCTCTCTCTCTCTCTCAATCTCTTTCTTTCTGAGCCGCTCTCTCCGCTATTCTCTCTCTCCCACTCTTCAAATCTCTCTCTTACTATCCCAGTTTCTCTCTCAACTCTGCCAGTCTTTCTCTCTCCCAGTCTTTATCTTTCTCCCCGTCTCTCGCTCTTCGTTTACTTCTGCATTTTGTTGTAATCTCTTCTCTTTGCCACTGCCTCCCCGACTCGCTGATAGAGGACAGCGCTCCGCTCGACTCCTGTGCGCGGCCCCCCTACGCTTGGCAGCGCACGCGGCAGCTGATCGATAAAATCTTGTGACGTTGCGCCTGGTGGGTTGCTTACTCAGACGCTGTGGGCTGCGGCTCGGGGCCAGTCTGTGCCCTCCGTTTATGGTGAGAGGAGGCGTCGAGTCTAAATGACGGAGCTTTTAGTTTGAAAATAGGGTGTTATGTGAGAAACGCACAGCACAGAACTTCAATATAGGCACTTCCCATCGCAGGTAATAACTACGTATCAATAGCTCTAAGGCAGGTACGACAAAAGAGCGTATTTGTGTTTATATGTTTAAGGAAGGAGCGGCGAATGCGATTGTTTTGACAAACTTCACAAAAAATTCCATAATTTAATTTTTAATCTTCGCTATTTTGGTATATATTGTAATAATCAGAGAGCCCTCCACACACACACACACACACACACGCACACACACCATACACACACACACACACACACACTCGTATTCCCACCAGCGCTCTCAAACTATAACTGTAGGCTGCTGCAGGCAGAAATATGCACCCACAGTGAGAGAGAGAATGGGTCTTCCTTCCAGAACTTTACACAAAGAAGTCATCGAGTGTTCATTTTCAATCGGCTAACCTAATATAAAATGAAAACAAATTCTCCAAGTATGATATATAATGTATTCAATACCGTCATTAATTGACTGAACTTGTGTACTTTCAACAACTTGCGAAATTGACACAACGTAAAATTAAGGGAAGAAAAACAATAGAAAATAAGGGGAAAATTGATTTTTCACAATTGGCGCCATTTTATTCTGTGTTCTTCTGAAGACGCTGATATATGGTTTCTGCCCGTTTTACTACGTTTTAGTCCCTAAAAATATTTATAAAAAAATATGCAGTAGTCAGAGAATTTAAAGAGTGGTCGTAATCCGTGGAGGAATGTAGAATGGGTAAAATTATATTTTACTTTCTCGTCTTACGAATTCTTCGTTAGAACAGAAAGTCAGTCCGTCCGTCCGTCCGTCGGAAAACGACTAATGTTCGCCAGGAAAAGTATTACAGTCCGGCTCTGGTAACGAAAAGGTGAATAAACCCTGTTGCTAAAATTAAGGGAAAATCCTCTCACACGTGGTGTAGCCAGAATCCATGTTTTATTGGTTCTTGATACCGAAAATTCAATTGACGGCAAAACGTGCGTCTGTCAGTCCGTCTCTCTGTTCATCTGTCCGTCAGTCTGTGGTCAACGCTAGCGGCAGTTCACCCGATTTTCCCCACATATTAATATTCCTTAATCGATCTGGGTGATGTCACGGCCCCTGGATTTTGCAAACGATATTTTAATTTTAAGGGCTACTTTACATGAAGTCCTCGAGACATTTTCAAAAAAAACTACCAATTTTTGGATTAAATTTTGTTGTTTAATAGCGTGAAAGAGGATTAAGAGGTGCATGCATCGTTTTCGATGATATCCGCTATTTTGCAAAAAATAATTTAAAAGTACAAAATTGATGATAGAGGTTTTGGCCTCACACAAACCCTGATGTACAAAATTAGGTCTTTAAAAATGTCCTGTACATTTTTTTTGTAAAAGTTAGTAGTTTTTGCGTATTTTGCGGTTAAAATTTAAGATTTTTTCTCAAATGCTCTAATTTTTCGTTTAATTTTCTTCACATATGTAATAACGGATGGTAAGAAATATGGTGTAAGTCCTCTTTTCGGGTATTGCTCGGTATTTTCGAAATTTACAAAAAACAAATTTAAAAGAATAAATTTGAAGATAGAGGTTTTTGTCTCCATTGAAAACAATTTGAAGCAATTCTAATCGCAAGTACCATTAATCAAGATGAATAAACTGGAAGTGTTTGTATGTGATTTTGGAATTTTTCACTTTAAAAAAAAATTCACATTTTTAATTGGATTTGTAAAACGTATGAATCATCAAAATAGTTGTATTCTTTCGGCGCTCATGACTATTATAGTAGTTCCCCTCTGTACAACCCGGATGGCGGAATTGGTTACATGTCGGGTTCGTTCTCAGTGGTTCGTGGAGAAGGGCTGCTGTTTCGAGGCTGGATCAGAGAAAATTATTTGTCATAATGCTCTGTTGCTGTTAACCAGCAAATAGTATTTACCGCGTCGAGTTATTCCTGCCGAGTTGCAAGCTTTTTCTGCTCAAAGGACATTTATTTTATATTTTGTTAATTTTTCCTCTGCTTAATACTGCAACTGAAACACGAAGCCTTTTGTCCATTATAGGAGTCCCTATTCTCTGTACGACTCCGGTTGCCGAGGTTGGTTAAATGATGTGCATTGTCTCAGTGTTTCGGAGGCAAGGTCAACTCCAGCCTCGCTCAGGAATAGTTATTTGTCACAATTGTGTGTTGCCGAACAAAACTATTGAAAATTTCAAAAATTTAATTGAAAATTATTTGAACTAACAAATACAATCAATGAAAATAAATAAATTTGAAGTGTGTATGTGATTTTCAAATTTGCAACTTTTAATCCTTTTCACACCACACACAGATTTTAACTTTTTTTTGACAAATAAATAAATATATAAAATAACCCCCCCTTGTTTTTTCACATTTTTTCAGCTCGGTATGCTAGAACTGAAACTTATGTCTTGAGTAATATGGAACTGTCTTGTCCCCCTGGATGGCCAAGCCCTGGAGGTGTTTAAGTGGCATGTTCGAGTTCGTGACACAAAACAGAGAAGTCGTCAGTTCGAGCCCCAGAAGGGGATTTTAATTCGATGAAAGTGTTGTTGTAGGGATTCGAAAAACGTTATTGAAAATTATTTGAAGCATTTCTACCCACAAATGCAATCAATACTGTAACCAACATGATCCTGCCGCGCGTTGGGCATGCCAATTTGTAGCGTACTTAAACCTTTCTAATACATCAACTCTACTAATTTAAACTTATTTCATCATTCTCCAAGCTGGGTAACCATTTGTAACGTTTTATGATTTTTTAAATTTAATTTGCCCTGCTTTGCTCGTAAACCATCTGCCTTAATTATTCATAGAGTTGCTAGCTCTGTTTTTTATTAAGATCTTGTATGAGTTCCACGTACAACATACATCACTTCGCCTGTTGCACATGGACCTGTGACTGTACAGAAATCGCGATTCCTGGAACATTTGTGGAATTTACTACTTGCTGAATTGATGGCAATTCAATGAAATATCAGCCTTTTCTCTTCAAATAACATTTATTGCAACATTCTAGGAGCATGTCTCGAGCTCGTTATTAATTCAAGATTCTATGGACTTTAAACATTATTCAACCGTACGGCTTTATAAAGTTCGTAAGCTTAAGGAACATCTTCTAGGTTGATATGGACGCCGTCTTCTCCAAAAGGGGATGTTCTGGGTCATCCTGCGGTGTAATTTAAGAGACTAAAGTCCGTGTAAACTTAAAATGTTACCTGACTGTTGCTAATTAGTCCGCTATTCGGAAAATCCCTACGTCTGCTCTAATATTAGGTCATATGAATAAAAATGAGCACTTACTTAGCAGTACTTGCTCCGGAGCAAAGTGAGTCTACTCCACGGCACTGGGCAGAAGCACCATTTCGTATGAATAAAAACTTCGTATGTCTCCGAAGAACTTACTCATGTCCCGCGAGCATTTGCTCCTTGTGAACAAGTGATAGAGCAAGCTAAGAGTTTTAAAAATTGGTTTCTTGAGTAACAAAGAGGTTACATACGTAACGCGCGTCGCGCACATTTGTGCGGAATAAAGAGCAATGTTTTGTTGTCTCGTTCTTTAAATTCGAATATGAGTAGCAGTTACGAAAAACAGGTGCCAGAGGCCCAGCTAGTTTTTGTTGAAATGCTAAGCGAATATAAAATTATTTTTGAAAAGAGCTAGCTTCCGGATGTACACCATGGTCGAAACAAAGCATTACAAAGTTTGAAAAACATTACCCAGAAAAATTCCAAGTAGAAAAGAGAGATGGCCAATTAACATAGAAGATATGCAATGCAATTCGTATAAAAACGTACCTGAAAGCAAACGCCGATAAAAATCGTACCAACCATACATTGTCCTTTTCGAATCGGCAAAGATTCTAATAGTCTACATCACGAGAATTTCGTCTTGTCTTGTAATTCTTTTAGTCCGCTCCATCAGCATATCAACACACGGTAAAAAAACGGCCAATTTAACCTTACTTTTCAAACGTGAGTCTGCTACTAAGGTCTCTCCGAAATTTTGGAGCAAGTGCTCACTCTAGAGAGTAAACGCTGAACTGTATTCATACCAATTCTGAGCATTTGCTCGCCAATTGAAAGTACGCTCAGAGATGGAGCAAGTGCTCACAGGTTGAGCAATTGCTCACCCACTTAATTCATACGAAACTGAGAAGGATCTTCTAAACTCGGAGCAGAGAGTAATTGCTTACTTTTATTCATACCACCCATTATCGCGTCGCGACTTTCCCTCACTAGGCATCGGGTGAAACCTCTATACGCGACTACTATTTCCTTAAAATTAATAATTTATAATTTCCACTACGGAACTAACATCATATGAACCCACGAACACGAAGTCTAAATACTTTTAATTGCAAAATTCAAACACGACAATTGTAACTATTATTAAAACAATGCAAACATTTATGAACTTAAAACTCAAACAATACTGCTTAGCCTACACTATTACGAATTAACCAAACAAACATTTCCCCCAACATAAATCTATTATCACAAAATAACAATTTTAATAACGTTTATACCATGTGAACAGCTTGGCCGCTTCCGTGAGAATGAGAATTCGTTACATTTTGTTAAAGATAAATTTTCAACGCCCTCCCCTAATCAGTTCCATGTTAATGACACCAAACCGTGCCGTATCTCAACAATACAATTGTCGTCTAGAATCCAGAATGGCGCCTAAATGTGTATAGTTCGTCACTATACTACGCGTGCTCCTTGGATTTTAACATTCTAGACGCATCCATTACACTCGTATGACTTTCTTGTATGTCACAATACACAATATACAAATAAACTGGATGTCTCTATATGTGCTTTTGCGATTTGTAACTTTTAAACACTTTTTTCAACTTTCTTTTGCGATTTGTAAAATGTATGTCACGTCAAATCATATGTTGAGTTTCTTCGCATCTGTATGAACCATTTTATGTAACCTAATGAACATATCGAAATGAAATGTAAATAAATTATGAACGCTAGCCATGTGTCCGACTTAACAACCGTATCCCAAACGGTTCAGAAAATATTGTTACTTTCTCGCCTTACGAATTCTACGTAAAAAGAGAAAGTTATGTAACGATGCGTCAGAAAACGCCAAACTTTCGCCAGAATAAACTTCATTGCCGGGTTTTGCTAATGAAAAAGTGGATAAATCCTGTTGCTAAATTTAGAAAAACCACTCTAACACGTAGTGTAGCCAGAATCCATGTTATGTTGGTTCATCATACTGAAAATTCGATTGACAGCAAAATGTCCGTTTGTCTGTCTGTCCGTCTGCGGTTAACGCTAGCACCTACACCGTTCAGTTGATTTTCTTCAAAATTGATATACCCTGATTGATCTTAACGGACTGGAGGCTTTGGGAGTTTCTAACGGATATTTTGATTGTTGAAGGTTTTTTTTACATAAATCGTGCATTTACCTTCTTAGACCTTTCTCAGAGATTGAATCATGCGGCGCTTTTGTAGCGTAGCGGTATGAGTGCCGGCGCGTTAACTCTGACAATCTGACTTTGAGTCCCGGAGCGGAAAAATGATTAGCTGCTTGACAACACTTTTGCTGGTTATGTAGTAGTGTAATTTTGTGGAGCTTTTAGAAACAATTGCGAAAAAGTATGTGCTTTGGCAGCACCACTAGTTAGATATTTTCCAAGATATTGTTTGCAATTCATGGCTGCACTCTTTTACACGATTAAGGTTTTACAGCACAAAATTCAACATTTGTAGTCATATCAGAACCAAAACTACCCAAAAGTTCAGTCATTTAATGGTAAAAAATATAACTAAAAATATTTGTATTTTTTCATAATATAATAAAAATGATTATTCAAAACACGAATGATAGCAGATTTCTGAGACGATTTGCATTAACAAATGTTTAAATGTTATATATTTTAAAAAAATTAACCCTGTATGTAAAATAGTTTTTGAGATACATATGCCAAAAATCATAAAATCAACTTGGGCAAGCTATTGAGGTCCTTCTCCTCCTGCTGGCGGCTTAACCATGCAGCCGATTTTCTCCAAAATTGATATTCCCGAATCGATGATCTGACATCGCGGTTCTTGGAATTTGAAACTTACATTTTAATTTTGGGGTACATTTTACATGTAGCCACTTGGACATTTTCCAAATTTTTAAAATACCCGACACATAACCCCCCTAGAAGCAAAAAAACTTAACACCTAGAAAGCATCGCTCTCTTCTCGTGGAACCTCAAAGGCTTTCGCACTCGTTTAAACGAATTAACGCTGATAATATCTCTTTATAGACCCTCCTGCAAGAAACACATCTCCATCCCGAGCATTCCCTCTCTTTGGGTTCGTAGGCTTCCGCGGCCGGAGTCAATGTATTCTTAGCTATCCGGGATGAGCCGCGTCTCGGTCAATTGTACTGACGTTTCGGCCATCTTGCTATGGCCTTCTTCAGAGCTATATCAGAACATAGTATAGCTCTGAAGAAGGCCACCGCAAGATGGTCGAAACGTCAGTACAATTGACCGAGACGCGGCTCATCCCGGATAGCCAAGAATACATTCCCTCTCTTTTCTTGGGTTTTGCTTCTACAGACAATGCACTGATGATGGCCTCCGGGTCCATAGCGGAATCACTACATTTGTCACAAACTCCCTGGTGTCCAAAGAAATGAACGTACGAACCACTCTTCAGACATCTTGCGTTTGTATAAACTTCCGCACTACCTCGATAACTATTTCAACTTCCGTACACCGCCTGGCCAAGTCATGTCACATGAATAATTTTAAAATGTGCTTTCACAGTTGCCCGCACCTATTCCTATCGTGAGGGACTTTATTGCTCATAATCCCTCTTGGGGTGGCAAAAGGTCCAGCCTGAGAGGCAATATTTTTAAAAATATTGACAACCAGAACATAACTCTTCTGAATACTGGCGAAGGTACACATTTTTCCGTGGCTTCAAACATTTTATCGTCCGTTGATCTGGCTCTATGTAGTCCATCTATCTCTATCATCTTCGAGTGGACTCTCCTTGGTGACCTGAAACTATAAAATAGCCCCGGCGAGACCTAGATTGGCCATACGGGAAAGTAAGGCCGCGTCCTGGAGAGACTATCATTCTCTTGACGTACACCTCTAAAGACGTGTCACGAAAGATTCGACAGATCGGAGAAAACCTTCCTTCGTTATCTGTCTTAGGGCTTCCGCTAAAAGGAAATCTCACCTCACCAGAAGATATAGTTGAAGAATTGGCTTCTTATTACGAACATATCTCTAGCTCCGAACCCTACACTCCTAGCTTTCTGAACGTCAAAAGAATAATAGAGAACTGTATATTATATTTCTCGAGTCGCGTGGAGGAAGATTACAATGCTCTTTTCTCCATGGATGAATTTACCTATGCTCTCGCTTGCGCGAAAAATTCTGCCCCAGGACCAAACTGGATACATAATCAAATGCTTACACATCTTCTGGAAGACGCTCGTTCTTTTCTCCGCCGTATTTTATCCTGATTTGGATTTAATATGCCATATCAAGGATCTGGTGTGTAGCCATTGTTATTCCAATTCCTAAAAATGAAAAGGACAGAACCATTCCCTCAAGTTACCGCCCAATCTCACTAACAAGCTGTGTGTGCAAGCTTTTAGAACGGTTGGTAAACACACACGTCTGGTCTGGCTCCTGAAATAAAGTAAGTTATTCACACCTTTTCAATGTGGTTTCAGGATGCACAAATCAACCACAGACCACTTGGATTTAGATTAGATTTATTTAGTCAAAAAACAGTAAAAAATGTATGTGACGTATGGGGAGAAGATAATCTGCGCACGTTTTCTTGAGTTCCAGAATCCCTTCCCATAATTTTAACTACAAATAGTTGAAAGATGAGTAATAGTTAAAGATAAATAAATGAGTAATTTTTTTTTAAAGTGTGAGATTAACGACATTTGGAAGACTAGACATATTCGTTTCCGAGTTATAGAAAACGTTTTTGCAAAGGTAAACGAACGTCATATTTTATTTTCTGCATTGCTAACCAAAGAGTAATTGGCCCTTATGTCTACTCCTACCACTACAAGCAAAAGGAGAGTTCAACAAACCGTGCGCATAGTCAAACTACATTTATGTCGAGAAGCAAAACAAGGGGACATCTCAGCATTTGCTCAATGGATCAGGGAAACTGAACGAAAACCTCATCGAGATGGGTCAATCTCACTTAGTCCTACCACTACAAGCAAAAGGAGAGTTCAACAAACCGTGCGCATAGTCAAACTACATTTATGTCGAGAAGCAAAACAAGGGGACATCTCAGCATTTGCTCAATGGATCAGGGAAACTGAACGAAAACCTCATCGAGATGGGTCAATCTCACTTAGTCTCACTTGCCACATAGATCTCCACTTCTTTCGTGCTAAGTCAACACCTGGTAGCATTTTTATTCAACATAGAGAAAGCGTATGATACCACCTGGAGTTACGCCATTTTTCGCGCCTTACGTTCTTGGGACCTTAGGGGACGGTTCCCTTTTTATCTAGTGTATTTTCTTTGCCCAAAATCTTTCTGCGTCCGCCTTGGTGACACGTTATCCTCAAGTCACCAGTTAGAAAACGGTGTTCGCCGGGATCGGTTCTGATTGTCACTGTGTTTGCCATCGCTCTCTATAGTATCTCATCAGTAATTCGAGAGCCTGTGAAAGCATCGCTCTTCGTTCACGACTTTGCCATATCGTACTCCTCTAAGAGTATGCGAGTTATTGAAAGGCAGTTACAGCTTGTCCAAAACAAACTGAAAAGAATGGAGCGATATAACTGGATATAAGTTCTCCAAAATCCAAAATCCAGTTGCATGCAAATCTGCAGAATTCATCACCTCCATAATCATTCTGATCTTTTGAGAGGGGTTCATCAACTTCACTTCGTCGAATCTGCCACTTTCCTTGGCCAGACGTTCGGCAAGAGTTTAACATGGCGAAAACATATTCAAAACTTGAAGAGCCGATTGAATTTCCTTTATTTGGTTATTTAAGGTTGCATCAACAGCTAGGTCATTATCAACCACTATTGCATTAATGGTATGATAACTGTGAAGATGACATGATATGGGGATGATAGGAGGTGAAAGGACGAACATCAATACAGCCATGTCTGAGGCGGAACTTGAACCCGCGATCCTTGGTCCGAAATTGCTACGGCATTAGTGCCTAGACGATCTCTGCCATCCAGGCCGGCGAACCTCCTTTGTTCCCTAACGGGTAGATAATGTGGTACAGGGATTATTGCTCCTATAGAGGAATATCACCCGTCCTATCTTAGATTAAGGATCAGGACAGGCTCCTACTGCACGAGTCTCCTTGAACGCCTCTTGGCAGAGGCTGGTGAACCATCCCTGATCCGAAGGCGAAATATTGTAATCGTCTTATATGGTGCGAATGTATCAGCTGTAAATACTCCTTCGCAACAAGCAGTTCTTTACCCAAGTCACATGACATCGTACGCACTCAGACAATTGCTATATCATCCACCGGGTATTCGTCACTGCACGCTTTTGCAGAAACTCAATATAAAATTCCCCTTCCCTGTGCCCCCCCCCCAAGGTTGGTTCCCCCTTGGATACTTCTCCTGTCTAAAATAGACCTGAGATTATCAAACTTCCGCTAGTCTTCAACTCCCCCAGTACATTTCTGGTAGACTTTTCGAAAACAAAATCCATGAATCCCGGGAATAAGTTCATATACACTGATGGTTCCTCCCAAAATGATAAAATGCCATAATGCCACGCGGATTCTTCAAATAGACTCTTCGTGCAGCATTTATACTGCAGAAAAATATGCGCTCTTGGAGACGCTTAACTTCGTTGAATCGGTGACCTTAAAGGAAGCAGTGATCTGATTCAAAAAGCTCGCTTGAATCTATCTCCTGCTTCTCTTCTTGTGATCCTATGACAATGAATATCTAACACCAAATTCATCATTTATTTGTGCAGCGTTATAATTGGTTTTTGTTGGATCCCTTGACACGTTGGGATAATAGGAAACGAAATTGCTGAACAGCAAAGCTTGCCACGAAGAAACGTGACGTAGATATACTCACAATCCCAACAAAACCAAGCTCTTTATCAAACGCTCTATTCTTAGTGCATGGCAAACAGAGTAGCAGAACTCGTATTTTGAACTGAGGAGAATCAAGAATTCCATAAAGCCTTGATCTTCATTTCGTGGCTCTAGGCGCGAGATTATTCTAACACGCCTACGAATTGGTCAGTGCCATTTCTCCCACGAATATCTTCTCCGCAACACCTACCTGCGATAATTGCGAGACGGATCTTACCGTGTTCATTATATATTTCGTCTTCTCCTAGAGCCTTCCCCATTTTGAGCTCTTTCAGAGCTGTTTCGGCCTCACACAACATAATGGAGGGTGTCGATTCATTGTTTCTAACTATAGGGTCATTTAACATATCATTTATTTCTTCCATTGTATTGTAGCTATCCAATGAACTGCCGTAGATATTCTCATATAATCAACTGACCACCTTGTGTATATATCCCTTTCATCCAATGTTTTCCTTCCTCAACTCTCGTTTTATTGTCTTTATAGTCCTGAAAGTGTTTATTATGTCTTGTATGATTCTGTTTCTGTGATCTGTTAAATCCTTCCTTATTTTACGTATTACTAGCTTGTTGAGATCTGCATATTGAATTCTCAAAATTGAATTTTGGTTCTGTTGCTGTTCTGTTTTCCTTGTCTTTCATTCTTAATTTTAAGGTGGCCTTTCTTATTGCATTTTCAATGTTTGAATAAATTTCTGGTATTTCGGTTCTCAAGTTGTCCCAGTCTCAGATATTGGTTTAATTGTGATACAAATGTATTTTTATTTATAGATTCTTTGATTATATCAACATCGTTCTGCTTTCTAGTTCTTTTTTCTAATATCACCGTTGCCCTTACTAGCCTATGAACTCTTTCAAACTTAATGTTGCTCACTACTTTTAAGTTCCGTATGCTTGAGATTTTGTCACTTAGAATAAAGTCTATTTCATTACGTGTTCTCCCATCGATACTACATCAGGTCAATTTACTTGATACGTTATTCTTGTCGAAGGTAATACATGTTTTTAATCTCTGTCCATTTGCAAATTGAAGGAGTCTTGATCCTCGCAGGTTCCTGTAGTCGTATCCAAATTGCCCTATGACAAATTCATGTGGTCCTTCCTTTCTTCATATTTTACTGTTAAAGTCACCTCGTATAATATTAAGATTTGCTCAATGTTCATTTACGTTATCATAAAGTTGTTCATAAAAGTTTTCAGTTTTATCGCTGCTACTCGCAATAACTGCTGCTGTCGGTTGGCACATAAACTTGAAAAATTGCTATATTGTCTTTTTCGTATCTTAATTTTTCCACAATTATTCTTTCATTGATTTCCTTAATTTCTTCCACGTAGGGTTTGATTTTCATGTTGAAATAAAAACTCAAGCCCTGTCCTTTTTGTTTCTCCAACATAACTAAGAATGTCTCCTCTGGGTAGTTCAATTATAGAATTTCCTGCTCTTCTTACTTCCGAAAGTCCTAAAATGTCTACATGTATGGATGTATGTATTTTAGAGCTTCTTGTTCGACAAGTTTTTCTTCTGTTCTGAAAGTTCTCACGTTCAGTATAGCAATTTTAAGTTTTCCTTTATTTTTCAAGAGTTCCGTAGAATTATCCCAAGAGATTGTTTCATTTTTGTCCGGAATCTGGTACATTTCCTCTATTTCATTGATTTTTATTTTTCTGCATTTTGTTGCTTGTTTCTCGTCATTTGACTTTCTTACCATAATTTGTGTTTCCATGCTTTGGTGTGTATGCAGGGAATTGTAAATATCTAGTTTTTTGCACGTGGATTGTCATTTTCTCTATTGTTTCTTTCAGATCATTTCCTTCAATACATATCCCGTTTATCTGTATCTTCTGAAAACTTATTTTATCTATGATTCATTTTTCTTGTTCGGTTTTTGCTCTTTGCCTGATCGATACTTCAGTTTTTCTTTCTTTTGCTGTCATATCATATTCATTACGACTCCTTCTTGTTCTAATAATCTCATTCTACGGCGTAACAACCCTCTCTTTCTTTCCAGTATTTCCGAAAATATACTAGTTTATCGTGCTCAATATTGACTTTCATTTTCTCGAAAAGTAAACCACAGATTTGTTAGGGTCTGCTATGCTTTCCTCCATTTCTCTACATTTGATTACTATATTGTTCCTTTTTTCTTTTCCAATTCTCTTTTCTTCATTGTTTTAGATTTTCTGTGCTCTCTTTATTTATGTCCTTGAAATTTTCCTACATAAAATTTTCTAACCTTTCGGTTAGTAATCAGTAATTTGTTGATTTTCTTTGGTTTGTAATATATTGTAAATATCTTTTAACTTCTCAAGTTCTTCTTTCATTTTTTTCACTTCTTTCTATCCCATCTGTTTGGAATATTGTACCATGCTTTTCCTTGCCTTGCCTTCATACCTTGCTTGTACCATGCTTTTTCTCTTCGGTATATCTCGTTCCTCAATAATGTTAATTTATTTTTCATTCCCCCCCCCCCCCGTTTTTTTTAATTTCATTACGGATGCAGAACGTTCCATAAGCATTTTCATTATACTTTCATTATCTAATTGCTCCTTTTTTGAGTCTGCGTTCTTTGTGATGTTTTCCATTTCCACTCTATTCCAATAACGACGTTCGCTATATCCTAGTGTACACCAACACTATAGTCAATAGATCCCTGTGAAAACAGTTGTTAGTTGTTTTCCACTCAATAGATGTCGTTGTCCAAAATAGGAAAAATCTGTCATTTGTTGGCTCCAATATTTGTAACTGAATCCTCTAGAGTTCCTTACAAGTGTATGTAGTTCGTCTGTTCGTTCCCAGCAGTTATGTCGAATGTCGTGAGAGCGCCTTACAGTTTTGTAGAGCGACATGTCACAACCTCAAAGTGTGCACACTTGTCTACTTACATTGATGCAGAACTTTCACTACAGTTTTCAGTTACAGTTTCCTTCCTTTGTACATCGATATTGGCCATTCCCAATGTGGACTTTTTCAGTTGTTTCTTCCCTGACAACATATCTCACTATGTTCCACTCACTAATACTCTAACATGCCAATTATCATTTTCCTGCCAATATGAATATGGCGATATTAAAAAATTGGAAAAGTTACGAAAATTGCAAAAAAATAATATTTTAGTTGTAGGAAGACTCCGAAAAAAAAATTTAAGCTGGATAGTTTTCTCCTAAACTACTTGCCTAACTCATTCTCATGAATTTAAATAATCATTCCTTCCCCATACAAAGGGACGCTATCAGCCTCCATTATAAACTAGTAGTGCTAAATCAGCACGTACTTTATCGCTCGTATTTTGACGCAGAGTTACGTGAAAAGTACTCAAATTTTCGAAAAAAGTGTACATGACCTTATTTCAAAATCTACCTTTAAGGAACACATTTCATTAATTGAAGTAAAAAAATAATGGGAAATGGGTATTTGGAGGAAATGAACGCGTGTAAACGCTGTTTTTGAAGGTTGTTAAAAATAGAAGAAAAGAGGCGTGATCCCGGATTTTTGAAAATATAATTATCTAAATGGTAAAAGGCACCTTTCTCGTCAGCCACTATTTATCGATGATCCTAATAGACGTACTCACATTCAATAAAAAACATATTAACTACATTTGCCTGGGCGTGGCGCTAAAAATCAAAATTTTCTTTATAAATACGCGGGAAAAAATCTAAAAAATTGTAAGTTTTACAATGTGTCATTTTCTTCAATGCATTGATGCAATACATAACATTCCACCAAAAAGAATATACGTGAGTACATGTATTTTTTTAGCTTAGATTTGTTTATTAATATTAGGTATGAAGTGAGTGAAGTTTGAGGGCGGGAACCCAATAAGAAATCAAATATTTTTTTAGTGATAAAGTGAGTCAGAAAGATAGGGTATTTCCAGATTGGCGTTGCAGGGATACAATAGATTAGATATAAGAAGACTCCGCCGCAGGGCGGGAATAGATGGAATACTTCCTGGCTCAATAATAATAATAATAATAATAATAATAATAATAATAATAATAATAATAATAAGTCTCCCAAAGTCCAGCCCTATGTCCTAGCAATTGAGAACTTAGCCACGTGGGAGACGGGCAACGTCAGAAAATTTGGCGGCAAACAGGGCGATGGCACACCCATATAGATATGGAGACACGGAATATGCGTCGTAAGGCCTCGGAAAAGCAGCCGCTGCCTGTCGAGCGCCGGGGTACCTTCGGAGCCACCGCTGGAGGTGACAGCATGCGAGCCGGTGGTGATCAGGAGCTGAACAGGCGGGCCCTGATCGGGGATAACCCCGAATATACTACAGCCGAACATAGCAGCACCCATCCATCTCCACTTACAGCTGCACCTGCCGCAAGTGCTTCCCAGAGAAGCTATCTATTGCTTCCAGAGACCACTGCCGCAGGCAGGCAACGCAGAAGGATGAAGTGGACTACAGAAATAAATACCTTCATCATGCGTGAATACTACACCATTACCAAAATGGAGACTGACACTACGGCCTACCGACAAAAGTTACATCAAAGATTTCTTCACCGTTTCCCTGATTCTGAAGTTAGTGAGCAAAGAATAGCGGACCAGCGTCGAGCAATTGTTCAGAAAAATCTCCTCTCTGCATCAGTTTTGGAAGCAATCAAGGAAGAAGTGAGAAAAATGCCTAACTCCTCAGAACCTAGCAATCTGAGGGCAGTGGAGATATCAGCTGTGCAAACTCAGGATGACAAGCATGTCAGAAAGTATGGACGATAAGAGTAGTGAAGAGGTGCAAATTCGCAATGAATTTGCAGTCGCACTTGCAGAATTTGAGGGAACTGACCCACTGAACCGCTATCTCATTCCCAGACAAAATTGCTCGAAGAAATTAGCAAGAGCAATCAGCGTCTTGAATGAGAAAGTACTGCCACAACATCTACAACAAAGACCATCTTTCGAAGAAGTACACACAGCAATTTATTGTGCTGCGGTTGTGGCTTCAAGATGTAACGGTTCCAAGCTTTTCAGCCGCGTAGCAACTGCCCACAATGATCGAAGTGAAAAAAGAATGCCACCTTGGGAAAGACGGCTGGTGAATCGTATAGAAAGCACTAGGAGAGATATTGGGAGACTCACGCAATTTAAAAAAGGAAATACCTCAGAAAAACTGAGAAGAAAGGTGAATAACATCCTTATCAATACAAAAATACATACGAAGCACGAGCCCTTGAATTCAACAATAACAGAACATCTTAACACCTTACGACAAAAGCTTTTGGCGTTAACAAAACGCCTTCGACGCTACAGGAATTGCACTACGAGGAAGCAACAGAATTCTCTTTTTAACGTGAAACCAGAAAGCATTCTACAGGATTATGTCAAAGGGTAAAGGGCTTGTAAATGATATGAAAGAGTCAAAGCTTCCCTCAAAGGCACAAATAGGGGACTTTTCGAAGCCTATCTGGTCATCTGCTGTATCCCACAACCCAGATAGGACGTGGATTGAAATGGAATTTGACCGACACCGAGATATTCCTCTAATGGGTGAACCAATCATCACCGTTGAAATTGTCCAAGCAGCTTTGAACAAAGCACATAACTGGAAGGCACCAGGCAGTGATGGCCTGCACAATTATTGGCTGAAAAGATTTACAAGCACTCACCATCATGTAGCTAATATAATTCAATTATTTCTTCACAATCCAAAAAATCTACCTTACTTCCTCACTGAAGGTAGAACATTCATGTTACCAAAGGAGAGTGACACTAAAGACCCCTCGATGTACAGGCCTATAACCTGCCTTCAAACTTTCTACAAACTCATAACATCTTGTGTTTCACAAATGATGATGACACACATTGAGGAACAGAACATCTTAGCAAATGAACAGAAAGGATGTAGACCTGGATCTCAGGGATGCAAGGAGCAACTCATTATAGACTCTGTAATTATGGGGCAAGTGCTTGCAAAACAAAGAAACTTGTACGCATGCTACATAGATTACGCTAAAGCATTCGACACCGTGCCCCATTCTTGGCTCCTTCAATGTTTGGATGTATACAAGGTCCACCCGTCTATCCAAAACTTCCTGAAAACCGCGATGAGTCGATGGAATACAAAACTGTATCTCTTTAATGGAAAACAATCCGTCCACACAGATACTATACACATCCGCCGAGGGATTTTCCAGGGTGACTTTTTAAGCCCTTTATTGTTCTGCTTAGCCTTGAATCCCCTGTCTACTCTACTTAATTCAGCTAATTATGGAATCGCTCTTAAAAAGGGGAACTCAACTCTTCTCCGGGTCTCACATCTTCTTTACATGGATGACCTGAAGCTCTATGCAGACACTGAGAGTCATATGCGGCAACTAATAAACGTGACGGAGAAGTTCATTGACGACATCAAGATGAAATTCGGTTTGGATAAGTGCAGGAGAGTGAATATCATTCGGGGTCATATGCAAGTTATAAATTTGGAAACTGATAATGAACCGAAGATTACCTTCATGGAACCCCATGAAACTTACAAATACTTGGGTTTCCAACAGTCACTCCGAATCAAACACACTGTTACTAAGAACACACTAACAACTGAAGTGTGTAAACGATTGCATGGACTCTTAAAAACTCAACTCTCTGCTAGAAACCTTGTGCAGGCCATCAATTCATTTGTTATTCCAGTGCTCACATACTCCTTTGGCGTTATTAAACGCAGCAATACCGACCTCGACAACCTCCAGAGGACAATTCGAACCGCTATGACTCAACACCGAAAACATCATCCCCATTCAAGTACTGAGCGTTTTACCCTTCCAAGGTCGCTAGGAGGGCGAGGTATTGTAGATCTCATAAATCTACACAGCTCTCAAATTGCTTCACTCAGAAGATACTTCTTGAACATTGTGGGAGAGTTCAGCAAGCAGTGAGCGCAGTTGATAATAACTATAGTCCTCTGAACCTAAAAAAGCTTGATCCGCCTGTTCAACCAATCAATGAAACGGAAGATAAGATATCCTTATGGAAAGCGGAGGCACTGCATGGAAGGTACCCTCACGAGCTGAGTAAACCAGAAGTCGACATCTCTGCGTCGCACGCATGGCTCCAGCACGGGGATCTCTTTCCGGAGACAGAAGCCTTCATGATAGCTATCCAGGACCAAGTGGTACCAACATTGAACTACAGAAAACACATTCTGAGAGATTCTACCATTCATTCCGACTCGTGTAGAAGATGTGAGGCTGCAAGCGAAACTATCCAACACGTGACAAGTGGATGTAGCAGCCACGCACAGTTGGAATACAAAAAGAGGAATGATGAAGTGGCGAAGCAGGTCCACCAATTATTGGCATTGAGAACGGGCTTACTCGCCACTTCCGTGCCGTATTATAAATATGTGCCTCAGAATGTGCTTGAAAGTAGTGAGCACACACTCTACTGGGATCGCTCAATTATCACTGACAGACATGTCGGCGGCAATAGACCCGATATAACGTACATTGATAGAAACCATCAGCAGGTTTTCCTTATCGATATATCAATACCCAATACCCACAATATATCGGGAAAATATCAAGAGAAGATCCAGAAGTATACCGATCTCGCCCATGAAGTCGCATCTCAGTGGAACTTCAGTAAAGTGACAACTGTGCCTATAATAATATCAGCTACAGGAGTGATCCCAAAAATGACACTTCGGGCACTGGAGTGTCTTCACTTGGATGCCAGGAATTTATATAATATGCAAAAGTGTGTAATTTTGAATACATGTCGTATTGTCAGAAGCCATCTGAACCTTCAGTAAAGCAACCACACACCTGGTCATCATTCCTGTGTGTGGTTGACATAGCGACCAGTAGATACTGTGAATAATGTATAAAATAATAATAATAATAATAAATAATAATAATAATAATATGGGGTTAATACACAAGATGGCAGGTGGAAAGGCCATGAGATAGCAGCCCTATCAGACCACACCCATTTTAGAGGTATTTTTAGAGGGATTTTTCATTTATCCATCGTCTATATCGGCCTCTATTTAAAGGTATTATACCAGTATTTTTTAATGAGAAAATACCAAAATTTGCGTGAGAAAATACCGGTCTTTTAGTTCGAGCATGACGGTATTTTGGGGGAAATCATTGTGATTTTACTGTTGAGATGGCTCAGATGAACAACTGTTGACAGAGCAGAATTTCTGGCCGAGAGGTCCTAGTCTCGACGGTGGCGGAGTTTACACAAGAGCCATATGTTCAGTTTATAGATGTTTCCGACAGATTCGTCAACTGTCAGCCTCTTTGTAGTTTTATCTCGGGAGGTGGAGGTGCTCCTCTAAAGCTATATCGTGAGATCCGGCGCTGCCCTACTTGTCGACTTGCAAGAGGATTCCCCCACCAAGTATCTGCTCCAGTTGCAGCAAACTTCAAGTTCTGGACTGATCTCCAAGTAAGATCGCGTGCGGCCCATGATCCTTTTCAGAGTACTGCTCCGGCATTTGTCAGGATCGGAAAAACCACGGAAAACTACTGATCAGAGAAGTCGGCCGCGAAAACTATTTTCCAGTTAGCGACTAATTTCCTAGATAAATTAACCTTTAAAACAATAAGTGGGAACATAAATTACGTTATAGGAAACACCGGTCTCTCGGATCATGCGAGTTTGTTTCGTGTTAATTGCTCATTATTCAATGTTTTCATTGAATTTACTTATGTAACTAATTATATATATATATATATATATATATATATATATATATATATATTGAAACACAGAATGTGTTCCCTTACACTAATTAGAACATTAGTGTAAGTAATCAGTATATATTTTGGACTGCGCGGTACATACGCCAAGCGCGGCGAACAACGACGGGAGCCAGCAACGGTCGCTACCGCCACCGTTGCCACCGCGGCGAGGACAGCGTGAGAATGTCGGTTACGAACGGGGCAGCGAGCGGCGAAGATGTTCAGCCGTTAGGACAGTCGGGCCGAGCCGCCCGTCGATGAAGGACGTGGCCGGCGTGCTCCCGACCGGGAAATGGTCGTTAGGAGAATTGCGAAGAAGAGAGACGTTAGCGGAGCGGCGAAGAGTTCGGACGTGGAGTTGCGGAGAAGTGGCCGGTACGCACGGATGTGTGGCGAAGAGCTCGCCATTATTGCAGGGACCAAGGGAACACGCGGCACATCTTACAAAGTTGTAGCCATTATAAAACCATAGGTACGTGAAGTAAACGTCGGGAGTGTTATTATAACGAAAAATCAGTGCCGGCAGAACAATCAATTGCACTCGTATTAGTTAGTGCGGTGAGAACAATACTGAAACTGTATGGTGCGAAACTGTGATCAGCACGTGTGGCAGCCGCGGGTTGAGTAATTAAATTCAGCGACGGAAGGTAATTAGGGAAGGGTGTGGCGCCGAGGTGCCAGGAGCTGCATAAGGAAGAATTCGCCAGGTTACCAGTCGGGGCGACCGCCCCGCCATCGGCCGCCGACGGCACGCAGCTGCTGCCGAGGTCGGCGACCCCCGCCGACACGAGCCGTGCTCCAAGCATCGAAGGTATTTGGTCGGGACCCCGAAGGTATGATAAATGCATATTACACCTAATCTTGGTACCAAGGGAGAGTGTATAAATACTGTCAGATCATGTATTTAACAAATTCAGCTTGTAAATAAACATTGTTCATGATTGTATTTTCTGTTCTAATTAACTTTCCCAATGTTATACCAACTAACCTCAGGGACCCATTCACGGAAAAGATACCCTCCATTAGGATTTTATTGCAGTGAAATACCCGGTCTCACCAGGTACGTCACAATATATATATATATATATATATATATATATATATATATATATATATATATTGTGGCGTCACCAAATAATATTATAATAATTTTATATCGAAATAGCTTCCATCACAGTAAAGTAGGTCACGGGACGGGGCTTTTGTTGCGAAGAGCCCTAACGACCGCCAGGCCGCGCCCCACATGACAGCTGCCCGACCGACCGCTGACGGGGGTGTCTATTTGTAGCGGACACATTTATGACCCGTCATAAACGCTGCCACCCGAGCCACCGGGCACTCAAGACAAACAATACGCGCCCGCGTACCCTTTTTGCCACGCGCCCGCGTAAGGAATCCAAATTCCCAAAGGGGTTATTTACAACTCAACAGTCGCCAGCTGCTGATCAGCCTTCCCTGACAAATTTATGGCCCCCCAAAAAAACGTAACCGCTCGAACAAGTGTTCGGACAGCTGCGAGAGAAGCTTCTGGAATCGCTCACAGAGGGAGAGAGAGAGAGAGGGGACCCGAGGTACAAAGAGAGATCTCCCTGGAAAATTCCGTAAACGATGCAACCCGATTGGAGAACTTCAAAATTAGAACGCAATTACTTTTAGCCTATGAGATGTCTCTTCGTGAGGGAAGGGGCAGATTTACAGGTTCGGAAACGTTTTGGGAGGGGGAAACGGAGGTAACTTGAACGCGAGATGTGCAGAGAAACGACACTTAGGGAGGAGATCCTCGAGTAGAGACTTACCAAGCAGATTCTCGAATAAGCACTTGAATTCTCTCTAAACTACGCCTAAAGTCACTACTGAAGGAGAACATCCTTCACCTTAGATTTACCGCGGAGGAAACTTGGGCGGGAGATGGCAAGATCCCGCGTAATTTCCGCATAAGTCGATCTGCATCCGCCGCCTAGTGCCATATCGGGCCCATTCAAGCCCGCACTGAACCACGGCCAGCACCCGTGTGTCCTCAACTGACTGAGCCCACACGATTTGACGACTCCGTCGCCACGCCACGCTGCCAGCTGAGGAGGAACACCCAGTGGGAGGTCGGTAACCTGAGACCGCCCGCCGTGTATGAGGAGCGCCATCCGGCCGGTCTGCGGAGCCACCGCCAGCCAGTGGTGATTAATCTGGTATTTAACCGGAGTCGAACTATCTCCCGTAGTTATGACGCGGGGCTCCCTCGCAGGACATTTTGGCGAGAGACTAAGAGTGGCCGCGCTCAGGCCTTGTGTATTGTAGTTAGAATATGCATGAATTGTTAGAAATAAGTTATTAATGTTAGCGTTAAGAAATGTGTTCATTAACTGTTAAGGCTATGAGCTCGTAACGTAAAGATAGCAAATAATCTGTGTCGCTCTCTAGTGGCCTGTAACTTCCCTGGCAGCTCATGGTGCCAGGAATAAATTCAGTTTTATTAGAAATGATTCAATGGACTGATTTATGACCTCCCTACACTTCCATCCATTCGTTACAGGAACTGAACCTGGCGCCCGACATATCCCGACTGAGCCACCGGTCTTACAATATATATATATATATATATATATATATATATAAATATATATATATATATATATATATATATATATATATATATAAATATATAAATATAAATATATATATATATATATATATAAATATATATATATATATATATATATATATATATATATATATTGATCTCAGATATATGCCCCACTCAAAAATCAAAAACCCGGAAAACAGTGATTTGTAAAGCTGATCCGCGGGAGCGAAGTTAAATGTAGCGCGTGGCGACGTCACAGCCCGACGTCGGCAATCCCAGCGAAACCGAAGATGACCAATGACGCATTGGCTTCCGAGGAAAAAGCGAGGGAACCAACGAAAAAAAAAACATTTCCCGTTGAGAAAGGATTTGCTCAATTTTCTTAAGAAGGGCAGTCGAAATCTGAAATATCTGAAGGAGAGCAGTCGAAGCGAAAGTAGTTGAAGTGAATTCCAAGTGTGATAAATGTTAAATTCGTCGTTATCCAATTTTGTTATTGAATTTACTTTTTATGTAACAAAGTTGAGCCGTAAAAACTATTCTATTCAGCCATTACGCTTTTTCTCAAGGGAAACAATCCTAGTGCGAATCCTGGTTTTCGATTTGGTGTGAAGAAGCCCTGCAAGAACGGGATATGCGTGCGTAGGTGACGTCGCTTCTTTAGTTGGACTGTGGCTTGGACCGTGATACGAAAGGACGGAGGTGTCTAGCGAGGGAGCAATATGACGAAGAATCGTGCGTCATGAGCCATCGCCAGCAGATCAAAAGTTATCGGTGGCGGCCATATTAATTATTCGTGCCGTAAAATTTTGCTGACTTACGACCCACCCTCAGCATCTTACGTACGCTACCACGCTTACACTCCAGAACACGCACTTTCCGATCCACGTCTGTTAAGGGAGAAAGCGGAGTCGAATGAAACAACGGAAATAATGCTTGCGACTGAGAAGTGGCGAGCACATTAGTGCATCCAGCCGGGGAGCAGCGCATTTGGATTTGAAGCGGCCATGACCGCCAGCGCGTCGAGGTAGCAGCCGCGCCGAGCCTGCGCCGCCTGGCAACGTTGCAAGGTCTCAGGAGCCGCTGACCGACTGCCAGCGCCAGAGCCCTGCGGTATTTACGCCCCCACTAGCAGTCCACCTGGTTGGTTCACCCCACTTCCATGGCAGAAACGTGAGCAATAGCCAAACAAAACAAGAACTAAAGGACATTTTGAAAGTGAAACCAATGTTAAATCGAGGAATTTATTATAAATGTGCTTAGGATATTAATTTATTTCAAAGCTTAGTGTTAATTTTAAATAACTTGAAGGCCTTAAAGGAATAATCTTGTAAAATTGATTTTGCGTACAACTAAGCAGAGGCAATATTAAAATATTCATCAGCCGGTTGCCTAGGTAAAGAATTCAGAATTAATGGTTAAAGAATGTTTTTTTCATGAATATCCATTAATGTGGCAGTTGTATTTCAACCCAACGCCAGTAATGAATGCGAGGATAGTGTTCAATTTGTAAATTCTAAGTAATAAAATTCAAGCTTTTTGTCTTTAAATTGAAGAATATAGATTTTTTCATTGACGAATACAGATTTTCTGTCACGGATTCACAATATTTAATTGCCTTGTCGTAAACTTGCCTGTATTATCCCAAACGCACGTTCCTAGACAGGAGGTAACACCCACGCTGAGCAAAGCTTACATAGGGATAATGACAACTCGTCAGAAGTTGTTAGATGTTCGACGCGCCGTGGGAATTTTGAATTCATGTTCCGTTGCAATTTAACATTGAATTAAAATTTTTAAACCTTTCTTAGGCGCGCATGTGTCTAGTATATGGAACGCGTTTTACGAAGTTAATATCTCGCTGAGTTGCAGGTGTTACGAGATCTGGTGACATCTTGTGTTGAACGATTTGACATCCGGTGGCAAGGTTAATGACAGATAAACCGGAGGGCAATATGTCACGAAGCCCTTCTTTTCTCTGGTGTGCGACGCGTGAGATTGCCAGATCCCGCGCGCCTGACACAGCGTACTTCGGCAAGACACAGCCTGTTTGTAAGCTTGTTCTCTTTCGACATTTTCAACTAAACTAAACAAAAGAAAAAATCAAATATATATATATATATATATATATATATATATATATATATATATATAGTACGGAGTTGCTCTACAGCTGTCGCCGTTTCTCCGCTCTCATTCTCCATGCCTCTCTATTGGACCATAGATCATCTGGCATTTCTCTTGCCGTCATAGCCTCTTGCACTCCCTGCTGCCATGCAAGTCTGGGTCTTCCTCTCTTCTGTCTTTCTGTCGGCACCCATTTCAGGACTCGTTTTGGTCATCTTTCGTCTGTCAATCGCATAACATGACCGTACCAGACGATTTGTTTTTTCTCTATTTCGTCAAGGATAGATTTTTTTACACCCATTTCCTTTCTTATGTCGTCGTTCCTGATTGTGTCACGTATGCTATAACAGCAACTTCTACGCCAGTAGTCCATTTCAAGGGCCAGCAGCTTCCCTTTTGTTCTTTTATCGATCTCCCAAACTTCTGAACCGTATGTTGTAACACTCTTAACTAGCGAGGAGTAAAGACGTCTTTTAGTAGTGTTAGTGATGGTTTTGTTCCATAAGACAGAGTTTATACTTCGTGTCACGTTTCTCCCCAAGCTTATTCGTCTCTCAATTTCGTCATGGCTATTTCCCTTATTGTTAAAAAGCACACCAAGGTATTTATATTTGTTTACCTCTTTCATTTTTCCTCCATTTTCCACAAGAAGATCTTTTATTTCATTTTTACCAACTGCCAGGTATTCAGATTTGGCCATATTAATATTAAGTCCTGCTTTTAAAAAGTGTTCATTGAGTTTACGGATCATGAAACTCAAATCGTCAGCATCTTCTGCAATTACTACCTGGTCATCAGCAAAATATAACGTAAACAATTTATCCTCTCCGATCGTCATTCCCATTACTCTGCATTGTTTCTCCCACTGCTGTAAAATTTGATGCAGATATATTTTAAACAGTGCTGGGGAATGACAGCAACCCTGACGAAGACCTTTGCTGACTGGGAATGGACCCGAGAGCCTGCTGTAGATCTTAATCTGAGAGGTGTTATTCTTATATAGATTCTGTGTGGCTCCAATTAAGTTTTCACTGATTTGAAGTCCATCCATTTCTCCCCATAATCTAGCAAACGGTACATTGTCATACGCCTTCTGAAGATCAATGAAACCCAGATGAACTTCCCTACCTCTCCTTGTTCTCTTTTCTATAAGTTGTTTTAATGTAAATATATTGTTTATGACCGACCGGCCGGCAGTAAAACCACTTTGTTCCTCTCCTATTTTTCCTTTTATCTCTTCTATTTTATTTCGTATTATTTTGCTATACAGTCTACCTATAGATCCAATAACTGCTATTCCTCTGTAGTTTGTTTCATTGTCTCTAGATCCTTTCTTATGGATTGGTGTTAGGTAAGACGTTCGCCACTCCTGAGGAGGATTTTCTCCATTCATGCACCTTAAAAACATGTGTTTGAGCATTTGGTGCAGTTTATAGGGACCATATTTCAGTAATTCTGTCGGTATATCTCCCGGACCAGGTGACTTATTGGATTTCATTGTCTTAAGTGCTTTTTCTAAATCTTTAATTGTCAGATCTACCATTTGCTCAAATTTTACTTCCTTGTGTGTTTGGAAGTTTCTGTTTTCTAGAAGCAGTCTTCCGAAATACTCTTTCCATTTATTGATTCCAATGTTTGATAATGCGATATTGTTTTTCTCATTCGATTTAATAGATTTAATTACTTTCCAGGCTTCTAATCTCCGTGCTACACCTATGAATTCTTCTATATAATTGCATTTATCCAGACATAATTTATTCTTTCTTGATAATACTTCTTGTTTTACTTCTCTACTTATTGCTTTGTACTGTAAATTAGTTTCAGTTTTTTTGTCACTAAGCCATTTTAAATACAGTTATCTTTTCCTCTTAATCTTTTCTTCTAGACTTGTGTCCCACCAATACTGTTTCGGTTTTAATTTACAAGTACCTAACGCCTCCTCTGCGGCTTGGTGAATACACTCTTATGTGTTCATATTCTTTTTCTATTGGTCTGTGTTTAACCAATTGTTTAGTTTCAAGACTTTTTCTGTAGAGATATGCTGTACTTTCATCGAAAAGACTGCTTAATTTGTATTTGTCCCATGAAATAATATTTGCAGGCGATTTTAACGGCAGAGTTGGAAGAGACAAGAACAATATTGTGGGTCAACATGGTGAGGAAACTTGCAATGACAATGGAAGAAGACTTATTAATATTTGTGAAGAGTATGAAAATTAATAACACTTTCTTCCAACATAAAGATATTCATAAGAATACCTGGTACCAACATACAAAAAAACTAAAGTATATAATAGACCTCTGCAAATCTATAATAGACCTCTAACTAAGCAAGAAAATTCACTCAAAGTCCAAGATGTTAGAGTGAAACGGGGAGCCCAATGTAGCGATCATTGTTTGGTAATTGCTAAAATATTCATACCATTTACATTAAATAGCACAGATAAAGAAAATAAGGAGGGATTTGTCATGAAAAATCAAATAAACATAACATAACCTTGGTTGTTTCGTAAGATAGTAAAATATTATTTGAAACGCAAGAAAAGTCTTATTCTTAGAAAGAACATCCTCAAAGGCAGTACGTAAAATATACTTATTTTATAATTTATAGATATCTCTGAAGCCTTTTCGATAAATTTACAATAATCAGTGAGAAAAATTAGAAAACTATAGAATTTCATCAAAGAGAAACTCTCGAATGACGAATAGCTCGACGTTCGAAGTTGCAACGTAAGCGGTATAACCAATAGAACAATAATAAATAGCGGTAGGGTCTGAGAGACCGTTGTTACAACTTGCCCTTAAGGGATAGTGTCGAAAATTACGCCACCGTTGGGATTCGAATCATATAACTTCCAGGACAGAGTCGCATCAGAGACAGTGCTGGAACTGCTAGCACCGACCTAACTCATCCCACGCCTTGGAAATAAGCAAGCACTACAATTACGGAAATAATTATCATAGCTGTTAATGGGTCGGGAAATAATGGATTAATCCATCAACTGTGATGTTTCTAATATCTGTATATCTTATGCAAAGTTTTCCCAATTTTTCAAAGATTTTCTCTGCATGCCAGATCACTCTAGCACGACATGCAACACTCACCGTTTTTTTAAAATGTTTTTATTTTATTTATTTTCATTCGGAAGTACATAGTTCAGTTACATCACTTTTTCATATGTATTGTATGACATACAAATATTCTTATTACCTATCTAAAAATTAACTCTAGCTACAGGAAGGGGTAGGAAGCTACAATCTGCGCCTACTATTCACAATTGTTAGAAAATATGTTAGGAAGGCATTTAAAGGGTAACGGTTTTTTATTCGTGTTGGAGTATAGTCTGTTGAGGCGAGGTTGTAGTGGCTAATGTGTGGTAAGAATTGATATTAGAATAAAAGTTATTGGAGAGATGGTCTATGTGTTTGATGATGGATTTTATATTCAATTCTTTTTGTAGTTGTTTGTTGGATATAAACCATGGAGCGTGAGTTGCTAGAGAAATCTATTTTGTATTACTTGCAGTTTATTTATGGTTGTGGCTGATGCGTTTGTCCATACGGGGCATGCGTATAACATTAATGGTCTGATTATTGATTTATATATTGTTGTAGCATTGTCTATTGATAGGCAGCTTTTGGAGTATATTAGAGGTTTTAATTGGGCTATTTTGCATTTTGTTTGTTGAGTTTTGATTGTAATATGGGAGTTCCAGTTCAGTTTTGTATCTAGGTTTAGCCCAAGGTATTTGACTGTTTGACAGTGAGGAGTCCATGGAATTGTGTTGTTGTTGATTGTAAAGGGGAAGGGAGTGTAGAAGTGCTTAAGCGAGAATATTTTGGCAGTGGATTTTGTTGGGTTGAGTTTAATTTTCCATATTGTTGACCAGTTATATATTTTGTCTAGATGTTTTTGTATTTTTTCCCTAATGATTTTAATTGATTGGCAGGATTTGTTAATTACTGTATCGTCTGAAAATTGTGCTATGTGTGTCTGGTTTGTGGTCGGAATATCTGACGAGTAGATATTAAATAGAGTTGGTGAAAGTGGGGAGACTTGTGGTAGACCTGCTTGTATTTTACGGGGGTTTGAATTGTGTTTGTCTACTGTCACTGTGAATGTTCTGTTAAAAAATGTTTTATAATGTTGACCAGGTAGAGTGGTGTTCCAATTGATTGCAGATTAAATATAAGGCCTTGGTGCCAAACTCTGTCAAAGGCTTGTGATATGTCCAGGAAGGTTGCTATTGTGTGCTTTTTATCTTGGTATGCTGAATGAATGTGTTCAGTTAGTCTACGAAGTTGGTGTGAAGTGGAAACTTGATTAATAAAGCCAAACTGATGTTTGGGTATGTTTTGTGTTTTGTTTAAATAATTGTTTAATCTTTTCATAATTAATTTTTCTAGAATTTTTGACAGAGTTGGCAACAAACTGATTGGCCTGTAACTTTCTGGATTAATGTAATTTTTATTTGGCTTTGGACAGGAATAATTTTTGAGTTTTTCTTAAGTATTGGATAGTAACCAATTCTTCATATTGAGTTATAAATATTATTTATGAAGGCTATTGTTGGAGTGGGTAGGTTTTTTATAATTTTATTGTTAATATTATCATGTCCTGGGGCTTTTTTTGAGGGGAGATTTTTTATTAAATTCTTAATTTCGTTTGGTGATATGAATTTTGTTTTTTGTGGAACATTATAGTTCGGAGCGGAGACCGAGTTTGCAATTTGTATATGTTCCGTGTGGGCTGGAGTGTTATTAAGCGTAAAAGTACTTTCAAAGAAGTCAGCTAATGCTTCGGCTTTGTCTATGGGGGACATTTTTTTCCCAGATGGCGTGCTTATCGGAGGGATGGTGCTTTGCTTTCTTAACATTGTTTTAGTAAACTTCCAAAGTGAGTTGTTGGTTGTGCTTAGGGATTTAATTAAAGAGTTATAGGGAGAGTGTCGGTGTTCTTTAATTGCGTTTTTGGTTATCTTGTTTAGGATGTTTAGCTCTTTTTTTATTTGGGGATTCCTATTATTGTTCCAAAGTCTTCTTGTTGTGTTTCTGGCTTTTAGTATGGTTATTATGGGGTTTGGCAATTTAGTATGTGTTTTTGGTTTATTATGTGCTATGTTATTTTGTTGCTGAACGATAACACTGGTTACTATATTGTTTAGTAATGCTATTGAAGTTTCTATTTCTAAAGGCGTTTTTAGATTCCTGAATTTGGGGGTACTGATTATTATGTTTTTCCTAAATTCTTTGTAGTTCATGTTGTTAGTATTTAATGTGGGTGTGTGTGGGGGCGGTTGTTGATGTGTAGATATTATTACAGGGAGGTGATCAGAGACAAGTTCGTGTAGCACTGTGGAATAAAATGTAGTACGATCGTTGGTGATTGCAATGTCTAATGTGTCTAGGTGTTTATTTGAGTTGTATGAGTAGTAGGTTGGTTTTGTAGGAGTTAATATGTGTAATTTTTAGTTCGTTATTATTGTTTGTAAATGTTTGCCTGAGCTGTTTGTTGATCTGCATCCCCAGTTGGTGTTTTTGGAGTCCAAATCTCCTAATAGTAAAGTAGGGGTGATTTGATTACATAGCGCTGCGATGTTAGTGTCTTGAATTTTTTTGTTTGGAGACTGCTGTTATAACGGTTAATACTCTGTTGTCAAGAGGTATTTTTAAAGCGACTGTTTCTAATCCAGGAGTGTTTGCTAGGTTTCCTTTGGTGTAGGGCATTGATTTATCCACAAGGATGAGGACACCTCCTCCATTAACATTTATTCGGTCTGTTCTGACTTCATTGTAACAGGGCATATTGACTGTAGTGTGGGATTTGAGGTGTATTTCCGTTATGAATCAAATCATTTTGTGCTGTTTTTAAGAAACAATTTTTTAAAGAAAATAATCGCTGCCAATGTTTGAAGCAAAATTTCGAAAAACATACTCATATTTTCGTAAAACAGGACATGATATTATTTAACCTTTTCGCTGCTACGGACCCCTTCCAGCGATTCGCCTCCCTGTGCTGACGCAGCGCGGCGGCCGGCGCCCGCTGTGTGCTGCGCATTTTCCTGGTTCCCAATGGCGCGCACTGGCAGGGGGTCGGATGCGCCGCAAGAAAACGCGCTACTTCCCACCCTTTTTTTGATACGGGCTTTTATTTCATTCGAAATATTCATTTCATCAAAAGATGTATCATTCCATTTTGCAAGTTGCGAATGACATTTTTTCGTGATTTGCAGTGCGTTTTGATAGAATTTCTTACTTTGATGAACAATTAATGGCATTAACAATTCCATGAAAAAAACAAGAAATCCAAAATTGAACTATCTTCATTGATCCCTGTTTTGTTCACAAAAGAAGCTGATATTCGTATAGTTACGCATATAAACAAGAACAAAATCGCTACAAGAAATCGTAACACAAATTACGAGTGTTACTGCATACTCAAAAACCCTAGAGAAAGTTTTATTATGGTAATTAGGAAAGTGCCTCCTTCAAGCTGTGCGCCACCCTTCACGGGTGGCGAGGACCGCCACACGTCAGTCTATTAGTTTACAAACATTTTAACTCACAGCAAGAAGAATTTCCACTTCTGCACTTTCTAGGAGGGTTCAAACTAAACTTACAAAAGGAGCAGATGTCCTGAACCTTCAGGCTTTCAGACATTCAGAAGAAAGCGAAAGACAGACACGCGAAGTACAAGACTTCATCACGACAAGAAGTAGAAAACATATAGGCGTCATTAGCACAGCAGAAGCGAATCCGGGCGGAAGCCTAAAGGCGGCGTAAGAACACGGGGCACGAAAAATCCGGTCGCCTATAGGCGTTGTTAGCAGCGAAAGGGTGAAGGTCACGAAACCAACCAAGTCTGTTATTAATATGTCTTATAACTCTTCCTCCGTTAACGTATTCGGGTTCGTCATAATGAAATATTATACATTCTAAACCGAAAACCGCTGATCGTACCAAAAATAAAGCCAGTAATCCAATAATCCAGAAAACCAGAAAAACTACGTGCAGCAAGCAAGACGAATGACGCAAAGTGAATGTCTTAAATGCAGAGGAAAGCTGAAACAGTTTTGTTCTGTTTATATGAATGAAGGATTTGTTTATTTTGTCGGACACGGGCCCGGCGGCGCGCTAAGCTCCTCATGACGCAACACCCCCGAACAAAGATAGCAAAAACTTCTTCATAGGCCTTCAAACGCCATCTAGTGTCCACTGAGACCTGCATTAGTATCTTCCAGAACCACCAGATACCGTCACAGACAGTCAATGTGCGGCGCAACCTAGCAGTGAATAAATGAAGAAGACGCAGCGCCGAGGCTCACGATCAAGCCATTAGCAGTAATGGACTATGCGCGACCCAAAAGTGAGCCAACAGCACTAGTGGCACGGACTACGCACGGCTCATTTGTGAGTCGTTAGCAATTAAAGGGTTAAAGCTTTAGTTTTAATAAACACATTTCATTAAAAATGTTTACATTACAATTATAATTGTAGAACAGGCTGTAAAATTAAATTTTAGCAATTTTCAAAAATCAGAATTTTCAAATAACGTGAAATCTACAACATTCTCTTAAGCATTTTATACTTTATTGGAGATTTGCACCATTCTCTTAATCATTACATACTATATCGCAGGTCAAAATTTAAACAAAATTGTTGGCGCCGTCTTTGACAATCAGTAAAACTTAATACAGAAAACGTTAAAGTTACATTAAGTTACAGAAAATACGTTAAAATTACGTTAAGTTAGCGTACCCACCTTTAGTGTTGAATATTTTGATGTTGCGAATCGGTAGAAAATTTTTAAATTTCGCTATAAATTAGTCCGTAATAAGAACAAAATTCTGGGATACTGTTTGTGAATTTTGTGATAAGTGGGCTATGCTAACTTTACGGACATCATTTCTAGCATATCATGTAAATGTTTTTTTTTTTAAGAATAATATCTTTAGATCGGAATTAACTTCTTAAGTGAACTGATAACTTTCAGGCAATAAACTTGGCAATGCTTTACATTTATCATATTGGTATCAATGGTTTACGTACAGAACAGCTATAAAACAACCATTATAATAATCTGAGTTCCGACTTAGGTGCTGTAGGCAACACTCGTAATTAATATAAAACTTATTACCGGGCCCTGGTAATAAGGTGGATAAATTATCTTGCCATGTATAGTAAATTACTCATGTATCAAATGCTGTAGTCAGAATCCATGTTTGAGGGTCCTTGACATAAAAAAAAATAAACTATTGTTGGCAAAACGTTATGTGTAGTATATGTAACTCGTGTTGTAATTCTGACAAAAATTTAGTATTTTGAGTCATTAAAGAACAAAAGACGCTCTTTCATTTGATGTATGTATTGAATTCATTAAATTAAAAAAATGCATTTTATCCTATTTATTTTTTTAATTTTTCCCCAAAGCTCGATAGTTTAAAAATTGGAAAAAAAAATACCATTGTATTTCCTGAAAAGTTCTTCGTAAGTCTGGTAAGTTTCAAAGTGGAACACTAAGTTGATTCTAAGAATTTAAATTCAATAGAATTGACTACTTGCTGTTTTCCTGCAGCGTCTGCTATAGCGTCTTCCTTCAAGCACGGACCAATCAGCAGTAGACGATTGCCATTAATATACTTTCACAGAGCTATAATTAGAAAATCCTTTTACATCTTACTACGTGCCCGATATGTAAATAAGACCTTCATAGCCGATTAAATTAAAATTAAAATGTGTCAAAAGTATTAAACGGACGGAAAGACTATGAATGAGAGTACGTGATACAGTTAATTAAACTGATATTTCTTGTAATTCGCGTAACAGAGAATATCGTTTTGGACTCATAAGAAATGAAACTCTGTAATTTCTTTGTGCCTTCTAATATGTTTTATATTATATCACTGTCGCAATAATCCGCGTTGTAAGTATTGCTCAGCTTTGCGAAAAATATAAAGGCAGTTTTTTCAAATTATCAACAGCTCACTTAACAGCTCGAGCAACCAATGTTAGTCGGACACTGTGGGTTATATTTTCTGTCATATAAAGTAAACTAAAAATATTCTGTATGTGCGCTTTCGTGACTTCCTTTCTTATATATTTGGGCTATTACGTACGAAGTTTCACTAATTTTGGTCAATAAATAATATTAAAAATATTCATTTCGTGTTAGAATAACGTTTCGGGCAAATAGTGTCCGGAGACACTGCAATGTTTTTTGATACGAGATGACTGTTAACGATTTCTATATTGACACAACAATCAAAATAACGTTATTTTTTGTTTATTACGTCTGTTGGGTGTCAAAAACTGAACGCTGTTCGACATTGTTGTTCGACTAATGTGTTATTTGGGTTAGAGAGGACTCTGGATGATTTCCATTTTGTCACAATCACGAAGTCTGTAGGAAGGTGACAGCTGCGTTGTTGGAGGCATGATGGAGATATGTGCTAACATTGTTGTGGAGGGTTTTTGTGTCCCGTCTATATTTAGAGCAACAATGGATCTCAAATGTGGAGATACTTTCTTTTCTACGATTTGATGTCGTAAGCACGCGGTCGGTAAGGTACCGGAATGATAAATTTGCTGCTTTGAGGAAAGTGTGGCAAAAATTCAATGGAAATGTGAAAAAGCATTACTAAGCTTGAATAAACATTTTTGTCTACATGCTAATTCAATTCCGGGGGAGATGCCTATTCAAATGGTACATACCATCAAACACCAGAGAAGTATGGTATGATGGGACCCTATAATGCTATAATTTCCTATCCTCTAAATGGTTTGACATAAACCGAGAAGGATAAGAGTGAAAGGGGGTTTCCAGATGTGAGTGGCAGAGTAGTTCAAACTCTTCCAGAACATTATCAAAGAACTGAAAGGAATGTAGGTAATATAAAAGGCAAATGACTTTTTCACGGCAAACAATTTTATACTTCTCAAGAATGCTAGTTGTTACGACCTAAACGTACACTTTTACAATTATACATTTTCACATTAAGGAAATGCAAATAACAATAGAACTGTTTTATTGTTAGGCTTTCTCCTGGTTACTAACTTCATAGAGAAATGCCCATGATTCTCGAATTCACAACTAACTCAATATATTTGAGAATACGGAACTGCTGTTTCAGCCAGACTCTAGAAGTGTCGGTTGCTTATAAAATAAACCTCGCAAAAATGTCGCATTCCGTCAGAAGACATCCATTTGAGAAAGTATGGATGTTTAGGCGATTCACAACACTGTTCACCACGATTCACACTCACTGTTTGCTTTATGTTTGAACGTCACGATGCGTCGTTTTCGCCCCCGTAGCAGTCAATCCGGCGGGCAGCCTACGTTCTTCAGTGTTAATTCATGTTGGCCTAAAGTGAAAATTTGCATTTTAAAATTAAAATATATTTTAAATATTTCAATAACGTGTTTAAAATATATACTCTCATGAAAGTATCATTTTAAGTTTAATTTAGGTGTAATTTTATTTTTCTGAAGGAAACAGTATTTCCGCAAAAAAGTTTAAACATCGGGACAGGATTGTTCGGAAAAATAATTAGTAATATTTTCGAGGGGGGTGAGATTAAAATTAAAAAAAAAATACGTGTAACCTATTTTCAAATCTAGAACTCATAAAATATTTCAAGGTTGTAAATATAGTGGTTTTATGACTGTGTGATTTGACGTGGAATGACTTCATTTAAATAGACTGACTCAAATGAAAGAAAAAAATATCTAATAGTGCTTTCAGAAGGTACAGTACTAACTATTTGTTATATCCAAAAAAAGGAACAGCAATTTCTAAAATTCTTTTATTACCGCAAGCCACCAGGAGATCCAATAGTACAAGCCAGGGTTGAACAATATTCCATGAGATATTCCGTAGACGTAGCGAAGTTCACTGTTTAGCCGTAGGAAGAGTCCGAGTCCGTAACCGTTCTGTATCGCACTTCACTTGTCACTATACACGCACGGGGCAGTCACTTCTCACTGTCCACCGCTCGCCCGGGCACCGCTCTTATAGCCCGCCCGGGCTGAAGGTCCGCCGGCCAGCTACCCGATAAGGGTCAGTTCTCCGGCTCCGGGGCTTGGCCGAGCGTGACGGAGCTGTGGCGTTGGTAATCGGCGCCCTCTCTTGAGCGGCGATCGGGACCAACTTCCGGCGGCAACTTTAAAGGTGCGCTATAACCATATCACTATTTATTATACGTTTTTCTCAACGTCGTATCTAACTTGTTATACTAGCGTCTAGACCAGAGGTACGGCTACTGAGACTTACATTTGGTTGCTAAAGGTGTTAATCTTTGTGGCTAATCCCAAAATTCGGAACACCTAAGTGAAAATCGATGAACTCACATTGAATGCCACATCAAGAAACCAAGTTGTGCTTTTCATTAATACTTCCAATTTCTGTCATGTTCCCAGAATTATAACGCAATTTCCACAACTATAGATCAGCCACATAGATGTTTGTTGAGGCTGCGAAATAATGCTTAGATGATAGAAGAACATTTACTGAAACTGCTATGAGAAGTTTTGTGTTTCCTCGTCAGACGAGAAGATTCTGAAAAGATGACACATAATTGACAAGATTAATACCTTACCTTAAGAATCATTAAGTATTGAAGAAATTGACATGGTTACCTTTGTCAGAACTAAAATAAACGTTCTCCTTACGAATTCTATTCGTCAATCATGCTTTTTCCTGTTTTTGTCGCGTCTCAGAGCGCGGATCACGGAAACTGCATTAACGTGCTGGAAATTGCTTGCCAAACGTACCGATCCAACCTGCAATGCGCCCTATACGTGTATTACTTAGCTTCTCTACACGATTGCTACGAAACTGCTCGCGGCTCCAGATTCCTCAATAATGCGATCTCGTCGCGTCTTATGGGGGAAAATTGGATCCGAGAAATATCTACAATGTGCAAAGCTCTTTCGCCGGAAAGTAAGGAAGTGTTGAGATCTAGTGGTAACGTTTGGAAGCAGTTGAAGGTTTATTTCATAGAGATTCATTTCAAATTTTTTGCTATTTGTGAGAGAACGCGGTAAGTTTGAAATGCATTATCCTTTCATCTTAAATGCCTCAAGGAATTATTAAACTGAATGAGCTACAAGCGTGGCGCTTCAATTTGAATTAATTTGACCGCCTATGTGCCTACACTGTTATACAGCAATAATCTTTTTCCTTGAACAATTTTTGCGAATCGATTACGTATATCTTAAAATTCGGACAAGGAAGTGGGGTCTCTTGGTTCTTATTCTTTTGGATTGTATCAAATTTTTCCTCGTTCAGGGTAACCGACAGAGTACCCCAGGAGGGACTCTGAAGATCGTTCCGTAAAATCTGACACGGGTGGTGTTCTGCCTCCGCCTCTTCATCCTCCGCCTCTTCTTCTTCTTCCTCTTCTTCTTATCTTCCTCTTCTTCTTATCTTCCTCTTCTTCTTCTTCTTATCTTCCTCTTCTTCTTCTTCTTCTTCTTCTTATCTTCCTCTTCTTCTTCTTCTATCTTCCTCTTCTTCTTCCTCTTCTTCTTCTTCTTCTTCCTCTTCTTCTTCCTCTTCTTCTTCCTCTTCTTCTTCTTCTTCTTCCTCTTCTTCTTCTTCTCTTCTCCTCTTCTTCTTCCTCTCTTCTTCTTCTTCTTCCTCTTCTTCTTCTTCTTCCTCTTCTTCTTCTTCTTCTTCCTCTTCTTCTTCTTCTTCTTCCTCTTCTTCTTCTTATCTTCCTCTTCTTCTTCTTATCTTCCTCTTCTTCTTCTTATCTTCCTCTTCTTCTTCTTATCTTCCTCTTCTTCTTCTTATCTTCCTCTTCTTCTTCTTATCTTCCTCTTCTTCTTCTTATCTTCCTCTTCTTCTTCTTATCTTCCTCTTCTTCTTCTTATCTTCCTCTTCTTCTTCTTCTTCTTATCTTCCTCTTCTCTTCTTCTTCTTATCTTCCTCTTCTTCTTCTTCTTCTTCTTATCTTCCTCTTCTTCTTCTTCTTCTTATCTTCCTCTTCTTCTTCTTCTTCTTATCTTCCTCTTCTTCTTCTTCTTCTTATCTCCTCTTCTTCTTCTTCTTCTTATCTTCCTCTTCTTCTTCTTCTTCTTCTTATCTTCCTCTTCTTCTATCTTCCTCTTCTTCTTCTTCTTATCTTCCTCTTCTTCTCTTCTTCTTCTTCTTATCTTCCTCTTCTTCTTCTTCTTCTTCCTCTTCTTCTTCCTCTTCTTCCTCTTCTTCTTCCTCTTCTTCTTCTTCTTCTTCCTCTTCTTCTTCCTCTTCTTCTTCCTCTTCTTCTTCTTATCTTCCTCTTCTTCTTCTTCTTCTTCCTCTTCTTCTTCCTCTTCTTCCTCTTCTTCTTCCTCTTCTTCTTCCTCTTCTTCTTCTCTCTTCTTCTTCTCTCTTCTTCCTCTTCTTCTTCCTCTTCTTCTTCTTCTTCTTCTTCTTTCCTCTTCTTCTTCTTCTTCTTCCTCTCTTCTTCCTCTTCTTCTTCTTCTTCTTCCTCTTCTTCTTCTTCTTCCTCTTCTTCTTCTTCTTCTTCCTCTTCTTCTTCTTCTTCTTCCTCTTCTTCTTCTTATCTTCCTCTTCTTCTTCTTATCTTCCTCTTCTTCTTCTTATCTTCCTCTTCTTCTTCTTATCTTCCTCTTCTTCTTCTTATCTTCCTCTTCTTCTTCTTATCTTCCTCTTCTTCTTCTTATCTTCCTCTTCTTCTTCTTATCTTCCTCTTCTTCTTCTTATCTTCCTCTTCTTCTTCTTCTTCTTATCTTCCTCTTCTTCTTCTTCTTCTTATCTTCCTCTTCTTCTTCTTCTTCTTCTTATCTTCCTCTTCTTCTTCTTCTTCTTATCTTCCTCTTCTTCTTCTTCTTCTTATCTTCCTCTTCTTCTTCTTCTTCTTATCTTCCTCTTCTTCTTCTTCTTCTTATCTTCCTCTTCTTCTTCTTCTTCTTCTTATCTTCCTCTTCTTCTTATCTTCCTCTTCTTCTTCTTCTTATCTTCCTCTTCTTCTTCTTCTTCTTCTTCTTATCTTCCTCTTCTTCTTCTTCTTCTTCCTCTTCTTCTTCCTCTTCTTCCTCTTCTTCTTCCTCTTCTTCTTCTTCTTCTTCCTCTTCTTCTTCCTCTTCTTCTTCCTCTTCTTCTTCTTATCTTCCTCTTCTTCTTCTTCTTCTTCTCTCTTCTCTTCTTCCTCTTCTTCTTCTTCTTCTTTCCTTCTTCTTCTTCTCTTCTTTCCTCTTCTTCTTCCTCTTCTTCTTCTCTTCTCTTCTTCCTCTTCTTCTTCTTCTTCTTCTCTTCTTCTTCTTCTTCTTCTCTCTTCTTCTTCTTCTTCTTCCTCTTCTTCTTCTTCTTCTTCTCTTCTCTCTTCTTCTTCTTCTTCTTCTCCTCTTCTTCTTCTTCTTCTTCTCTCCTCTTCTTCTTCTTCTTCTTCTTCCTCTTCTTCTCTTCTTCTTCTTCCTCTTCTTCTTCTCTTCTTCTTCTTCCTCTTCTTCTTCTTATCTTCCTCTTCTTCTTCTTATCTTCCTCTTCTTCTTCTTATCTTCCTCTTCTTCTTCTTATCTTCCTCTTCTTCTTCTTATCTTCCTCTTCTTCTTCTTATCTTCCTCTTCTTCTTCTTATCTTCCTCTTCTTCTTCTTCTTCTTCTTATCTTCCTCTTCTTCTTCTTCTTCTTCTTATCTTCCTCTTCTTCTTCTTCTTCTTATCTTCTCTTCTTCTTCTTCTTCTTCTTATCTTCCTCTTCTTCTTCTTCTTCTTATCTTCCTCTTCTTCTTCTTCTTCTTATCTTCTTCTTCTTCTTCTTCTTCTTCTTATCTTCCTCTTCTTCTTCTTCTTCTTCTTATCTTCCTCTTCTTCTTCTTCTTATCTTCCTCTTCTTCTTCTTCTTCTTATCTTCCTCTTCTTCTTCTTCTTCTTCTTATCTTCCTCTTCTTCTTCTTCTTCTTCTTTATCTTCCTCTTCTTCTTCTTCTTCTTCTTCTTATCTTCCTCTTCTTCTTCTTCTTCTTCTTCTTCTTATCCTCTTCTTCTTCTTCTTCTTCTTCTCTTCCTCTTCTTCTTCTTATCTTCTCTTCTTCTTCTTCTTCTTCTTCTTCTTCTTCTTCTTCTTCTAGCTTCCTCTTCTTCTTCTTCTTCTTCTTATCTTCCTCTTCTTCTTCTCTTCTTCTTATCTTCCTCTTCTTCTTCTTCTTCTTATCTTCCTCTTCTTCTTCTTCTTCTTCTCTTCTTCTTCTTCTTATCTTCTTCTTCTTCTTCTTCTTATCTTCCTCTTCTTCTTCTTCTTCTTATCTTCCTCTTCTTCTTCTTATCTTCCTCTTCTTCTTCTTCTTCTTATCTTCCTCTTCTTCTTCTTATCTTCCTCTTCTTCTTCTTCTTATTCTTCTTATCTTCCTCTTCTTCTTCTTCTTCTCTTCTTCTTATCTTCCTCTTCTTCTTTCTTCTTCTTCTTCTTCTTCTTCTTATCTTCCTCTTCTTCTTCTTCTTCTTCTTCTTATCTTCCTCTTCTTCTTCTTCTTCTTCTTCTTCTTATCTTCCTCTTCTTCTTCTTCTTCTTCTTCTTCTTATCTTCCTCTTCTTCTTCTTCTTCTTCTTCTTCTTATCTTCCTCTTCTTCTTCTTCTTCTTCTTATCTTCCTCTTCTTCTTCTTCTTCTTCTTCTTCTTATCTTCCTCTTCTCTTCTTCTTATCTTCCCTCTTCTTCTTCTTCTTCTTCTTATCTTCCTCTTCTTCTTCTTTCTTCTTCTTCTTCTTATCTTCCTCTTCTTCTTCTTCTTCTTCTTATCTTCCTCTTCTTCTTCTTCTTCTTCTTCTTATCTTCCTCTTCTTCTTCTTCTTCTTCTTCTTCTTATCTTCCTCTTCTTCTTCTGTCTTCTTCTTCTTATCTTCATCGTTCGTCTGTGTATATATTTCTTCTGTATTCTTAGCTTCTCGTCTTTCTTCTTATCTTCCCTCTTCTTCCTCTTCTTCTTTCTTCTTATCTTCTCTTCTTCTTATCTTCTTCTTCTTCTTCTTATCTTCCTTCTTCTTCTTCTTCTTCTTCTTCTTCTTCTCTTCTTCTTCTTCTTATCTTCTCTCTTCTTCTTCTTCTTCTTATCTTCCTCTTCTTCTTCTTCTTCTTCTTCCTCTTCTCTTCTTCTTCTTCTTATCTTCCTCTTCTTCTTCTTCTTCTTCTTATCTTCCTCTTCTTCTTCTTATCTTCTCTCTTCTTCTTCTTATCTTCTCTTCTTCTTCTATCTTCTCTTCTTCTTCTTATCTTCCTCTTCTTCTTCTTATCTTCCTCTTCTTCTTCTTATCTTCCTCTTCTTCTTCTTATCTTCCTCTTCTTCTTCTTATCTTCCTCTTCTTCTTCTTCTTCTCTTACTTCTTCTTCTTCTTCTTCTTATCTTCCTCTTCTTACTCTTCTTCTTCTCTTATCTTCCTCTTCTTCTTCTTCTTCTTATCTTCCTCTTCTTCTTCTTCTTCTTAGTCTTATCTTCCTCTTCTTTCTTCTTCTTTCTTCTTCTTCTTCATCTCTCTCTTTCTTCTTCTTATCTTCCTCTTCTCTCTTATCTTCTCTTCTTCTTCTTCTTCTTATCTTCCTCTTCTTCTTCTCTCTTCTTATCTTCCTCTTCTTCTTCTTCATCCTTCCTTCTTCCTCTCTTCTCTTCTTCTTCCTCTCTTCTTCCTTCTTCTTCCTCTTCTTCTTCTCTTCCTCTTCCTTCTTCCTCTTCTTCTTCTTCTTCTTCCTCTTCTTCTTCTTCTTCTTCCTCTTCTTCTTCTTCTTCTTCTCTTCTTCTTACTTCTTCTTCCTCTTCTTCTTCTTCTTCTTCTTCCTCTTCTTCTTCTTCTTCTTCTCTCTTATCTTCTCTTCTTCTTCTTATCTTCCTCTTCTTCTTCTTATCTTCCTCTTCTTCTTATCTTCCTCTTCTTCTTCTTATCTTCCTCTTCTTCTTCTTATCTTCCTCTTCTTCTTCTTCTCTTCTTATCTTCCTCTTCTTCTTCTTTCTTATCTTCCTCTTCTCTTCTTCTTATCTTCCTCTTCGTCTTCTTCTTCTTATCTTCTCTTCTTCTTCTTCTTCTTATCTTCCTCTTCTTCTTCTTCTTCTTCTATCTTCCTCTTCTTCTTATCTTCCTCTTCTTCTATCTTCCTCTTCTTCTTCTTCTTATCTTCCTCTTCTTCTTCTTCTTCTGCTTCTTCTTATCTTCTCTTCTTCTTCTTCTTCTTCCTCTTCTTCTTCCTCTTCTTCTTCTTCTTCTTCCTCTTCTTCTTCTCTCTTCTTCCTCTTCTTCTTCCTCTTCTTCTTCTCTTCTTCTCTCTCTTCTTCTTCTATCTTCCTCTTCTTCTTCTTCTCTTCTTCCTCTTCTTCTTCTTCTCTTCTTCTTCTTCTCTTCCTTCTTCTTCTCTTCTTCTTCTTCTTCCTCTTCTTCTTCTCTCTTCCTTCTTCTTCTTCTCTTCTTCTTCCTTCTTCTTCTTCTTATCTTCCTCTTCTTCTTCTTATCTTCCTTCTTATCTTCTCTTATCTTCCTCTTCTTCTTCTTCTTCTATCTTCCCTCTTCTTCTTCTTATCTTCCTCTTCTTCTTTTCTATCTTCTTCTCTTCTTCTCTTCTCTTCTTCTTCTATCTTCTCTCTTCTTCTCTTCTTCTTCTTCTCTTCCTCTTCTTCTTCTTCTTCTTCTTCTCTATCTTCCTCTTCTTCTTCTTCTTCTTATCTTCCTCTTCTTCTTCTTCTTCTTATCTTCTCTTCTTCTTCTTCTTCTATCTTCCTCTTCTCTTCTTCTTCTTATCTTCCTCTTCTTCTTCTTCTTCTATCTTCCTCTTCTTCTTCTTCTTCTATCTTCCTCTTCTTCTTCTTCTTCTTCTTATCTTCCTCTTCTTCTTCTTCTTCTTATCTTCCTCTTCTTCTTCTTCTTTCTTTCTTATCTTCCTCTTCTTCTCTTCTTCTTATCTTCTCTTCTTCTTCTTCTCTTCCTCTTCTTCTTCTTCTTCTTATCTTCCTCTCTTCTTCTTCTTCTTTAAGCTTCCTCTTCTTCTTCTTCTTCTTCTTATCTTCCTCTTCTTCTTCTTCTTCTTCTTATCTTCCTCTTCTTCTTCTTCTTCTTATCTTCCTCTTCTTCTTCTTCCTTCTTATCTTCGCTCTTCTTCTTCTTCTTCTTCTTCTTATCTTCCTCTTCTTCTCTTCTTCTTCTTATCTTCCTCTTCTTCTTCTTCTTCTTCTTATCTTCCTCTTCTTCTTCTTCTTCTTCTTCTTCTTCTTCTTCTTCTTCTTATCTTCCTCTTCTTCTTCTTCTTCTTCTTATCTTCCTCTTCTTCTTCTTCTTCTTATCTTCCTCTTCTTCTTCTTCTTCTTATCTTCCTCTTCTTCTTCTTCTTCTTCTTATCTTCCTCTTCTTCTTCTTCTTCTTCTTATCTTCTTCTTCTTCTTCTTCTTCTTATCTTCTTCTTCTTCTTCTTATCTTCCTCTTCTTCTTTCTTCTGCTTCTTCTTCTTATCTTCCTCTCTTCTTCTTATCTTCTCTTCTTATCTTCCTTTCTCTCTTCTCTCTTCTTCTTTCATCTTCCTCTTCTTCTTCTTATCTTCCTCTTCTTCTTCTTCTTCTCTTATCTTCTCTCTTCTTCTTCTTCTTCTTATCTTCGCTCTTCTTCTTCTTCTTATCTTCCTCTTCTTCTTCTTCTTCTTCTTCTTCTTATCTTCCTCTTCTTCTTCTTCTTCTTATCTTCATCTCTCTTCTTTCTTCTTCTTATCTTCCTCTTCTTCTTCTTCTTATCTTCCTCTTCTTCTTATCTTCTCTATCTTCCTCTTCTTCTTCTCTCTCTTATCTTCCTCTTCTTCTTCTTATCTTCCTCTTCTTCTTCTTCTTATTCTTCTTATCTTCCTCTTCTTCTTCTTCTTCTTCTTCTTCTTCTTCTTCTTCTTCTTCTTCTTATCTTCTCTTCTTCTTCTTCTTCTTCTTCTTATCTTCCTCTTCTTCTTCTTCTTCTTCTTCTCTTATCTTCCTCTTCTTCTTCTTATCTTCCTCTTCTTCCTTTCTTCTTATCTTCCTCTTCTTCTTCTTCTTCTTCTTATCTTCCTCTTCTTCTTCTTCTTCTTCTTCTTCTTATCTTCCTCTTCTTCTTCTTCTTCTTCTTATCTTCCTCTTCTTCTTCTTCTTCTTCTTCTTATCTTCCTCTTCTTCTTCTTCTCTTCTTCTTCTCTTCCTTCTTCTTCTTCTTCTTATCTCTCCTTCTTCTTCTTCTTCTTATCTTCTCTTCTTCTTCTTCTTCTTATCTTCCTCTTCTTCTTCTTCTTCTTATCTTCCTCTTCTTCTTATCTTCCTCTCTTCTTCTTCTTCTTATCTTCCTTCTTCTTCTTCTTCTTTCTTATCTCCTCTTCTTCTTCTTCTTCTTCTTATCTTCCTTCTTCTTCTTCTTCTTTATCTTCTCTTCTCCTCTTCTTCTTCTTCTTCTTTCTCTTCTTCTCTTCTCTTCTTCTTCTTCTTATCTTCCGTCTTCTTCTTCTTATCTTCTTCTTCTTCTTATCTTCCTCTTCTTTCTTCTTATCTTCCTCTT